>VZQC01008729.1:144219-326943 GCA_009823505.1 Rhizomys pruinosus | reverse complement strand
CCTGGGGATGGTTGCTCCTTTCTTCTGTTCTTTGAATTGCTTTCAGTATTCTCTGAAGGGTTGGTCTTCCGGACATGTATTCTTTCAACTTGTTTATGTCATGGAAGGTTTTTCTCTCTCCTTCAATTATAATCGACATTTTTGCTGGGTATAGTAACCTGGGTTGGCATCTATTGGGTGGGGGAGGTGGGTGGGTGGGAGGCGGGGGAGCGGGGGAGTGGGGGGCGGGGGGTGGGAGAGTGGGGGTGTGGGGGTGTGTCTTTTTGAGACAGGGTCTCTCTCTAGCCCCAGCTGTCTCTAATGTGGACCCATCTGGCTTTGAACTCACAGAGATCCACCTGCCTCTGCCTCTGCCTCTGCCTCTGCCTCTGCCTCCTGAGTGCTGAGATCAAAGGTGTGGGCCATTTTACCTGGCAGGATGCATATCTTTTTATTTATTTATTTATTTTTTATTTTTGTCTTTTTGAGACAGGGTCTCCCTGTAGCTCCAACTGTCCTGGAACTCACTCTGTAGACCAGGCTGGCCTTGAACTCAAAGAGATCTGCTTGCCTCTGCCTCCCGAGTGCTAGGATTAAAGGCATGCGCCACCACGCACAGCTTAGGATGCACATCTTAAAATGATTAGAATGAGAAAAAAAAATAAAATGATTAGAATGAAGCCCTGGGCATAGGGGAAGCTACCTCTTGCCCTTTTGATCTTTATGATCTAGGTGCAGCCCCCACAGACTTCCCATTTGTGACTTCCTGTACAGCCTTTCCTATGAGGAAGTGAAATTCATTAAGAAGATGGGTGACCTCTGACAGCACTCCCACCCCACTCCCCACCCTCACTTTTTTTGAGACAGGGTCTCATTATATTGCCCTGGCAGGCTGGCCTTGAACTAACAGAGATCTATCTACCTCTGCCTCTTAAGTGCTGGGATCAAAGGCGTGGGCTACCACATACCATGCCTGGCTCTGGCAAACCTCTTTAGTCTGGCATGCTTCCAGGCTGAGCCTTCTCAAAGAGCTTGCCCTAGGCTGGAGATGTAATTCAGCTGTAAAGTACCTCCTAGTTTGTGTGAGGCATTTTGGCTTGGTCTCTAACGCCAAAGGAAAAAAGAGAAAGAGAAAGAGAGAGAGAGAGAGAGAGAGAGAGAGAGAGAGAGAGAGAGCCAGTGTAGTGGTGCCTGCCTTTAATCCCAGCACTCAGGAGGCAGAGGCAGGCAGATTTCTGAGTTCAAGGCCAAGTTCAAGTTCTGGTCTACCTAAGGGCTACATAGTGAGACTCTGTCTCCAACAACAACAACAACAAAACAAACAAACAAAAAACCCACCAACCCCCCCAAACCAGAAAATGGGGGAGGCAGGGACTGGAGAGATGGATCAGCAGTTAAGAGCACTGGCTGCTCTTACCAAGGACCCAGATTCAGTTCCTAGTACCATCCTTAACTACAGTTCCAAGGAATCTGTTCTCCATAAGTATTGGATACCACAGATGCAGTTACATAGATGCAGCCAAATCACTCATATACATAAAATAAAAATAAATCAATAAAAAATAATTTATCCCCTCCCCCAAAAAAAGAAGGATTGGACAGATTGGGATATTTCAGACCACAAGGAAATAGGTAGAACATTTTCCAATTATTCAAACTTCTTGTTAAACTTTAGGACTTTATGGGCTGGAGGGATGGCCTAGCGGTTGAGAGCGCCGACTGCTCTTGCAGAGGACCCGGGTTTGATCCCCAGCACCCACATGGCGGCCGAGAACCATCTTTAATTCCAGTTCCAGGGGAATCCGACACCCTCTTCTGACCTCCGCGGCACTGCACCACACGGGTGCACAGACCTGCATGCAGACAGTGCATTCATACACATAAAAATAAATAAAATTAAAAAAAAACTTTAGGACTTTACAATTTTTTTTAATTATCATTTGTTCATTTGTTTTGAGACAGGGTCACAGGATCCCAAGCTGGCCTTGAACTCGCTATATAGTTGAGCTTGGCCTTCAACTCCTGATTCTTCTGCCTCTTCCTTCCTGGTGCTTGGATTACAGATGTACCCATCATGCCTGGCTGGCTTTTGGGCTTTAAGAGGAGTAAACTTCTCAAATTTTTTTCCAAATTATGTTGCACATCACATCTGTTCTCCCAATGAGACACAAAAGTGTTGGGGTTGCTGGCTCTGGGTATTGCTACTGCAGTCTAGCTCAGAGCTGAAAGTCTGGTTACGTTCTTGTCTACTGACCCAGGTAGACAGAAGCCTGTGTAGGGTTGGGACATTTTTGCAGAAATACAAAGAAGTTATTATGTTGTTGCTTTAATGTAAACCTTTACTATTAATAATATCAGTATTAATACTATGCTGGGCATGGTGGTGCATACTTGTAATCTCAGCAGTAAGAAGGCTGCAGTGGGAATGTTTCAGGTTCAAAGCCAGCCTAGGGTACATGGTGAAACTCTGCCCCCAAATAACAATAATAGTATCACACTTCTTTGGTAATGGGATGTGATTTCTGTTGTTAGATTAGGCCTCTTATGTTTTTACTTAGCAATTCTAACATGACATTTGACTCTGTTGCCAATAAGTATCTATATTTCATTGTTGATATTTTGGTTCTTATCTCCTCTGAGGAGTTTATACCAAACCATCTCTTAAACCTTTTCATCTGTTATCTCATTATTACTCATAATAATGAAGAGGATTTAGGTAAAGGTCTACCTTACCCTATTTTTTTTGTTGTTATTTAGTTACCTTACCACATTCATCTTTTAGTATCTTGTTGACATTTATAGAGTCCTCTCAAACAGAAACATTAGCCATTTTCTAGTATGACCCACCTATCAAAGCCAATCACAACTAGCTTTTACTGGGTGCCTTCCTGTCTATGTTACTTAACCTCCCCAGCAACATTGTATAATAGATACTTTTAAAAATAGTTTTGCGGGGGCTCAGGAGATGATTCCCTATTGGCCATGTAAGCCTGAGGATGATGGGTAACAGCTGTCCCTACCTCCAGTTCCACGACATCCAAAGTCCTCTTCTGACTTCTTTGGCCATTGCATGACATGGGTGCATTTACATACATGAGGGCAAAACATCCATAAACATAAGATAAAAATAATAAGTAAAATATTTTAATTAAAAGGTAGTTTTACAAATGAGAAAATTAAGTCTTGAAGAGATTAACTTGTTCAAACCATACACGTGACCCAAGATCCAAACTCTGAGCTGCTTCTTCCAGCACGCAGAAACTGCCTGCAGCTCACGGACTCAGGAAACTACGATGTAGGCTATAGCAGCCTTGGCACGATCCTGTAGAGACAGTTCCATCCAGCCAGTGCTGCGTCTTTCCACCCCGTGCCCCTCAGCTCTCAGTTGCCTCCCCAGCCATCGGCCATACCACTGTGGCCGCTGGGGCCTGCTGATCCGAACGGACTGTTGGAATTGCTCGGCACTGACGTGTAAAATCTCAGTCCAGGAGTTGGCGACTCAGCAAATTTCCTCTGGTCCAGGGAAGAACCTTAGATGACAGGCCAGGATATGTGAAGGCCAGGATACACGAAAGGGAAGAACACCGCCCCAGGTCCCTCCCACCGCCAGGCCCTTACCTCATGCACCAGCAGCTTCCCACGTGGGATGGTCCACCTAGGCAGACCAACAGAGGAAGAGACAAGAATTTGCTCTTTATGAAACATTTAAGTACCAGCATAATATCCTCACGGTCCCAAAGCCTAAAATATTTACTATCTGCTATTTCACAAAAAGTTTATCCCTGATCCATAGAATAGCAAAAAATTTCTGGTATTTCCATTTCATTTAATGTAGGCCACAATTTAGTCTAGCTTTGGCCAACCAAGTGATTTGTCAACACTGTTCCCAGGCCTGGAACCAACAAGCAATTTGGAATCTCTATATAATGAACCCACCAATATATTGATCCAGTTTCAGACACCTTCTACCTAATTCTGCACCCTTCAGAGCCATTCCCAACAGATCCCAGGTTTCTGTCAATATGACCTGCAAACTCATCGAAGTCCCTTGGATGTCCATGTTTTCTAGTAGTTTCTATTGAACTGAAAGCTTCCCCCAGAAGGAATGGGGAGGCCCATGAGACGCAGGGGGTAAACAAAATGTCCACGTCTAGGAAAGCAGAAACTTGAAGAGAAGATTTTCCAAGGTCCTTCCTCTGCTCTAAAGGAGTAGACTGACCTACTGTGGGAGGGGACTGAGCAGCTGCGCTGCCCAGGAGAGCTGGACAGAGACCTCCAGAGTGCGGCTTCCTGAGTCATTATAGGTGTTGGGGTGGGCTTTGCAGTGATGCAGTTCCTGTAAGCAGCCTCTCATCCATACTCCTGCTAGTGACCCCAATAAAAATCTCTTGGTCCACCAATTTGAACAGCAGTGCAATTCTTACTTTGATCTGTCCTGAGTCCCCTTTCTGGGGCGAATAGGTGTATGTATACATTGTGTCTTCCCAGAAAAAGTCTCTCACAGGACAGGGCATCTCCTCTTGAATCATAATTTGTACCCCTGGGTCTTTGAGGGGCTTGAGTCTAGACACAGATCTAGGAAGGGGGGGTGGTAGGGGAGGACCCTTCTGGGACTAATCTCCCCAACTACTAATGAAGGTTCCACAGAACCTGGGGCCTAAGGCCCCCAGCACCACTGGACCCCTGTGCATCCTCATCCTGGCTCTCAGGCCCCCAGCCCCAGTGGACCCCTGTGCATCCTCATCCTGGGGCCTAAGGCCCCCAGCCCCACTGGACCCCCATGCATCATCATCCTGGGGCCTAAGGCCCCAGCCCCACTGGACCCCCGTGCATCCTCATTCTGGCTCTCAGGGCCCACTCCTTCGGATCAATACTCTTACTTGAGCAAAACAGGCTACACTGTTTCTAATTTGATTTACAGTTCAGTGACCCACAGGATCAGTCTTTGGGGAACTGGAGCTGCTGTCTGGGTAGTCACTGAAACTTCTGGGTCCCTAATCTGGACCTTGAGCTGAAGGTACTAAGTTCATTTTCTTTCCTTAATGTTATCCCACCTAGTGAGAAGCATATGCTTGTTGTCATGAAAACCTTTTACAGCACCAAATACTTGGACCCCGGAGCCTAGCCTTCCAAAACCACTCGATGACAGGTGTCTAAAGGTACAGATATCTAGAGCTTCATGCCATGACCGGTCATGGAGTCCCAGAGCTTGATTTACCTATGGAAATAGGTCGTTAGTGCCTACAAGCCCAGTCAGAGGAGAGTGCCACCTCTGGAACATCCAGGCCAGTTCAGAGGCATCTGCAACCCTGGCCCCACTCTGAGTTCCAGAACTGTAGAAGTGCAGTACTTGGTCTTTTGGTGGGAGGATTCCCCAAGTTTCAATTCACAGATGGCAGGTGCCACAGCAGCATAGACCATGATCCTGGCAAGGCCAACCCCTCCAAAAGTCTCTCCTTGTAGCCTCCTTTCCTTAGAATACCTGGAGTTTCTCCGCTGGGCTCTGACAGATAGATCCAAACCCATGCTTCTAAATCCTGGGTTCTTATGAGATGATTTTGCCTGGGAGCATTTTGTTTTTCAAGCCAAAAGTGTCCATAGGTATTTCTGAATTATCTCCTGTGTCTTGTTAACTTCTGAGTTCTCAATGGACATGTCTGAACCTGAGTTACTAAAGAAAGATAGCCAGCCTCATCCAGGCACAGAGGGTTCTCTGGATGACTGCAAGTCCATTTAAAACTGAGGACTGATCTCTCTTTGAACTTCAATTATTTATTTTTCTGAACAGGTCTCACATAGCCCATGCTGGCCTCTAAATTGATATGTATCTGAAGATATACTTGAACTTTTCACACCCCTCCCTCTGCCGCCCAAGTGTTAGCATTACAAATATATGCCGTCATGCCCAGCCCAAGAAATTCAGACATTGATTCACAGGGCAAACCAGGCCTGATGGGGCATGTCTGTAATTGAAGTTACTCAGGAGGCTGAGGCAGGTAGGTGTTTGAAAGTTCAAAGCCCATGTAGGTTACAGAGTGAGTTCAAGGCCAGCCTAAGCAACTTAGTGAGACCCTGTCTCAAAGTGAAAAATGAAAAAGAGGGCTCCAGTGGTAGAGTGGCCGATATTTGTAAAGACCTGGGTTCAATCCCCAGTACCATAAAACAAAATGAATTCTTAGGACAAGATCATTTGATTTCAGACTCTAATTCCTTTAGGCATTAACTTAAAATTTTTGGATCTTGAGTTCATCAGGCTGAATTAAATGAATTAATTTTCAAGAGTTTACCCCCTGGGAATTAGATAATGGTAATGGACATTTATGTTCAAATTTGGGCTCTCTCTGTTAAAATTTTAATGTTAAAGCATCTTGCTATCTAATTGATTGAAGCCCCAGTTTGGGCAGCATTAGGCAGTGCGGCTGAATGAGATTTTATATGGGGAACAGAATAAACTTTGTCCTTACCTTGAAACATGGCCAATTGTGTTTTATAGAATAGGCCCCAGAGTGAGGTAAATCAGACACAAAAAGCTCACCTTATGGGCTGCATAAAATAGTCACACGGACAGAGACAGGAAGTAGAGTGGGGTTGCCAGGACTAGGGGAGCAGCGACTGGGGAATTTGTGTTTCAGTCTGGGAAGATGAGGAAATTCAGGATGCTAGTGATACAGGCACAGCATGTATGCAGTTAATGACATTGAGGCATATACTTAAAATAACACACACACACACACATACTAGTGGGGAGTTTCTTTTTTAAAGTTGTGTATTCTTGCATAGGACCCAGGTTTGGTTCCTAGAACCCGTGATGGGGAATCACAAGCACTGTAACTCCAGCACTCACTGCTTAGTCTCTGCAGACACTGTACTCACATACATAAACCCACACACATGCCAACATGGTTTAAAAATTAAAACAAAATAGGGGCTGGAGATATGGCCTAGCGGTTAAGAGCACTGACTGCTCTTGCAGAGGACCTGGGTTCGATCCCCAGCACCCACATGGCGGCTAAGAACCGTCTGTAACTCCAATTCCAGAACTCCAGTTCCAGGGGAATCTGAGACCCTCCTCTGACCTCTGCAGCATTGCGCAACACAGGTGCACAAACCTACATGCAGACAGTACACTCAGACACATACAAAAATAAATAAAATTAAAAAAATTAAAACAAAATATAAAAAACAAAAGTGCTATGAGTGTGTTTGCATGTGCGCGCACACGTTTGTGTGTGTGTGTGTGTGTGTGTGTGTGTGTGTGTGTGTGTGTAGGCCCTAGGTCAACATTTGTTCTTTCTTCAGTCACTCTACCTTTGTATTCTGATATAAAGGTCCTTCACTGAACCTGACGCTCAGGCTGACTGGCCAGGCTGACTGGCCAATAAACTTCAGGGATCTGTCCATCTCTCCCTTCCCATGGGTTGCCGTGCTTTTCATGTGGGTTCTGAGGATCTGAACTCTTGTTCTTGCATGGCAGACGCTTTAGTAACTGAGCCAGATCTCCAGCCCTATGTATGTATTTTGAGACAGGATCTTTCTATGTTGCCTTGGCCAGCCTGGGACCTGCTTTGTAGGGCAGGCTGGCCTTGAACTCCCAGAAATCCTCTTGCCTCTCATCTCAAGTGTTGTGATTACAGGTGTGTGCCAAGATCTCTGGATCATGTTAAAAATATTATACTATAGCCAGGCATTGTGGCACACACCTTTAATCCCAGCACTTGGTAGGCAGAGGCAGGTGGATTTCTGTGAGTTCAAGGCCAGCCTAGTCTACATAGAGAGTTCCTGGACACTTGGGTCTGCAGGGAGACCCTGTCTCAAAAAGACCAAAAGAAAAAAAAATAAGGAAAAAAAGAGATTTAGTGTAGTTACCTGATTTATTGACTCTTGGGGCCACTAGTGCCTCTTCTTAGGGTAAAACGTGTGCTGGCTAGCAGTGCCTCCAGGAGGACAACCAAAAGAACGTTCTGGTTTCAGAAGAGGGAGACATATTCTCTAGACTGCTTGCCTTCACTCCCTTCCTAAGGGGAGTTGTTAAGGATCTAGTTGTTTGTAAAGAAGCCTAATTCAGTCCAGGCATGGTAGCACATACTTGTGAGTTCAAGGCCAGCCTGGTCTACATAGTGAGTTCCAGGACAGCTGGGGCTGCAGGGAGACCCTGTCTCAAAAAGTCCAAAAAGAAAAAGAAAAAGAAAAAAAAGAGAAAGAAACCTAAGTCAGTGGATGAACAAAGAGACGGTACCGTAACAGGGCACTCAGTCTCACTCCTTGGTCCTGCAGAAGCGTCACCAGTTCCCGGTGCTCTCTCTGCTGCCTCAGCCTTCATCTTAAGTGACATCTGGTGATAGAGCAGGCACTCTGGTCCCAGCTCTCCTTTTAGAATGGGCTGTGTTCTGGCTGGAGCCAGGCTATCACTCCTGTGTGAACAAATCATTTGCCCAGCAAGGCCAGGGCCTCTACGTGTCTGTTGGTGTGGGCTGTTCTTTTAACGGCTTTATGGATAGAAGTGATGTTTTAGTTTCCAGCTTCCAAAGTTTTGTGTTTATGTAAATCTAGAACTCGAGGGTGGGAAAGGAATACGGAATGTCTGACTTCCTCAAAACTCCACACATTTTATCTATGCTTCAAATATTTAAGACCCAGACCAGCTGCCGTCTTTGATGCCCCCCACAGAAGTGTGCGTGGCCAGCCTTTGCTCTAGGGGCGTATGTATCTTCCTCTGCTCTTTTTCAGATACTCACTGAGTCCAGTTTGATGTTTTCTGTTGATTTATCACCCTTTTCTAATACATAGCATAGACTTTCTTAAACTTAATATCTGGGCTCTAAAACAACCCAGGCCAGACATGCCTGTGATCTCACCATCAAGAAGTAGAGGCAGGAGGGTCATGAGCCAGACAGAAGCTGACCTGGCTTATGTAGCAAGTTCAAAGCCAACCTGAGCTATGAACCAAGACAGGCTAGGATGAGTGATTGCCTATTATGTAAGATACCCTAGGTTTCATCCCTATACAACTGTAAATAATAATATAGTAATACCAAATTCAGCAAATAACACCTAATGAAACTTCTTTTGCATGTTCTAAACCAGCACTAAACTGCATGTTACTTTCCAAATTCAGCATCTCCAACATCGCCTGAGAAGATTGTTATTCTCAGCTATCCCACAGCACCTTGGTAGCCAGCCACCTCTTTGTCCTACTATGTCATCACTTTCATCAGCAGTGCCTATTTTATTATATTTAAATATTTAATACTATAATACTATACACTTAAAATAGTTACAGTGTAAGTTTTGTGCTATGCATATTTTACCATAGTACATGGAAACCAGTATGGTGAGTCATTTGGTTTGGCTTATGTTTATAGCAGTGAGTTCATTAAGACTCTTTGGTTACAAGTTTCCAATGAGAGCTCTTTTTACCAAAAGGGGACAATTGTAAAGACCCTGGAACCCAAGGGCAGGAACTCTGCAGTCTCAAGAAGGATCTGGAACTTTAAGGCCAAGAAGATACTTCCTTGTCTCTGCTTTCCTCTGTAATGTCTGTTACTCTCATTCCCTCTGTGGCCTGGTCTGTTGGTCTTCCTGGTCCATAGGATAAGCTGTGCTTGCTGCCTTCTCTTCTCCATGGTTCCCAAGCCGACATGTTTCACCCCAATGCTAGTGATAACTCAGTTTATCACTCCTAATTCCATATTCCCAGGAAAGAGAAGCTGATTACATATCCCGAGACTATGATCTACTCCCCCTTCCAACTAGCCTTGGCCAGTAAGAGATCCAGACATGGCTGCCTCTGTGATAGGAGTGCCTGAGTAGATAAGTAAACACTGACTTAAATTTTGGTAATACCCACTACACTAGACCAGATTATATTGTTTTTCAAGCTTGTGGAACAGAGTTACATTCTGTTTCAATGATATAAATTAAGTTAAGCCATCTGAGGTTGAGTTGGCGTCACCTCCTCCTGGACAGCCAAGTTCTCCATCTGGGAGAACCTGGGACTCCACTCATATGTGGCCATTCTTCTCATCTGTAGCACCATTTAGTCAGGCTACAGGACTTAAGGGAGCTCAGTAGCTACTCTGTGTCTGGCTACCAAGTACCCACAACAACTTGGCCTTCAGCCCCGTTCTTTTGATTGTTTTCTTCCGAAACCCACAAGCCCCACAAGGTCCTGGCAGACTTTTCTGTGTTCAGGTACTTTCTGTCGCTGTGATAAAAACACTGACAACATCACTAATCATTAAGGAAATGCAAATCAAAACCGCTTTAAGATATCATCTTACTCCAATAAGACTGGCTAGGATCAAGAAAACAAATGATACCAAGTGCTGGAGAGGTTGTGGGGAAAGGGGAACACTCATCCAGTGCTGGTGGGAATGTAAACTCATACAGCCACTATGAAAAGCAGTGTATCGAACCCTTGGAAGACTTGGAATGAACTTGCCACCCAACCCAGCCATACCACTCCTGGGCATGTACCCTCAAGACTCCCTCCACCACAGAGATACATGCACAGCCATGTTCATTTCAGCTCTCTTCACAACAGCAAGGAGCTGGAACCAACCCAAATGCCCCTCAGCTGATGAGTGGATAGAGAAAATGTGGTACATCTACACAATGGAGTTCTATGCAGCAGTAAAGAAAGACGACATCATGAGCTTTGCAGGAAAATGGCTGGAGCTAGAGGACATCATGCTGAGTGAAGTAACACAGTCCCAGAAAACCAAAGACGAAGGTGTATCCTCATCTGTGGATGTCTAGTGGCCATTAACGCTAGTTTGTAAGTATATTTTGCTAGGCCTCCTGAGTTTGTCCAAGCAGTTGGGAGTGATGCATATCGTGGAAACAAACAACAACATCACAGAAGGACTGCATCGAAAAATACTGACTGGAACAGCGAACTTCTGCTCAAACACGTCAACTTACCTCATGGGAAAATATTGAATCAAGCTGGAAAAGAGCTAGAAAGCAGTATGGTTTCACGAATGCAGAGAATTTCTGTGGGGTGGGGGAACTGGGTTTGAGGACTGTCTTCAGATTATTAAAAAAATTAAAAGAAAAAAACCAAATAAACAACCAAAAAAAAACATGATCAAAAAACAGATAAATCCATTGTGGAGGAGGCGCTCACAGTCCATGTCAAGAGCAGCCAGGGCAGGAATCCATGGGAGGGAACGGTGAGGGGGCAGGCCTCGGCAGACCTGGAGGTAGGAACCTGGGGCAGGGAACCTGGGGTAGGAACCTGGGGGTAGGAACCGGGGGGGGAACCTGGGGGCGGGAACCCGGGGTTAGGAAACTGGTGGTGGGAACCTAGGGGTGGGAACCTGGGGGTGGACCCGGGGGGGAAACGGGACGGGGCGGAGAACCTGGGGGTAGGGAACCTGGGGGTGGGAACCTGGAGGGGGAACCTGGGGATGGGAACGTCTGGGGGGCGGGAACCTGGGGCGGGGAACCTGGGGGCAGGAACCTGGGGGCTGGGAACCTGGGGGCAGGACTGGGGGTGGGACGTGGGGCGGGAACCGGGGGGGACCTGGGAACCTGGGGGTGGGAACGTGGGGGCGGGAACCTGGGGGCGGAACCTGGGGCGGGAACCTGGGGGCAGGTACCTGAGGTAGGAACCGGGGGCAGGTACCTGGAGGTAGGAACCTGGGGGCGGGAAGCTGGGAGGAGGACCTGGGGGGGGTACCTGGGGTGGCCTGATGGGAACCTGGGGGCGGGAACCTGGGGTTTGGAACCTGGGGGCAGGAACCTGGGGTAGGAAACTGGGGGCGGGAGGCCTGGCGTTAGGAACCTGGGGCGAGCTGGGGAACCTGGGGGGGACGGGCGGACTGGAAGGACCTGGGGCAGGAACGGCAGACTGGGGCGGCCGGAGGAAACCTGGGGGGGGAGTAGGGAACCTGGGGGCAGGAACCTGGAGGCAGGAACCTGGGGGCAGGAACCTGGGGGTAGGAACCTGGGGGCAGGAACCTGGAGGCAGGAACCTGGAGGTAGTTTCCTGGAGGTAGGAACCTGGGGGCAGGAACCTGGAGGTAGGAACCTGGGGGCAGGAACCTGGGGGCAGGAACCTGGAGGCAGGAACCTGGGGGCAGGAACCTGGAGGTAGGAACCTGGGGGCAGGAACCTGGAGGCAGGAACCTGGGGGCAGGAACCTGGAGGTAGGAACCTGGAGGCAGGAACCTGGAGGTAGGAATCTGGAGGTAGGAACCTGGAGGCGGGCTGCTCCCTGGCTGGCCCCCCTTTGCCTTGCTTAGCCTGCCTTCTTATTCAAGCTGGGACACCTGTGCAGGGGTGGCATCGCCCACAGTAGGCTGGGCCCTGGGACTCACTGAAGAGTTAAAAACGTGCCTCTCAGTCTTGCCCACAGATCAGGCTGATAGAGGAAATTCTCCAGAGGGTCCCTCTTCCCAGGTGTGACAAATTGACAACTAAAGCTATCCAGCACATTATGTTCACTTGGCTTTGTCCTATGTTTGCTGAAGGCCGCAGTCAAGTCCGACAGGTACAAGCTTGCCTTACAGCTCAGGCATGAGAAACATCCCATTTCTAAAACAAAACAAAACAAAACAAAAACCCTCAGTATATCTCATTGTGAGCATCCTCCAACTTAAGAGAGCCCGAGGTAGCCATGACTACTGCTATCCCCTTTCTACACACACCCAGATGGAAACCTTGGAGTTTGCACAATGCCAGGGATCGGGTTCTCAGTCTGGGGGAATGGCCAGCAGTGCAGTTGTTCCCCTCCACTGACTACTACTGCCCAGACTCCCAGGAAACGTTCTCCCAGATCCCAAGGCCCCAGGCCCCTGAAGGGAGTGTATGTAGTCTGTGTCTGCAGTAGCCCTGCTGGCCAGCCATTACCCTCTTCTCCAGGGTTCTCTGTCCACACATTCCTGTTTGACCCTGGCCTCCATCTTCTGCCATCTTTGAGCTTGGACTTTAAAACACAGAAGGCTGGAGAAATGACTCCTTTGGTGAAGCATGAAGACCTGAGGGCAGTCCCCAGCTCCCGTGTAGAAGCCGGGCATGGTGGTGGCCACCTGTAAGCCTGATACCAGGGAGGCAGGGACATGAGGATTCCTGGGGCTTGCTGGCCAGCCAATCTTGACCAATCAAATCTGCAAGCTCCATGTTTAATGAGAGACATTTTTTCAAAAAGTATGGTGGAGGGGATGTGAGATGGCTCAGTGGCTGACAGCGTTCACCAAGCCTGACAAGTTTCAGTCCCCGGGACCCACATGCTGAAAGGAGGGAACCTGTCCCCACAGGTTCTCTGATCTCTATTCTCGTGCTGTGCCATGCATTCACTGCCCCCACAAGAAGGTAACAAAAATGAGGTGGAAAGTGATTGAAGAAGACTCCTGCCCCCCATGCACACTTGTACAAATGCACCTGCATGCGCACACACACACACACACACACACTAACACACATACCAAAAAATCCACAATATAAAAACAAAACAAAAGAAACCCACAAGTTTATTAGCTGTCCCATGAGGTAAGAGGTGCTCTATGTAAGGTGACCCCTAAAGGACCCTACTACAATCCCTGGTGCCCAGAAGTGTCTGACAACAGCAGGGTCAGGGTAAGGACACCCTTGTGAAGATTCTCAGGGGAAGCAGTAAGCTCTGGAGTCTCTCTTTTCAAATTTTTCATTACTTTTATTTGTTTATGGGGGGATCATGCATGTGGAGATCAGAAATCAACTTGTTTTCTATTTCCACCATATCAGCGGGTCCCAGGGATCAAACTTAAGTCATCAGACTTGGCAGCAGGCACCTTTACTCAATAAGCCATCTTTTGGGTCCTGGAGTCTCTTAACAAAGTAAAAGTACCTTAAGATGGCAATGCTACCCAGGGCATTGTGGCATATGTCTTTAATCCCAGCACTTGGGAGGCAGAGGCAGGCAGATCTCTGTGAGATCAAGATTGAGGCCAGCCTGGTCTACATAGTAAGTTCCAGGCTAGCTGGGGCCACAGGGAACCCTTTCTACAAAAAAGTCAATATTCTGTTTATTTTAATAATTGCATACTTAATTATACCTTTATCTTTGTGTGTGTGTGTGCATGTGTATGTGTGGGCATGGGTGCACATATGCCTGTGTATGTGGAAGCCAGAGGTCCAGATTAGGTGTTTTCTTCAATCACTCTTCACTTTATTTTATATATGAAGAGTTTGCCTGCATGAACGCAAGTGCACCCATGTTATACAATGTCTGTGGAGGTCAGGAGAGCATGTTGAATCCCCTGGAACTGGAGTTTCAAGTGGTTATTAGCATCTGTATGGGTGCTGGGTACTGAACCTGGGTCCTCTGCAAAAGAAGCCAGTGCTCTTAGCTGCTGAGCCTCTCTGGGGTCTCTTCACTTTGGTTTTTGAGACAGGTCTCTCACCAAACCTGGAGCTCCCTGGCCAGACTGACTAGCCAATGGGCTTCAGGGATCCCCTTGTCTCTAGTCCACAACTCCCCAGCAATGGGATTATAGATTCGTGGTTTTTATGTGGGCGCTGGATATCTGAACACAGGTCCTTGTGCTTCTGTGGCCGGCACCCTACCAACTAAGCCATTTTCCTAGTGGCCCTCCCCAAGCCATTATTTTAAAATTATATTTTATTGTGATAAGAAAACTTAATTTGAGCTGGACAATGTGGTGCCTCTAATCCAGCCCTCAGAAGACAAAGCCAGGAGATCACAAGTTCAAGACCAACCTGGACTTTATAGTAAAATCCTGTCTCAAATAAGTAAGTTAAATAATTATGTAACAACATAGATATACCCACTTAACTAGTTTAAATAGTTATTAATACTTAACAGATTTGTGTCAAAAAATAATGAGACACTATGGGGTGGACACTGTCTCCTAGAAGACAAAAGGCTGATGCCTCACAGAGTCCCTCTTCTGACTCAGAGCTCCAGGTTCCCTATGCTGGCAACCCACAGAGACCAGTCAGTGGGTCCCTGACTTGCTGCATACAAACACTTCTGTCCTGTCCTCCATCACGACTCAGTGACTCAACTTCCTTCGGCTCCAGCTTCTTATTCAACAGCTCGGATGAAGACAAAAGATAAAATCCTTGGCTGACTTTCCTCCACGGCTTATGAGGATGAGGAGAAAGCATTCATGGTGCTTTGCATCTGAAATGAGGGCAGGGTAGCCTGACCCAGGGGAAGGTGTTCATAAGGAAAAGTTATACTCTTATAACCTTATGTGTTCATATATAATATTTTATGTATATGAGTATCTTACCTGTGTGTATGTAAGTGCACCCATGTGTGCCATGCCTGCAGGGACCAGAAGAGAGTTTCAGATCCTCTGGTACTGGAGTTGTCAGCTGCCATGTGGGTGCTGGGAACTGAAGCCGGGTCCTCTACAAAAGCAGACGGCTGAGCCATCTCTCCACCTCATAAGCTTCTCTTAGACTTTTTTATTTTGAGGTTTCCTTTGTTTTACTTACTAGGTAGAAACCCTGAAATGTAACCCTGGGGTGCTCAGACATGTTTTATTGCTCTGCAGTGTTCTCACTACCCTGAGATGTTTTGTTGCTCTGTAATGGTAACTTTCCCCTTGTGATGTCAATTATCTGATATCTAAATTTCTGCCAGTGTTATCTGTTTTTGTAAACTGCAATGACCATTTGAGTCCTAACCTAGCCCAGTTAGCCTGGCCTAGCTACAAATCAAAAGGCAGTAGGTGCTCTGGCCCTTGCCTGGGATCTACTTTGTAGGCGGTGATAACCGAGTGAACTCAAGAAGGAATTTTCCTGAGATAACATGGCCTATCATGAAAATAAACCAGCACCAGCCATAAGATGATGATGTAAGATGCCCATTTCACCCTCATCTGTACTTCTGTTCAGGTCCAGAAAATCTAAAAGCCTTGGTTGCTGATTCTGGGACTCATGCATGGAGAGGAGAATAAAGGAGCTTCCTGACTCTCTCCTGGGTAAATGTTTGGTCTCTTAGTGGTTCAAAGCTTTTTTCCATAACTGTGTGGAGGAATGGTTGGGTGTGCCTATGAGCCTCCATGGTGTGGAGTTTGCTTCTGAAATGAGCCCAGGGCCTGGGCAGGTCCAGAGTCAAGTGGCATCATCTAGTTGCAGGAGAATGTTCCTCAGAGGCTCAGTGAGATAGCCTGCCCCGACCGAACTCTCATTCTGAAAATGTTTGCTACGTGGACTTGGCAAACATCTCAACTCAATATATGTCCTGTGGATCCAAACATTCTATTATAATCTACATTCCAGCAAGCCAGGACCTTGATATGAGGGTGGATGATTCATCCTAGCACATTTCTGCTTTTCTGGTAGAAGCACTTCTCATCTCTCTGTTGTTCCTACAGGTTATGAACATGGAAGAATTTTGAAAAGCCCATAAATAGTAATAAAGTCCAAGAAGACTTTTTAAAACCCATAATTTAGAAGAAGGAGTTGAGGAGTTAACATACCCCAAGAGGCAAAATTGCAAGAAGTGAAATATCCATGCATAGCTCATGGATCCAATTATCCATGTGTATTACATACATTAATTTGGAGTCTGTAGCAAATGACTTCCTTGTTTTTATATATTATAATGGGAAAGGAAACTTTCATTTATATCTAATACTATAAAATTACTGTGTTCACACAGTGATTTGTTCATTAAAAGTTAAATAGTTAGATACTTATTAAATGCTTTCTATCAATGTTTCTTAGATTTTAGCATCAGAACCTTCTGGAAGTCTTGCTAAACCCAAATGGCTGGATCCTGTGCCAGAAATTCTGCTTTAGTAGATCCTGGAGGATCTGCAAATCTGCACTTTTAAAACAAGTTCCCAAGTGCTGCTGGAACAGGCTTACATTTTGTGGACTGTTATTCTAATATCCAAAGCTCTTGGTGGGGTTTAATAAACAATTTAGGTATTTGAGCATTTCTGTGATTGAGAGAATATTCGGTGGAGTTTGGAATAGATTGGGACTCCATCACTCTGCTTCATACTGTGCACTGTATCCAGCCCAAATCCCCATTCCCACCCCCTACCCTGAATACTTCCCCTTCCCAATTCATGTCTTCTTCTTCAAAAAAACTTCTCTGTTTTAGTTAATGAAATTAATGGCTATCCTACAATTGCTAGTCAATTCAGATAATCCATTATACATGTGCTGCCCACTTGGGGCTACCTGGGGAATTTGTGGAGCCCCCAGTGCCTAGATCATCATGGAGTGCTCTTCTGGCCCAGAAGACTCCCTTTGCAAGAGCTGAATGAACATTTTCTTTTTTTTTCTCAAAGCCAATTTTTTATTGAAGCTTTGTGATGAACATTTTCTGATGGATGGGCAGCACTGGGAAGCCTAAAAGGGTGGCCACTGAATTGCAGCACAAAAAGCCCTTTCCTTGCCAGTGAAAGTATTTGGGAAAGATTGGCCAGGTGCCTGGAGCTGGGGAAGCTGTGGTGATTTAGTAGGTTCCCTGAAAAGGCCCAGATGGACAGTTTAGGGGTCCCTGGCTCTTTTATTGGATGGCACTTGATGGAAGGGACTGAATAGCCATCAGGCCTTCTGCTGGGGTCAGAGGAGAGCTCAGTGCCAGCTTGGATGGGAACTTCAGGCTGCCGCTGTCAGGGCCAGCAAGGTCCATGAAAAGGACAGAAAGGAAATACTGATGCAGCATCTTTCCAGCTATCAGATGCTACCCAGGTAGAAAGACAGGTGCCCCTTTTCTGCCCAGCAGAAAGGGTCACAAGTAACATCTCTGTGACAAAAGACAAATCAATATGAGAAAAACACAGCAAATGTATACAATCATAATTTTGCATGACCTAGAACATTTACAACAAAGACACAAGGACTCAAGGTTGAAATGTGCATTTTTTTTGTGTGCTCAGCTTGGAGGAACCATGACAAGCCATGCAGAAGCATACTTCTGTGTCATAACTGGACACAGAGGATGTGCATTTAAAGTAATGGACAGCTGGGGACCCCCAGCAAAGCCCATCTATTTCCATTCTTCTTGGCCTATGTATACATCCTTGTGGGTACAGGGTAGGATCTTGTCTAGTAGGAGGTTGTCAGACAAGGGAGATCTGAGAAATTCCTTTTGGTCAGTTCTTTTTTCTTTTTTCCATTAGTGTCAATAAATTTTTTTTTCCTTTTGGTCAGTTCTAAGACAGAAAGGGAGGAGAGAGTTACAGCCTTAGGTTGTATGGCTGGCTTTGGGGACAGGGCTAGTTTCTATGAAGTCCTTGGGGAAGGAGAGTTTGAATTTCTGTGGGTTTGCAAAGGAGAGAATAAGAGCCAGAGAGCAGGAGATGGTCAGAAAGATGCTCTGCTTCTGAGGCCTCCACTTCAGGGTACCGCTTTCTGAGGATTTAAGTATTTTGAAGAGGCAAAGCAGGTTGGGTGGCATTATCTGCCCCGGGAGCCAGGAATCATCACTCCTTATTCCACCATCCTTTTCTATAACACATCGTCAGCTTCTTGAGTCAGGTCTGAAGACTCAAGTTTCTGTTGATATTAAATCCAAGGACAGATACATTCTAGTTTTCCTTTCTTATGAGGTGAGCTCCACATAATTTCTAGGGAATGAGAGCTGAGCCCTTCCACTATTTCCTGAAGGATTCAATGTCCAAGCCAATGTCTCTCACTTGTGCTGTTATGGTTTGAATCTGAAAAGCTCCCTGCCAGGCTTATGTGTCAATTCCTTGAGTCCCATCTGGTGTTGCTATTCGGGGAGGCTCACGACTTTAAGAGGCAGGACCCAGCTGGAGGAAGCAGGTGACTGGGGCCGCATTTGAAGCTTTTACCTGGTCCCTCATGCCTTTATTGCTCTCTGCCTCTGGTTCACTGTCCCGTGTTCCCACAGCCATGACGCTCACCCTTGTGTGCGACGCCGAGTAACCAGGGACTGACCTCTGAGAAACCATGAGCCAAAGTAAATTCCTCCCCGAGTTATTTATGTTGGGAGTTTGGCCGCAGTGATGAAACGTCTAGCTCATATAGTTGGTCTGCCCGTTTGGAAAAGGAGCTAGGAATACCTGTGTCCTGTCCTTGGCAGTGTCATGGGGTTCAGGAAGATCACTGAAACTTTGACAAGGAGAAGTCTGTGTTTTGAAAATATGAAAAGTTCTTAATTGTGTGAGATAGCTCATCTGGTTTTTCACTGATCCCCCCAGCTTAGGACAATGATTGACACATAGTCAGCACTCAAAAAAAAAGTTTGTTGAGTGAATTAAGAGAAAAAAAAAGAAAAAGAAAAAAAAAAAAAACCAGAATCATGGAATTTAACAGCTGGAGGGTTCCTTAGAGATCATTTCAAATCTAAATGTTTAAGTCCCAGCAAGCTTCACATCTCTCCCCAAAGCATATACCCCAAGGGTGGGACGAGAACAGGCCTCCCAGGTGGAGACAGGCCCAGCTCTTAAGGTTCAGCTTCCCTCAGCGCTTTGCCGTGACATGAAACTAATTTATTTTAAAAAGCAAGCTCTAATTATTAGGTTTCTCTGGCAAGGAAAAGAAAACCATTCCCATCCAGCTTGGAGCATAACATGCCTAGTCTCATTCCACTTTTAAAAGGAAAGCAAACACCAGCACTTGGAACCACTCTTGGTATTCCATGTTCTCAGACCCAGTTCACAGAGCGGTCAGAGAACAAGCATTACCCTGAACCCCTCTGTCACAGGTACGACCCTCAGTTCACAGAGCGGTCAGAGAACAAGCATTACCCTGAACCTCTCTGTCACAGGTACGACCCCCAGTTCACAGAGCAGTCAGAGAACAAGCATTACCCTGAACTCCTCTGTCACAGGTACGACCCCCAGTTCACAGAGCAGTCAGAGAACAAGCATTACCCTGAACTCCTCTGTCACAGGTACGACCCCCAGTTCACAGAGCAGTCAGAGAACAAGCATTACCCTGAACTCCTCTGTCACAGGTACGACCCCCAGTTCACAGAGCAGTCAGAGAACAAGCATTACCCTGAACTCCTCTGTCACAGGTACGACCCCCAGTTCACAGAGCAGTCAGAGAACAAGCATTACCCTGAACTCCTCTGTCACAGGTACGACCCCCAGTTCACAGAGCAGTCAGAGAACAAGCATTACCCTGAACTCCTCTGTCACAGGTACGACCCCCAGTTCACAGAGCAGTCAGAGAACAAGCATTACCCTGAACTCCTCTGTCACAGGTACGACCCCCAGTTCACAGAGCAGTCAGAGAACAAGCATTACCCTGAACTCCTCTGTCACAGGTACGACCCCCAGTTCACAGAGCAGTCAGAGAACAAGCATTACCCTGAACTCCTCTGTCACAGGTACGACCCCCAGTTCACAGAGCAGTCAGAGAACAAGCATTACCCTGAACTCCTCTGTCACAGGTACGACCCCCAGTTCACAGAGCAGTCAGAGAACAAGCATTACCCTGAACTCCTCTGTCACAGGTACGACCCCCAGTTCACAGAGCAGTCAGAGAACAAGCATTACCCTGAACTCCTCTGTCACAGGTACGACCCCCAGTTCACAGAGCAGTCAGAGAACAAGCATTACCCTGAACTCCTCTGTCACAGGTACGACCCCCAGTTCACAGAGCAGTCAGAGAACAAGCATTACCCTGAACTCCTCTGTCACAGGTACGACCCCCAGTTCACAGAGCAGTCAGAGAACAAGCATTACCCTGAACTCCTCTGTCACAGGTACGACCCCCAGTTCACAGAGCAGTCAGAGAACAAGCATTACCCTGAACTCCTCTGTCACAGGTACGACCCCCAGTTCACAGAGCAGTCAGAGAACAAGCATTACCCTGAACTCCTCTGTCACAGGTACGACCCCCAGTTCACAGAGCAGTCAGAGAACAAGCATTACCCTGAACTCCTCTGTCACAGGTACGACCCCCAGTTCACAGAGCAGTCAGAGAACAAGCATTACCCTGAACTCCTCTGTCACAGGTACGACCCCCAGTTCACAGAGCAGTCAGAGAACAAGCATTACCCTGAACTCCTCTGTCACAGGTACGACCCCCAGTTCACAGAGCAGTCAGAGAACAAGCATTACCCTGAACTCCTCTGTCACAGGTACGACCCCCAGTTCACAGAGCAGTCAGAGAACAAGCATTACCCTGAACTCCTCTGTCACAGGTACGACCCCCAGTTCACAGAGCAGTCAGAGAACAAGCATTACCCTGAACTCCTCTGTCACAGGTACGACCCCCAGTTCACAGAGCAGTCAGAGAACAAGCATTACCCTGAACTCCTCTGTCACAGGTACGACCCCCAGTTCACAGAGCAGTCAGAGAACAAGCATTACCCTGAACTCCTCTGTCACAGGTACGACCCCCAGTTCACAGAGCAGTCAGAGAACAAGCATTACCCTGAACTCCTCTGTCACAGGTACGACCCCCAGTTCACAGAGCAGTCAGAGAACAAGCATTACCCTGAACTCCTCTGTCACAGGTACGACCCCCAGTTCACAGAGCAGTCAGAGAACAAGCATTACCCTGAACTCCTCTGTCACAGGTACGACCCCCAGTTCACAGAGCAGTCAGAGAACAAGCATTACCCTGAACTCCTCTGTCACAGGTACGACCCCCAGTTCACAGAGCAGTCAGAGAACAAGCATTACCCTGAACTCCTCTGTCACAGGTACGACCCCCAGTTCACAGAGCAGTCAGAGAACAAGCATTACCCTGAACTCCTCTGTCACAGGTACGACCCCCAGTTCACAGAGCAGTCAGAGAACAAGCATTACCCTGAACTCCTCTGTCACAGGTACGACCCCCAGTTCACAGAGCAGTCAGAGAACAAGCATTACCCTGAACTCCTCTGTCACAGGTACGACCCCCAGTTCACAGAGCAGTCAGAGAACAAGCATTACCCTGAACTCCTCTGTCACAGGTACGACCCCCAGTTCACAGAGCAGTCAGAGAACAAGCATTACCCTGAACTCCTCTGTCACAGGTACGACCCCCAGTTCACAGAGCAGTCAGAGAACAAGCATTACCCTGAACTCCTCTGTCACAGGTACGACCCCCAGTTCACAGAGCAGTCAGAGAACAAGCATTACCCTGAACTCCTCTGTCACAGGTACGACCCCCAGTTCACAGAGCAGTCAGAGAACAAGCATTACCCTGAACTCCTCTGTCACAGGTACGACCCCCAGTTCACAGAGCAGTCAGAGAACAAGCATTACCCTGAACTCCTCTGTCACAGGTACGACCCCCAGTTCACAGAGCAGTCAGAGAACAAGCATTACCCTGAACTCCTCTGTCACAGGTACGACCCCCAGTTCACAGAGCAGTCAGAGAACAAGCATTACCCTGAACTCCTCTGTCACAGGTACGACCCCCAGTTCACAGAGCAGTCAGAGAACAAGCATTACCCTGAACTCCTCTGTCACAGGTACGACCCCCAGTTCACAGAGCAGTCAGAGAACAAGCATTACCCTGAACTCCTCTGTCACAGGTACGACCCCCAGTTCACAGAGCAGTCAGAGAACAAGCATTACCCTGAACTCCTCTGTCACAGGTACGACCCCCAGTTCACAGAGCAGTCAGAGAACAAGCATTACCCTGAACTCCTCTGTCACAGGTACGACCCCCAGTTCACAGAGCAGTCAGAGAACAAGCATTACCCTGAACTCCTCTGTCACAGGTACGACCCCCAGTTCACAGAGCAGTCAGAGAACAAGCATTACCCTGAACCTCTCTGTCACAGGTACGACCCCCGGTTCACAGAGCAGTCAGAGAACAAGCATTACCCTGAACCTCTCTGTCACAGGTACGACCCCCGGTTCACAGAGCGGTCAGAGAACAAGCATTACCCTGAACTCCTCTGTCACAGGTATGACCCCACTGTGGGCCCTGTCAGCTTGGCCTCCCAGGACATCATGAACACTTGGACCTGTTGGTAGATCATCTGTCTTCTAGAAAGTTCTATGGGGAGTGGTTGATCAGGGAAGGCTTTAAAGCCCTTTGCTATAGAGGTTACATGGCTTACCATGGTCACATGAGTGGCCAGTGGCAGGGCCACCCCCATGGTCTAGCCCAAGGACATTTGCTGCTCATCAACTGACTCTGGGGCTCAGGCATGAGTGGAGTGTGAGCAGGGAAGCCCAGCAGCTAAGATGGACTCTCACCAGCTACGGCACAAGAGAGGTTGGGCCTGGGCCTGTGGCCAGCTCTGGGTGCTCTAGCCGGAACCTCACCTTCGTACTGAGTCCCTGTGCATGTTTACATGAGCAGACGAAAAGGTGCAGAAAGAAGTCTGTCCAACTGCTGACGGGTTATATGGGACAGAGTTGGGCAGAAGGAAATGATTCATTTTACCTGGATCCACGTCTGTGTTGCTTGGCCTGTCGCAATCACCCTGTGTTACACACAAGTTTAAGAGTCCAATAAAATTAAAAAGCAAGTTGTAAGAAGAGGTACAATATGATATCATGCATGTGAAACCCAAAACATTTCTAGTTTCCTGTGGCCTCCTACAGAATCCTTTGAGCAGTGCAGTGCACAGTGTTGGGTCCATACCTAGGACTCTAGAAACAGCTAAACTTTATCAGAAGACTGCGAGTCAGCTGGGAAGAGATGACAGGGAACAGAGGTGGGGTGAGGTCAAGGGTGGAAATTTCAACTGGACCTGTGACATTTTGTTTTGTGAAAAAAAAAAGCAACTAAAAACCTAAAAGCAAACATGGTGAAAGGTTAATGTTCACTGGGGCTCCCGATGGACACTGGGGCGCTCTTACGGTGTTCCCGTAGTTCCCTATATTGGAACTCTTTCCCAGAAGCTGAAAACTTAACTATAATAAAGGAAGAAAAGAACTCAGCTTACCCAATTTGTAACTTACCACTTAGTAACACTTTATATTCCAAGAATTAGAAAGAGGAACTGGGGGAGAAGAAGAAGGCAGGAAGAACCAAATTAGCCGTTGAATGAACTGTAGTGCTATTTGTATTGGACCTTTCTCCTGAGATATGTGGCCTGGATTTGCTAGGCAAGGGCCTGGCCTGGAGCCACATCTGTCCTGTTGTAGAAAGCCAAGGACTCTGGAAACCCACCTGCCAGGGAGTCCCCAGGTGATAGCAGTGTTTGCTAGGTCTTGCTGTGTTGCAGGGGCTGTATGCAGTGCTCACAGCAGCCTGTAGATTAGGGGCTGTGCGTAGCTGGGACACCAGGAATTCACGGAGATATGCTGGGAATGGCCCTGTGGAGCTTGGCAGGACTGCATGGGGGAGCCCCAGCATGTGCTGTGCTCCTGCCCCGACCTCCAGATCTTGAGTTATAGGCATCCACCAAGTCCAGTTTTATAGGGTGCTAGGGATAGAGTCCAGGGCTTTGTGCCTGACAGACAAGCAGCACTGTACCAACCAAGTTGTATCACCAGTAGAAAACATGTAATTACGAATGTCAGCATAAGAATGTCCAACCTCCTCACAGGTGACAAAGGGATACCTGCCTGCTCCTGGGAGAAGAAGACTCCTATTACATCGACGAGTCTGCACTGGTAGAAACCCGGTTTAAGTCACTTTAGAGACTGGGAGAGGACCCCAGACGAGGCAACCAGCCCCCTTCCTCTCCCTCCCCTTGGTGGCAGGCTCTTCTTTTTACATGGCTTTCCCCTGTTATGGGATCCTTCGTCCTCATCTGATTACTTTTTCTCCTAGCACCCTGTCTCTTCCACTTTCTGAAGGAATGCATGCTCCAGGACTCCCAAGTGGCTATCAACAAAATGCTCCTGCACCCTTATGCCCCGAGTACCAGCCCACTGGATCCCGACCATCCCCTCCCCATGATGCCCCCTACCGGCCTGAAGAAGCCAGATTTGAACTGGCACCCATATACCCAAAGAGGTCCAGATCCCTGCCTGTCCCCTCCCCACCTCCCCCACCCCCCACCCCCGACCTGTATGCTGTGGATCAGAACAAAGAAGCCAGCACAAAAGGCAGGAAAACTCAGCTCTGCCCTCTGGAGAAGTCAGTAGTCCAATGGTGTACCTGCCCCCAGAGGTGCGGTCATAGCCTTACTTGGGCATTAGTCGAGCTCTCTGGACACATGTCAACCCCCTGCCCTCAGAAACCTATAAGATGTCCCTGCACCAGCCCCAAGGCCTGTTTCCCCCAGCCCCAGTCCTGGGGGCTGGTGGGACCACCTGGGAACCAATTCAATGAACCTGCCTCTGTTGTTGGACTTTAATTTGTCTTGATCTGGTCCTACTAAATTTGCTTTTATACTTTTGAAGAAAAAAAAAAAAAAGAATGTCCAACACAGAATATAAGGATCCTTCTACTGGGCTAGGGCAGAGGCTGGTGGCTTTAATAAGAGAGTGATAGGAGCTGCCTTGTTTTCTGGAAAGTGCATTCTGGCTTCCAGGTAGAGAATGGTTTGGAAGGGCAAGGGCGGAGGCGGAGTGAGGTGGTCCCTGCCAGCGGACATGATGGGAAGGATGGGGGAGCTGTGAGGAGATCCCTGCCAGCGGACATGATGGGGAGGACGGGGGAGCTGTGAGGAGGTCCCTGCCAGCGGACGTGATGGGGAGGACTGGGGAGCTGTGAGGAAGTCCCTGCCAGCGGACATGATGGGGAAGATGGGGGAGCTGTGAGGAGGTCCCTGCCAGCGGACATGATGGGGAGGACGGGGGAGCTGTGAGGAAGTCCCTGCCAGCGGACATGATGGGGAGGACAGGGGAGCTGTGAGGAGGTCCCTGCCAGCGGACATGATGGGGAGGACGGGGGAGCTGTGGGGAGGTCCTTGCTCAGGCTCTGCCACCAACTAACCTTGAGACCTTGGTAAATGACATCATCTCTCTGGGATATGTCCCCACTTTTAAAAAATATTTATTTATTTATTTATTTATTTATTTATTTATTTAAATGTACTGTCTGCATGTAGGTCTGTGCACCCGGGTCGTGCAATGCCACAGAGGTCAGAAGACAGTGTCAGATTCCCCTGGAACTGGAGTTCTCCTGGAATTGGAATTACAGATGGTTCTCAGCTGCCATGTGGGTGCTGGGGATTGAACCCAGGTCCTCTACAAGAGCAGTCGGTGCTCTTAACTGCTAGGCCATCTCTCCAGCCCCTTCCCCACTTTTTCAGGCTAGATGTGGCCTCTGTTGCTGTGCTGAGCATGGCTCCTGTATATTTCTATTGCTCTGGGGTGGAGAGGTCCTAAAGCATGGCAGAGTGCTGGCACTGTTAGTAGCCCAGAAGAACTGCCAAGGTGGAAGGAAGTGGTGGGCACACAGGAGCCAGCTGACATCACAGCCAGCAGAATGGTAGCACCATGGCCAAGGGCAAGCGAACAGCACAGTGGGGCAGGATGGTGAAGTTACCATGGCAGAGCTTGCTATAGCAACAGGTTTTCCTGGGTTTACTGCCTGGCCTCCAACCACATGGCTTTTGGAGTTCCTTTTGTTTAAGCATGGGTGGGAACACAGTAAACCGCCCAGCCTCCGGCTCTGCCTCTTGTGTGCAGGGAGTAGCTGGAATCTTCTAAAGGTCCCTTCCAACCATTGTGTACCAGGAGGCTGTAAGGAGAAATGTGCCTTAAAGCCACGGGAGCATGGGCACGTATCCCAAGCAGCCCAGCCATGGATCCACACATACTTCAGCTGTGGAAAGTGACTTAAACTCTGAGCTCACTTCCTCATGCTGCCATGAACCCACACAGCTCTGTCTTTGGAGGGGATGCTTCCAACTTTGCTCTTAGGAAGGTAGGTGAGAAAGAGAAGTTCACCCTTTAGCACTGACCTGGGCGTGTCATTAGTGCCCAGTGAACTGACAGCTGTCCTCAGAATTGAAACATCCTTCTGTGCTTACTGAATGCTGGTCGCCAGCACACAGCAAGGGGATATGGTCTTGACAGAGTCCCAGGATGGGGAGGGAGAGAAGAGGCTGAGTCCTAGTGCTTCTTACAATCCTTTCATCATTTAACTTCACCCAGTGGGCAAATTCAGACCTGTCACTTATACCCTGCACTACCAGCCAGGGAGGCAGAGGAGCTGATGTTTTGTGTCAACTGCATGTGCCTTCTGCTTGCAAAGCAGGAGAGGCTCAAGGTACTCAGGATGGTGCCTGCCCCAGAGCTGAGAGGTACTGGCTCTGCAGCTTTCCTGCTGCCTGGAAAGCTTTCCCTTTGACTGGATGGTCTTCCCTGGGCTATCTTGAGCTTACTCCAAGCTCTGTTCACACAGTCCCTCCTCAGGAGCCCTCCCTGGCCAAGGAGATGCCCTTAGTAGTCTGTGCTACCAGCTTGCTTGGTCTTTGTGGTCTTTACACTCTACCATTGCACTGTGGATTTGTTTTGAAAAATACACTATATTGACCATCTATTCACCAACATGTAGGCTCAAAGAGAGTGGAGACTTGATCCTTATTTATTTAGCATCTTGAGACAGGATTGTACTATGTAGCCTAGCCCAGGCTGACCTCAAACACTCAATCCTCTTGCCTCCCAAGTGCTAGAACGTGCAACCTAGGATTCTTTTTTTTTTAAATAATAACTAATAAGTAATGAATACAAGCATCCTTCATGTAAAACCAATTTGCAAGCAGCTATGCCCAAACTTATACAGGCCAAGGCCCCCATTGTCTGGCTGGAAGGGCTTGTATGTACAAGCATACTGATCAAATAAGAGTCCAGTCTACATTTCTGTAGTTTTACCATCCACCCCAGTCACAGCCTTTACATTCTACCATGCCCTCACTTCTACAGATCATTCCCTAGGCTTTAGAAAAAGGGCATAAATGGGCGAGAAGCAAAACAGTCAACTTTCTCTGGAGATGTCCTTTTGGACTCTGATCAGTTCAGGCTGTTTCCTTTCATGGGTTGTCAGTTTATCCAAGAATAACCTTTTAATCCTAATGAAGCACAATCAATTAGATGTACAGGCATTTAAACAGTACTAATTATTATGGTAGGTTACGTTGGTATAGACACAGATGTTTGGATGGTATGCTAATCCATGAACTATAGCTTTTCTGTAAAAGATGATGTTCTACTTTGTCTTCCATTGCTGTGACAAAACGCTCTGACTGACACCAACTTGGGGAGGAAAGGGTTTATTCAGCTTACATCTCCTGGGTCACAGTTCATCACTTAGGGAGTCCAAGGCAGGAACTCAGGGCAGGAACCTAGAAGCAGGAGCTGAAGCACAGGCCATGGAGAAATGCTGTTTAATGGCTTGCTCCCCTGGCCCATGCCCAGCCTGCCCTCTTATACAGTACATAACAAACTGCCCAGGGTGGCACCACCCATAGTGGGCTGGGCCCTCCCACATTGCTTGACAATCAAGACAATACTCCACAGATTTGGCCACAGGCCAGTCCAATGGAGCGAATTCCCCAATTGAGGCTCCCTCAAACCAGGTGTGTCAAGTTGACACTAAAGCTATCCAGCACAGATGACAAGGTCTTACTATGGCTTATAACATCTCCTAACCACTAGAGGATGTACGCTTGTGGCATTAGCCATGAATTATTCCTCCAAGGAGAGAGCTAATAGCCAATTAGGTTTGGGATATCCAGACATATGGCTGCCACTACTGCAGAGTATTTCCAGGCAGGTGAGATGTAGCTGATGCTGACGGAGGAGTCTTGCTTTACTCAAGGAGACCAATATTTGCTTTATTGATTTAGTGGCCTTTGGTAACACTCTCTGGCATTCCAGAGACCAACTGTACACTTGCAAGTGTGGTCTCAATACATCTTTCCCATGCTTACATCAGGTCTTCGACAGCAGGGCCCTATCACCTCTCTTCTTGCAGGTATCCCAGTTTACAGGCAAAAAGCCTTTACATTTGGGGGGGGGGACTTGGATCCCCTAGCCAACATCTCCTTAGCAGAATAATCCATTGCTGATATCAGAGCTCTCCTGTATTAATATATTTTGCTTAATTACACAGCTTATAAAGACTTTAGTATTAAAAAAAAGACTTTAGTATTATATTTGTCTCTGAATAAAGAATTATCCTTTCACACTTCCTATGTCTCTTAGTCAATTAAAGAAAGCAGTTATACCAGTTTTATAGAGATTATCTCCATTAGAGTCAGCTCTAATCTAATATAATTAAGAGAATGACTTCATTACCATCATGATTTTCTTTGTTCTATGAAAAGGAGGTAAGAAAGTCTCTCATATTAAAACTTTGGGGCACCTGAAAGGTAAAGTTCATCAGGACACATTATAAACAGTTATTACAAATAGAATCCACAGAGGTGTTTGATGCCTGTAGCAGTCTGAGACTTTTCTTCCTTTTAATGTTTAGATGGGCCAACTTCTCTGCTGGTATTTCTTGGTACATCCTGCACAATGCAAAGCTGTATCTTTTCTTTCTCAGCCATTAAGTTGATGATGTTTTGACCTGTGGGAACATGCAATTCTTTTCCCATAGTTAGTTTTAAGATTTAAATTGAAAAATTTGACAAAAGGTTTAATATATAACTGTATCCTCCCTTTTTTATTTCAGGTTTTTATTTTTTGACCCACGAATATAAAAAAGGCAGTCATATTACACATACCTATAGGCAGGAATCAAGGTGTAGATTTTCATTAAATTTACCCAAGCTGTTTATCATTGAATGTATGTTGTTAAGTTGGGAAGCAAACGTAATTCCTTAAGTTAAATTATCCTACAGGTAAAAGAAAATGTTATAAGATGATACTGTACAACACAAAAATTATAGAGAAAATTTGTATACATTAACCCCAAAGTTGTTGTTATACAAATTATAAGTAAAACAAATGTGGACAATAATTTATATTTTCAATTAGCTGAAATGTATTACCATTTTTATTAAAACCTTTTAACCAATGTTGTTTAATATAGACATTTTTACTTTTACTAAGTCCTAAAATACCATATAATGTGTAGACAAAGTTTGGGCAAATTTGGATACCTGTTAAACTCATATCAATTAAATATACATTAATCAAATATAGACCTGTGCCCCCCCAACCCTCCCACCCCACCAGATTCATCATTTCAGTCAGTTCTTTGATGCAGTCTTTTCTGTTGTTGGTGTTGTTGTTCTTTCCAATATGCATCACTCCCCACAAGAAATATTTACAACTGGGTTTATTATTGCTAGCATCCACAGATGAGGGATACAATTCATCATTTCTTTTTCTGGGACTGTGTTACTTCACTTCACATAATATCTTCTAGTTCCATCCATTTACCTGCAAAGTTCATGATGTTGTCTTTTTTTTACTGCTGCATAGAACTCCATTGTGTAGATGTAGCACATTTTCTCTATCCACTCATCAGTTGAGGGGCATTTGGGTTGGTCCCAGCTTTTTGCTATTGTGAATGGAGCTGCAATAAATATAGCTATGCATGTATCTCTGTGGTAAGATGAGTTTTGTGGTATATACACAGGAGTGGTATGATTGGGTCAGGTGGCAAGCTCATTTTGAGTCTTCCAAAGGTTCTCCACACTGCTTTCCATAGTGGCTGTACAAGTTTACATTCCCACCAGCAGTGGATGAGTGTTCTGCTTTCCCCACAACCTCTCCAGCACTTGGTATCATTTGTTTTCTTGATCCTAGCCAGTCTTATCAGAGTGAGATGATACCTCAAAGTAGTTTTAATTTGCATTTCCCTAATTATTAGTGACGTTGAACACTTTAAAAAATTTTTTTATTTATTTTTGTATGTGTATGAATGTACTGTCTGCATGTAAGTTTGTGCACCCGTGTCATGCAATGCCGTGGAGGTCAGAAGAGGGCATCGGATTCCCCTGGAACTGGAGTTAAAGACGGTTCTCAGCCACCATGTGGGTGCTGGGGATCGAACCTGGGTCCTCTGCAAGAGCAGTTGGCACTCTTAACCACTAGACCATCTCTCCAGCCCCCGCTGAACACTTTTTAAGATGTTTTTCAGCCATCTCTAATTTCTCACTTGTGAAGTCTCTGTTCAGCTCTTTGCTCCATCTATTGAGTGGGTCATTTGTTTTCTTTCTTCTTTGTTTTTTGAGTAGTTTATATACTCTGGAAATCAATGCTTTGTCCGATGTATCTGCGGTGAAGGTTTCCTCCCACTCTGTGGGTTTTCTCTTCACTTCCTTGATTGTTTCTTTTGATGTACAGAAGCTTTTGAGTTTAATGAGGTCTCATTTGTCAATTGTCGACCTTAATTCTTGTGCAGCTGCTGTCTGATTTAGGAAGTCTTTTCCCACGCCTAAGTCTTGTAGTCTGCTGCCAACTTTTTCTTCTATCACCTTCAGAGTTTGGGGTTTCGTGTTGAGGTCTTTAATCCATCTGGAGTTGACTTTTGTACAGGGCGAGAGGTAGGGGTTTAATTTCATTCTTCCACAAGTGGTGATCCAGTTTTGCCAACACCACTTGCTGAAGATGCTGTCTTTCCTCCATTGTGTCTTCTTGGCGCCCTTTTCAAATATAAGGTGGCTGAAATTGTATGTGCTCAAGTTTGGATCTTCAGTTTTGTTCCATTGGCCAACAGGTCTGTTTTTGTGCCAGTACCAAGCTGTTTTTATGATTATAGCCCTGTTGTATAGTTTGAAGTCTGGTATAGAGATCCCCCCGTATTGCTCTTTTCACTCAGGGCTGCTTTGGGTATTCGGGGTCTTTTGTTTTTCCAAACGAAATTAAGGATTTTTTTTCTAAGCCTGTGAAGAAATTCTTGGGGATTTTAATTGGGATTGCATTAAATCTATACAAGAGTTTAGGTAGAATGGACATTTTTACTATATTAATTTTCCCAATCCATGAGCATGGGAGGTTTTTCCATCTTCTGATGTCTTCTTCAATTTCCTTCTTCAGGGGTTTAAATTTTTTGTTGTAGATATCTTTAGTGTCTTTGGTTAGGTTTGTTCCTGGGTATTTTATTGTTTTTGAGGCTATTGTGAGTGGGAAGGTCTCCTTGAATTCCTTCTTCAGTTGCTTGTTGTTGGTGTAAAGAAAGGCTACCGATTTTTCTAGGTTAATTTTGTATCCTGCCACTTTACTGAAGCTCTTAATCATTTCTAGTTTTCTGGTGGAGTTTTTAGCATCCCTTAAGTAAACAATCATATCAGCAAAAAGGGATAGTTTGACTTCCTCTTTTCCAATTAGAACTCCTTTAATTTCCTTTTCTTGCCTTATTGCACTAGCAAGTGTTTCAAGAACTATATTGAAAAGGAGCGCAACCTAGGATTCTACGCACATGCTACTGTATCCAGCTGTGGCTGAACTCACTATGAAGTCTGACTTCAAACTTGCAGCTTCCTTCTGCCTCTGCCTCCCAGGTGCTGGGACCACAGGGATGGCCCCTGGCCTCTACCCATGTTTTGCTCCTTCTTCTATCCCTAGTGCATGCAACAGTGCTCAGCCTACAGTGAACTTTATCTGTTTTGTCAGTTCATTTTCCTTTCCTTGCCACAAAATAGGTGACAAAAGCAATTTAAGGGAGAAAGGGTTTATTCTGGCTCATGGCTTCACTGCAGAGGATACAGTCTTCATGGCAGGGAAGGAATGGTGGTGCAGCAGGTCAGTGCCTGGCAGATGGAATATGTGGCAGCTTATTCACATTTTGGCAGATCAGGAACATAGCTGGGGTGGAACCAGGGGCAAATATAATTTTCAAGGCCCTTCCCCAGTGACCCGCCCACTCTGCCAGCTAGGTCTCCTGCTCTCTGAAGGCTCCCCAAACTCCCCCAAATGATGCCATCAGGGGATCAAGACACATGAGCCTATGGAGGATATTTTACAATCAAACCATAACACCTGTCTCTGATGAATGTGTGACCTCTAAGATGAACCCTGAAGGATAGACAGGGGTTGGCCAGGGAAAGCGTCAGGGATAGAAGAGAGAACCTTCCAGATGGAAGGTGCAGCATGGACAAAGCCAGGGGAGGAAGTTGTAGTGGTGTCAGACAATCATGTAGATCAGTTTGTCCTCTACAAAGCACAAGCCAAGAAGGCACCAGGCAGGAAGGAGGTTTGCTGAGTAGAATAAGGTGAAAGGTGCAGAGAAGCAGAGAAGCTGGACCATCATGTGAGTCTGACCCAGGAAAGGAGTCCATGAAGGAAGAACGGCTGGGGAAGGACAGTCAGACTGCAGTGCAGTGTAAAGAAAGCTTTGGCCAGGCCAAGGGGTGTCCCTGTGCAAAGCTGTCCTCTAAGAAGGCCCATTGGTCAGGAATCAGTGTGGTGATGTGCTCACCCTTGGCAAGGTGGAAGTGGAGGCTGTTGGTCAACTCTGCTCCCTGAAGCAGGAGATGCCAGTGGTGCAATTCTGTGGATGTCCGGACAGTCATGAGGACAGTGGAGGCAGTGGTGGGAGATAAATCTGTAGAGATACTAAGACCAGGTCATAAGGGTTCTTCTGGGCCTGTTCTGGAGTCAGACTTTGCCCCAAGGACAGTCAGACACCATAGTGCAGTTCTCTGTGCAAGGGAAGAACAAGGTACTCCACAGGCCTGAGGTTCCCTCGGGCCCTAGTGGGAATAAGGGACAGTGACCCTAGACATCTGACCAGGCTGCTGGGCTCCAGGGGCCAGGGCATGCTTTTTCACACCTGAAGCAGTGGGAGAAGCAGACACAGGAGGCGGAGGAAGCAACACTGTGGAGGCTGCACCCATGGGATTCCGTGCACTTTGGTCAGCTGTCTCAGCAGACCTGGGACAGCCCACAAGCATCTGCTTGGGTCTCTCATGCAGAATTAGAGCCTTAATCTGGTCCAGCATAGAGAGAAAGAGAAGGGCCTGAGTCGAATGCTGCTTACAGTCTTTTTTTAAGAAGGTATTTTAAAGCCAGGCATGGTGGCACTCGCCTTTAGTCCTAGCACTGGGGGGGGGAGGGGGGTGCAGAGGCAGGTGGATCTCTGTGAGTTCAAGGACAGCCTGGTCTACATAGTGAGTTCCAGGACAACTGGAGCTACAGCAAGACCTTGTCTCAGAAAAGACCCAAAACAAAAGATATCTTTTAAAATTTTTATGTATAAATCTGTGTCTGTGATGTAAATGCCACCTGTGCATAGGTACCAGCAGAAGCCAGAGGAATGCATCTGATCCCCTGGAGTTGGAGCTACAGGTGGTTGTGGACCGCCCAATGTGGGTGCTGGGAACCAACTTGGGTCATCTACAACAACTGCTCCTGCATTCACGCACTGGACCAGGACCTGCTGCACCATGAGACTTCTCCTCTGCCTGCTGCTGCTCCTGCTGGCGTTCCCCTCCTGGGAGGTTTGAGTGGTCGCCAGCGCACCTTTCCTTAATGGTCATTAGCTGTGGCTCAAGATCTTACAGAGGATGAAGGAACAGTAGAAGATTCGCTCATCGAAGATGAAGATGATGAAGCTGAGGTAGAAGACAAACCTACAGATTTGTCAGAAGATAAAGAAAAAGAAGATGTATCTGCTGAACCTGAAGCTTCACCGAGTGCTGATGCAACCATCCTGTTTATAAAAGGAGAAGATTTTCCTGCAAATAACATCGTGAAGTTCCTGGTAGGCTTTACAAACAAGAGTACTGAAGATTTTATTGTTGAATTGCTAGATGCCTCATTCTGTTATCCTCAGGACCACCAGTTTTACAACCAGAATTTCACAGCTCTTCTTCTCAACACTATAGTACCACCCCAGACACAGTCAACTTTTGAGTACTCTTTCATTCCTGCAGAGCCATGGGAGATGACCATTTGGTCTGGTCATCAATCTGAACTATAAATATTTGAACGGCAATGTATTCCAAGATGCTGTCTTCAATCAAACAGTTACAGTTATTGAAAAAGAAGATGGGTTAGATGGAGAAACGATTTTTATGTATATTTTTATGTATATGTTCCTTGCTGGTCTTGGGCTCCTGATTGTTGTTGGCCTTCATCAGCTCTTAGAATCTAGAAAGCACACAAGAGGCTGATCCAGAAAGTAAAAATGGTACATCAAGTCAAAATGATGTTGACATGAGTTGGATTCCCCAGGAAACTTTGAATCAGATCAATAAAGCTTCACCAAGAAGGCTGCCCAGGAAGTGGGTACAGAAGAGATCAGTCAGATCTGACGAATAAGTGTTCCTTTGCGCAACAATTCAGTCTGTGCTTACCCTGCCCTAATGATGGGAATCAGTGCAGAGAAGCCATATCACCATAGAAGGCAACTGCTATTGTGCGTGGACTGAGCAATCAGAGTCTGTGGCGATAACATTGCTGAAAATGCACTGCAAAACAACAGCAAACCCTGATCCTAACTACTGAGCCATTTCTCCAGTTCCTGCTTATATCATTCAACTCCAACAAATGGGTAAACATGGACACCTGTCACTAAAGTAACCTGTAAACAGGGTGACTAAGGCCTTGGGTTAGTATGTAAAGTAGAACATAGGAAATCCATTTTCCCCTTTATCACAGGTTAGAGAAGACAGTGAGCTAGCTGGAGTGGATTAGAAATCAATAGTATTGGCTGAGCTTCTGTGGACTCACCAAAGTCAGGGATGAGACCTGGAGCCTGACCTGGAGAAGCCAGTCTGGTGCTACTGTAACAAAATTCTTCAGACATGGTAACTTATAAAGAACACAGGTTGGGCTGGAGAGATAGCCTAGCAGTTAAGACCACTGACTGCTCTTGCAGAGGACCTGGGTTCAATCCCCAGCACCCACATGGTGGCTAAGAACCATCTGTAACTCCAGTTCCAGGGGAATCCTAGACCCTCTTCTGACCTCCGTGGCATTGCACGACACGAGTACACAGTCCTACATGCAGACAGTACATTCATACACATACAAAAATAAATAATAAAATTAAAAAAAAGAACACCGGTTTAGCTAAAGCCTGGGAGTCCCGGATAGAAGGGGTAAACTTAGGAAGGGCCTCCTGCTGCCCCATGGTAAGAGAGCAGGAAAGAAAAGGGCCTGAGCCACTGCTCTGAGCGGCCTGCTCCTGAGACAACTAAATCACTCCCATAACAACTACCTGCCTGACTCCTGTGAGACCGGCATTAATCCACTTGCAGGAGCTGAGCACCCCTGTGACTTGTTCCTTCTTAAATTTCCCACCTCTTAACATATTAAGAGTGCACAAGCTGGGCGTGGTGGTGCATACCTTTAATCCTAGCACTTGGGAGGCAGAGGCAGGTAGATCTTTGTGAGTTCAAGGCCAGCCTGGTCTACAGAGTGAGTTCCAGGACAGCTGGGGCTACAGAGAGACTCTGTCTGGAAACAAACAAACAAACAAACAAACAAAACAAAACAAAAAAAGAATGGCAGGGTCAAAAGTAAGAATCTATACTCATATTGGCCTCCACAGGAAAAACTCAAAAGATACAAANGTTCAAGGCCAGCCTGGTCTACAGAGTGAGTTCCAGGACAGCTGGGGCTACAGGGAGACCCTGTCTCGAAAAGACAAAAAAAAAAAAAAAGAGTGCACTGAGGTCAGGGTTCCAATGCACTTTGCAGAGCGCAGCAGCAGGACCATCTGCTCCACTCCCAGCCACTGGTAGCCCATGGGCTCCTTTATAGGATCGGAAACAGGGTCTTTGGCAAGGTGATGCAATGGATCTGTAGAGGATATTTCACAATCCAAGTACAACACCTGTCTTTGATGAATGTGTGACCTTTAAGCTGAACTCTGAAGGATAGACAGGGGTTGGCCAGGGAAAGTGTCAGGGTTGGAGAGAGAACAGCATGGGTGGGGAAGGGGAGAACATTAGAGCTGGTCACGCATGTCACAAAGCACACAGCTGGGGCCTGGACACCACCGACTGAAATAGGGGTCAAAGGGCTAGTTGGTGAGGCAGGTTTCAAACATGCTGGCTTTAGGTGTCTGGGGACTCTTCTCGCTCTCATTTCCCCTGATCAGATGGAGCTTACACATCACGAAGGCCACCATTTTAACCATTTTCAGTGTCACTCCACACTGAATGCATTCAGTCACCCCCGTAGATGCACGAATTCCAGATATCTCGTAGACACAGAATCACATAAAGGAGTCAAGCTGAAAACAGACTGGGAAGAGGAAGCAGCCTAAGAACTCCCTGTGAAGCTGTCTGTGTAGGAGGGGCCAAGGGACTGGTTTTCCATGGAGGGAGGGCCACCTCTCTGAGCGGAACACAGACAAGATCATGGCCTTGAAGAGATTTCCTTCAAGGCTTCTATTCTCGGGTAGTCAGCTTGGCCATGTGCAAAGCACATGACAGCCAGTCATTTCTCACAGCGTCAGCACAGTCGTCAGATCTGCTGTTCCACTGCTCTTTTCCTGCTCTTTCTAGTAAGTTCTAGCTTTAGGGCCTTTGTTCTGACCGCCACGCCCTGCTTGGAGTGCTCTGGCCTACAGCTGCTCCTGAGCCCCATGCCTGGTACGCATGCGCACTCTCGCGCTCGCTCCCTTCTGTTCTGGTAGATGTCGCCTCATCACAGTGTCCTCATCTTCCTTGCTCTTCCCTCCTGCTCTCTCCCCCTACACTTCCTTCCTCTCTTTCCCTTTAACCACATCAGAGGTTTCCATTTCCCAGCCTCCTAAGCCTAGACTAGATGTCCTCAGGTGACTGCAGCTTGGTGGCTCCTTGGGGCCTGTGGGCCAGCGCTGACCAACTTCTGCTTCCCCATCCTAAGCATGTGGCATCTGTTCCCCCCCCCCCCCTGTCCTCCACCACAAACAACAGAGGGCAGGTCGTGACAAATCAAAGTCACGTGTCAGTGGAGTGCCTCAGAAACCTCACACCTCACTGGAAAGAGCTACTGCCAAATGGTCACCTTGGCTGCAAGGCAGTCCTGCATCTGTGAGATCAAGCAGAGCCAGGCTAGTGGGTGTGAAGGGAAGTCCCTGGGAAGAACCTCCATCTTCAGCTGAGCCTTCTGCAAGGCTGATTAGCTGATTAGAACTTCACTGAGAACGGAGAGTTTGAAATGTCCAGAGCCAGATTACTTTGGGCCATCTTCTGCCCTCCTGATAGCCATTGATTCCCCTCCTCTGTGCCGGGCCGAATATCTTTGTGACTATTGGGTAATTCATTCAAAATGTGCAAGCAGAAGACTTATTTTCCTTTGGAATGTATAAAGAGAGCATTAGCTTTCCAACTGACCAAAAGCTAAAAATATTGTCAGATAGCACATGAGACCCAAAGCAAGCTTCCCTGCTTTGCTGTGGCCGTCTGCCTAACGTTCCTACCAATGTATTGGTGTATGTCTCTCTTTGTTCTGTTACTATAAAAACTTCATGAGACTGCTTCTGGGTTAGAACCAGGTTGGAACATGGAATTTGAGGTAATCTAAGTCTGAGTTCCTGGGCCACAGCACTCATACTTGGCTCCAGAATAAACCATCTCTTATTCCCTTTGGGGTGAGAATTGTGATTTTTGCCCAGTATGGGCACTGTGGAAGCCAGTGTGGAAGCCAGTGTGGAAGCCAGTGTGGAAGTCAGTGTGGAAGTCAGTGTGGAAGCCAGTGTGGAAGCCAGTGTGGAAGTCAGTGTGGAAGCCAGTGTGGAAGTCAGTGTGGAAGTCAGTGTGGAAGCCAGTGTGGAAGCCAGTGTGGAAGCCAGTGGTGTTGAAATTTCAAGTACAGGAGGGCTTGTGAAGACTTGAATTTTGCCAGGCACCTTGGAGCACACCTGTAATCCCAAAGTTCTGGAGGCTGAGGCAGGAGGATTGAGGGCTTGAAGTTGGCCTGGGCTACCTGGTAAGAGCCTGCAAAGATGTTTTTTAATTAAAAATGCAACCTTGGGGCCGGGTATGGTGGCACATGCCTTTAATCCCAGCACTTGGGAGGCAGAGGGGGGCAGATCTCAGTGAGTTCAAGGCCAGCCTGGTCTACAGAGTGAGTTCAGGCCAGCTGGGACCAAAGGGAGACCCTGTCTCAGAAAGACAAAAAAAATAAATAAAAGCAAGCAACCTTAGATTTTTCCCGTTGCCACAAGTTTCCCAGGTGTTACTGCAGACCAGAAGCCACACCCTGAGCACTGGCAGGAAGATCATTGCTTGGGAGGTGGGAAGGAAGGTTAGAGAGAGCAGGGGCAGGCAGCTAAGTGGCAATGGGATTGTGTTCACAAAGGTGATGGTTTTGCAGGTGTATGCATATGTCACCTGTAGAAATGCATACTTTACATATATGCAGTTTATCACATGACATTTGCACCTCAACAGAACTATTTTTTTTTCTAATTAAATTAGTTTTTATTGATGCTTTGTGCATTTCATACATTTTTTCCAATACAGTTCAGGCTTATTTCCCTTTCCCTCCCCCCCCCACCCCATCCCAGATCATGCATTCTGCCATAACTGTCCTGCATCTTTCTCTCAGTTTTTTTTTTCATTTTTAGCTATAAGTGATAATCCATGAGTACAAGCATCCTTCATGCAAAACCTATCTGCAGGCTGTTGTGCCCAAACACCTACAGCCCCACCATCCAGTGGGGGGTGACAGGTTGTTTGTTCAATCAAGTTGATCAAATGAGTGTCCAGACTACATTGCTGTAGTTTCACCATTCACCCCAATCGCAGCCCTTACATTCTACCACGCCCCCTCTTCCGCAGGTTGTTCCCTAGGCTTAGAAAAGGGGCACAGGTGGATGAGAGGTAAAACAGTCCACTCTCTCTGGAGCTGTTGACTTGGACTCTGGTCAATTCTGGCTGTTTCCTTTCATGGGCTGACAGTTTGTCCAGGAATAACCTTTCGATCCTGGCCTGGCGCGTTATGGCGTCTCCTCAACAGAACTATTACAATTACTCTTACAAATTAAAAACAAATTAGGAACATGAGTTGTGGAAAGGAGAACATAGCTTACTCAGATATGAGACACTCATCACCACCATTTCCTTAAAAACTCCAAAGTAGTGAAATAGCTAAGGCTCCAACTCACATCAGCCGGAGTGTGGAGCAATGTGCAGCCCTGCTGGGAAGCTGTTTGCTGTGACTTATTATATTATAGTAGCAGCTACAATAATAAACTACAGGTGCATATAAAATCTTTGGAGACAAGGTCTTGCTATGTATCCCAGGCTGATCTCAAAGTTTTATTTCTCTGGGGCTGGAGAGATGGCTCAGTATTTAAGAGCACCAACTGCTCTTGCAGAGGACCTAGATTCTATTCCCAGCACCCACATGGTGGCTAAGAACCATCTTTAAGCCAAACGTGGTGGTGCATGCCTTTAATCCTAGCACTTGTGAGGCAGAGGTAGGTGGATATCTGTGAGTTCAAGGCCAGCCTGGTTTACAGAGTGAGTTCCAGGCCAGCTGGGGCTATAGGGAGACCCTGTCTCAAAAAAAACCCCTTATATTTCTCCCATTTCTATCTCCTGGAAACATTTCCCAGTGTTAAAATATGTGCTTCCCTTATGGTGCTAACAATCCCAAATAATAACTATACACTGGTTTAACAGTAAGCCTAGGATTGTAACAAATACATCAAAGGAAAGAAAAAAATTAGATAAAAGTCCATAATGGCACTTGGCACTATGTTGGATGTCTTCAGCTGGCAAGATGACACACCTGGAAAGAGGAAGCCTGGATCTCTATCATATCAGCCTGTGGGCATATCTGTGAGGCATTGTCGTATTTGTGGAGTGACGTGAAGGGTCCAGGCTGTTATGAGCGGTGCCATCCCCGGGCAGGTAGTCCTAAATTGTATAGGAAAGTAGGCTGAGCACAGGCCAGGGGAGCAAGCCAGTAAGCGGCGTTCCTTCATGGTCTGTGCTTCAGTTCCTGCCTCCTGGCTTCCCTCACTGATGAGCTGTGATCAGGATGTATAAGCCAAACACATTGTTCCCTCCCTAAGTTGGTGCCGGTCAGAGTGTTTTATCAAAGCAACAGAAAGCAACTAGGACAGATACCCACTTGCTAAAATAATTCCTGTGAAGCCAACTCCTAGAGACCCTCCCCTCTCCCAGCCCATCAGGGCTCAGGGTTTTGAGACGAGAACCAACTCCCTTGCCTAACCTGGCATTTCACAAAGAGTAGTGGCCTCTACTAGCCATGTGAGGGAAATAACAAGTAGATGGCTGTGGAGAGGTTGTTTTGCCTCTAAAGGAGATTGTGCCAAACTGCCTGGGCGATGGCAGCCAGGAGCAGCGCCTGCCCACAGCGAAAGCAGCAGTGCGAGCAGCGCATATCTGCCGCAGTTCTGCTCATGGCCTTCAAAAGTCCTGGGGATCAGTGAGTCCTGGGAAGGGAGAGCAGGGGTCAGTCAGGCAGTCTCTAGCCAGCTCTGTGGCCCTGGGTAACCTGTGCCTCTGTTTTTTTTCTGTTTTGTTTTGTTTGGGTTTGGTTTTTTTGCCTGTCAAATGAGAGTGCTAATGCCCTCTGCACAGGACTGATGCTACAGTTTGCTAAGAGCCCTGGAAAGGCAAAAGCATTTTATCAATCCCACATATTGTGAACATTTGTGCTCTGCGTGGGTTTATGAGAAATCAGAGACTTGGAGAAATGAAGTCTATTATAAAAACAGTATCTCACCAACTAAGAAGAGTGGAGCAAGCTTTCATTTCTCTCTGTTGTGTTCTGAAAACAAATTGACGTTTGTCTTGTTTCCCAGTTATATAAACTCCTGCCTCCTGGAGACGGCTCTTCCTATTTGTTCCCCTCACCCTTCCCCCAGTGTGTGTTTAAGGAGGTCACAATTTAGCTGGTGGAGACAGGCCAGGATGAATCGTGTTGGTTTTAATCTCAGAATGGAGACAGTGCTACCTGGGTCCTTTCCTGGGCTGAAGTCACAGAACCCCTTCTGGTCCCAGCTGACCCTACACTCAGGCCTCCTGCCATATCTGAAGAGCTGCCTGCACCAGCCTAGCAGTTGTGGGTGAGTCCTGGGCAGCCCTGTGCCTCAGCCTTTTCCCCTGACCTGCACAGCAGCTCCATTGCTCAGGACAATGTCCCGCCTCACCTTCTCCACAACGTGGTCTCATCTGCCATCCCTGCTGTGGAGTCCAGTCTCACCCCAAATTCTCACCCGGTATCTAGCCTGGCCTCATAGAGTAGGCACACCTGGCTCCTCTGCATACTGACAGAGCTGACATTTCAGTTGTCATCTGGCTCTAGCCTGGGGCATGGGCTGCCCTCTGCATTTTGAGACATTTGCAACCTCTCTGGCCTCTAATCATGAGATGCCAGCTGCACCCCTCCCCCAAGTTGTGACATCTCTTAATGTCCTCAGACATTGCCAGTACCATTCCTACTTGAGGGTAGCTGGGGTAGGGCTCCACCCTGCAGGTGCTGTCCTGGGACTGCACCCTGCTGCCACTCAAACACCCTCCACCTGGCTCAGATGGCTGGCCACCACTCTGCAGGGCATTTATCGAAGCTCTGCCTGCCAGGCCTATGAAGTCCCTCTTTGGTTTGGGCAACTCGTCCAGCAAGAATGGGAGGCAAAGCCCTGCCCTGAGGCTGGGCACTGTCTCCCAGCAGCATGTGCCCCACAGATGCACCTGCCTCAGACTTCAGATCTGGAGAATCAGCTTTAGGACACTGGGCCTGCAGGGGAGCAGTGGTGGCAGCGCACACCGACTGCAGCAGGGCTGCGCGGCTCTGCGTCCAGGACAGCCTCGTCCTCACCCTGGACCCAGCTATGGCTGGCTGTCATTCTGTGGCCACTGGGCACGTTCTCCATGGCGGTTCCAAGTTGCTAAGGATTTTTCCCTCATTTAAAAGATGTATGGGGGGATTTACTTATGTTTATTTTATGTGTAAGAGTATTTAGCTTGCATGTATATAAGTGTACCTGTCATGGAATTCCCAAAGAGGCCAGAAGAGGGTCTTGCATCTCCTGGAACTAGAGTTACAGGCAGTTGTTAGCCACCACTCCAGTGCTAAGCACCAAACCCAGAGCCTCTGCAAGAGCAGCCTATGCTTCAACCATTAAACCATCTCTCCACCCACCCCCTCTCTCCCCCACTTTTTCTTTGGACAGAGTTTCATGTAACCCAAACTGGCCTCCAACTCACTAGGTAGGCAAGGGTGACCTTGAACTTCTGATCCTGAGTGCTGGGATTATGTGCATGAACCACATTACCCATTTCCTTTTCAGTCCTCACTCTGTGGGGCTTTGACCCCAGGACAAGCCTACCAGCCCCCACATCCCTCAGAAACTCCTCTCTCCTCACCATTGGTTTGTTCCACCATCTCTGCTGAAATCCTTTGATACACAGGCAGCTCCTACCTCACAAATACCTGGCCTATAGCAGAACCTCCAACATGCTGTCACCACCAGAGTACGGGTTGCAAAAGAAACTTCTAGCTGGCCACGGTGGCACACACCTTTAATCCCAGCACTCAGGAGGCAGAGGCAGGCGGACCTCTGTGAGTTCAAGGCCAGCCTGGTCTACAGAGTAAGTTCCAGGCTAGCTGGGGCTACGGAGAGACCCTGTCTCAAAAACACCAAAACCCCCCAAAAAAGAAACAAAAAAAAAAAAAAGAAAGAAACTTCTAGAAGAGGTTGTTAGCTCAGTGAGGAATTTTAGGTATCATAGGGATCCAAAAGTCCTGCAGCTGGAGCTCAGTGGAAAAGCACTACCATAGTGTGTATGAAGTATCCAGGGTTGTTCAGTTTAGTGGGGAGAGGGAGGGAGAGAGGAAAGGGGAGGGATGGAAGGAGGGAGCGAGAGTCCCAGAAGAGACAAGATCCACATTTGCTTAATAAAACCTGAAAAAGAAACACACCTTCTAAACTGTCCCAACACATTCTATGAAGTAATGGAATAAGGACACATAGTAGGAAAAGTCATTAGATTTTATGATACAGAAAGAACTGAACATAAAATAATGTTTTTGTTTGTTTGTTTGTTGTCTTTTCGAGACAGGGTCTCCCTGTAGCCCCAGCTGTCCTGGAACTCAATCTGTAGACCAGGCTGGCCTTGAACTCACAAAGATCTGCCTGTCCCTGCCTCCCGAGTGCTAGGATTTCATTTTAAAACATTATTTTAAGCTGGGCGCCACCACACCCAGCTTAAAATAATGTTTTAAAATGAAAATGTTCACACACTGAAAAGAATAGTTTCAATGAATATAACAAGCTAGTTTGCTACTCTTATTGTGTAAAGTGTCATTCAACTTTATAAAAGAAACTTTACATTTTTAAAACAGATTTTATTTCTGTGAGAGTTTTGTCTGCATGTATGTAAGGGCACCACACATGTGCAGTACCTGCACAGGCCAGAAGAGGGCAACAGATCCCTGGAACTGGAGTTACTAATGATGGCCACCTTGTGGGTGCTGAGAACTGAACCTGGGTCCTCTGTGTGAGCAGGAAGTACTCTTAACTGCTAAGTCAACTTACCAGCCAGCCCCTTTTCATGGTTTGTTTTGTTTTGTTTTATTTTGTGACAAGGTGTCCCTGTATCTCCAGCTGGCCTGGGACTCACTATATAGACCAGGCTGACCTCAGCCTCACAGAACTCCTCCTGCCTCTGCCTCCGAAGTACTAGGACTAAAGACGTGTGTCAGCCACACCTGATAAAACTTTAATGGGAAATAAAGATAAATAATACAACAGGTTATTCACCCAGAAAATACAAAGAATTAGTAACCCTAAGAAAAATGCTAAGATATCAGAAATCAAGGTAATTGATATTCAAAAAATAAAGAAACCAATGTTTTACTTATGAGATTAGAAACAAGAACAAACAGAATATGCCATATGGGCTGTGCTGGGGAAAGTTGCCCCTCCAACTTTGGAAGGGGAGTGAGAATTGAGGCGTGTGGGGAGAGGCCAGTATCAAGTGCCACAGGGGAATGTTCCTGTTCTTTTCATCTAGAAACTGGAGGAAATATCCAGCAACATATGTAAAGCCTCACACACCCAGCTCTGCACACAGCACTGATGCAAGAGTGTTTGGCTCAGGTCCTGCCAGCTCTCTGGGCCTCAGTTTCCTCACCTCCATGGAGTGCAAGATGGTTTCCTTGTTATCCAGGTTAAACATTTGATAAGGTTTGGAATGTACATACCACAGTGCTGGTGTGTATCGAGGGCCAGTGAGCATTAGGAACGGCTGAAGAATTGAGTGTCATAGCAGGACACACAGGAAGCTACCACCTAAGCATCTGGATAAGACAGTCAATGAGAGCCGGGCGTGGTGGTGCACACCTGTAGTCCCAGCACTCAGGAGGCAGAAGCAGGTGGATCTCTGTGAGTTCAAGGCCAGCCTGGTCTACATAGTGAGTTCCAAGACAGCTAGCACTAAAGGGAGACCCTGTCTCAAAAATACAAAAAGAAAAAAGAAAAAGAAAAAGAGTCGTGACACATCCATACACTAGTATCTTACACAAGAAAGGGTATTTTTATTTTTTTATTTTTATTTATTTATTTATTTATTTATTTTGGATGGAAAACCAAGACTTTATTTCGGGGAAAAAAGTAAACCAGCATGCTGGGGTGGGAGGGAAAAGTCTCCGACCCCGATAACTTGGCTCGCAGGCTTTTTATACAGGGTCTAGGGGAATTTTAGTGGGGTTTGGGTAACTTCTAGCCTTATTGGATAATAACAGGCTTACAGCTCATGGTTAGGTCAGCCCAAGGGCACCCCACATACCAACAGTTATCTTTAGACACAATCCTGCAACTGGAATGAGGAAATGTTGGGTCAGTCCATCTGCCCTCGAGGCCTTGAGCAACTGTCTTTGAGCAATCGACATTTTCCCTGAATTGGGCGGTTCCAGTAATGGTGGCTATACTCAAAATGGAGTCAGTGTGGGCCTCTCTTACATTCCCCCCTGGAGTTGTATACTGGGAGGCTAATCTTAGACTCCATCGTCTTCTTCCTCAGGGGGGCCATATACGGGGCCATACCTGGTCCTGAGTACCATGATTTTAATGGATTTTACCCACTGGTTAATAAATCTGACAAGTGAGTTAAGGATGCATGGTCCACAAGTCAGAGCAACCAGAAGGATAAGTTTGCTGGCAGATCTAGGAAGTCTTCCGCTCTCAGCTGAGAAAGAAACTGGCTCCTTTCGGGGGTCTTGACCCTAAACTGCCTAGCCAATTTTTATCTCCTACTCTTATCACATTACCCTCTGAGGAGGTTACCCCAATTGCCAAGAGGGAATTGGGGCGCTGACCGCTCTGACTTCTTCCATGCTGAAAAGGGGCATAGGAGGTGGCAACTGGGGTACTCCTGCTCAGTGGATCTATCTGAAAGACCCCAAAAGTATAGAGAACAAAACCCTTAGCCAGTGCCTATGAAGGTGAGAATAGCTAGGTACATTTTTAGACAGGGAACCAGAAAAGGAACAGGGTGAGTTAAATGTCCAACTTAAAAGTCCTTTAGAATTTCTCAATGAGGGGTTCCGAAGCATCCATTGAGCTTCTCCTTTTGTTCATTTGGCTATGGTGTTGTCTGGACTCAGGATCTGCTTTCCAGCAAGCTTCAATAATCTTGGTGTGAGTTTCCCTTAGGTGGTTGCTTAAAGAGAAAGAGGAAACTTTATTATTTGATAACAACAGATCTCATATGACTTTAAATGACTTAAAATCTAGTGTTTGGAGGCACAGTCTTTCAGACTTTAAAGGAAATATAATGATTACTTATCTTTTGGTTATACTCTTCCTCTTGGGTGTCTAAGTCCATACAGTTAGCCCAGATTAACCATCTTTTGTTTTCTCAAGGTCAGTTGAGGATCTGGTCTTCAGGGACCACTCGGGCCTTTGGGGGGAAGGGAGCCTCTGGCTCCTCTTGGTTTTTCAATCACCAGTTCCATCCACACGAGGACAAAGTCAGGTCTTGCTAGACCAGGCTTTCCTTTTGAAGGCTTTCCTTTTTACAGACTGGACACTGGCTAGAGTCCCGTTAGTGGGTCTCCAAGACCTCCCTGCCTAGGAGGACTGGTGACTCACAATTGCAGGACATTTCAAGAGATGCCCCCAGACATAGTTCCCAGGATTGGTTGACCTCCGAGGGCAAGGAGCAAAGATGTTCCTTAGGTTTCTCAGCCGAATTGGTATGGGCACTTAAGTATGGTAGTTATCCACCCAGAAAGGCTAAGTTACACCAGGCTAACACCTTTAATTACTGTATAATATTCTAAATAAGGCTTGGACAAAAGTTCAAGCAGCCTCATATAATACTGACTGGAGGAGGGACTTAACACCATACGTTAAGCAGACATAACCCACAAGATCGAATTAAACAATTTTAGGCTTATTTTAAATGTAAAACTGTTCACTACAGTTACTACAAATGGGGACAATCTTTTCTTTTTTCAGACCCTGTGCTGAATAGCTTTAGTGTCAACTTGACACACCTGGGTTGAGGGAGCCTTAATTGGGGAATTGGCTCCATTGGATTGGCCTATGGCCACATCTGTGGAGTATTGTCTTGATGGCCAAGCAGTGTGGAAGGGCCCAGCACAATGAGTGGTGCCACCCTGGGCAGGTGGTTGTGTATGGTATAAGAAGGCAGGCTGGGCATGAGCCAGAGGAGCGAGCAAGCCAGTGAACAGCATTCCTCCATGGCCTGTGCTTCAGCTCCAGCCTCCAGGTTCCTGCCCTGAATTTCTGCCCTGGGCTCCCTAAGTGATGAACTGTGACCCAGGAGATGTAAGCTGAATAAACCCTTTCCTCCCCAAGTTGGTGTCAGAGTGTTTTGTCACAGCAATGGAAGACAAACTAGGACAGACCCTTTATCCTGATTTATAGTTTTCCCAGAAAGACAGGAGTTGTTACACATACCAGAAGACAGGAATTAAACTGATAAGGATTACCAAGCCCATCCAGACTGTCTTCTTCTGGACTGCATGCAACTGGTTCAGGAATAAAGAATCTAGCCTTTTGAGCCAAATTATCTGGTTACATTAAAGGAAATATCAAATAGCAAATCTTGCAAGAAACATAAAGTACATTTTTCAGTAGCCATAGGTAACCCAACATTTACCTGTGCCCATTTAATCTAAACCTGTAACAGGGAGTCAGGTTCAAGCTAGGAGAGGACTGCAAATTAACAACTCTGTATATTCACAATCCTATTCAGGCCACTAGTAACCCAGCTTGAGGGTTTATCCCAATTTAACTTAATACAGGTATCTTATAATTTTTACTAAACCTTGAGGTGCCATTTGATATGCATATAAAGGTTGGACAAAAACTGAACACTCTTAAACAAACCTTGACTAGATATACATTTTGATTTTTAAACTAGTTGACTGAACCTTACAAATTTAAGCTTATTTGTATATTGTCCATTTTACCTGTCCCAACAAACCTCAGACTTTTATCACTTGCATACTTTTTCATCATCTTCACATAAATCCTTACTAAAAATACCTTTTTAACATTTTCTCCTTTTTTTATCTTGAATAAAATAAAATTTATTACCTTGAATAACCCTTAATTGTGCAGATTTACTAAGTAACTAATACTTATTTCCCATGTAACAAGATGGGACAGTTATCTCAAATACAATAGTTTGAAAAATCACAGAAATGCTCAATAAAAATTGAGCTCTTAGTTTCAAACATCTCAGGACTGAACACTCTCTATATCCACTCAGGCATCCATGCCGCTTGCTTTATGGCAGGAATGCAAATGGTCAATGACAAACAACTTCACAGAGCAACTTTTTTAAACTTTCCTTCTGGGCCAAAGACTATGTCTATGAGGATTCTAGTAGCCCTGTCAGGCCTCCAGCAGCACATTGTGAAGGGCCTAAAGTCTGCCCTTCCTTCCCAGATACAATGTATCGAGTAAATCATTAGCATTAGATGCAAGCCTATTCATTTAAACAGCTCCATGAAACAAATATGTTTAACTAGTTTCAAACCCAAAACTTTAGCACCTTGATGAAAACTCTAAATTTGAGATGAAAACCTAAATCAGAATAAAATATGACTCTTAAGTTTGTGACAGTACTCAGAAATTCTACAGTAATGATCTCTGCATCTAAAGACCTTAGCTGTGCTAGGATTAAAGGTGTGCACCACCATGTCCAGCTAGGAGACTAAAAACATGAAGTACAGTTTTCATGAATTTGATTCACCCAGTTCTTTGAGACCAACGCTTCCTCAACACAAACACAGTCTGCCAGCCCGATCAGCAAGGAGAGCACAGACCCAGAGAGGTCCCTTTTCCTCCCATGAGGAGAAAGGGAGAGAGGGAAACAGGCTCAAAAATCCTTGCAGAAACATAACAGAGCCCAAAAAAGCTGCTCCAGGCTGCTCTCCCTTGCTCCTTGGAGGCAAGAGCCTATAATGTGCCCCTGGAAGCCATGCAGCACCCCACTGATCCAGATGCCAGGCCCCAAAATTGGTCTCTACCAAAGACAGAAAGGTTGCCATGTGTGCACTCTAAAGACCTCCTCCCAAGGCAGACCAGGATTCCTGACTAACTGCTGATGCAAATTTTACTAGCTTGTAAGAAGCAGACTATCTCTGGTCCTTTGAGATGGCAACTGGGTAGATTTTTGTAAATACATGTTTTAACCAAGGTGCTGCTCACGAAGCAGCCTGCTTCTCACAGCTACTGACAGGCACCCTACTGGGTCATTAGAGACAAGGGAAGCCACCTTCCCAGATGAGCCTGCCGGAGTCCTGATCCAGCGTCTAGTGTGGGGCTATAAGTGGGTGTGAACATTAAAGTAACACACCTCTGAGCAGTGGTCACCAGAGCAGTCAGGGTTCAAATGTGACTTGTGTCTGAAGCAAGGTGGTGAGAGGTGAGAAATGGCCCTCCTATGACCAACTTCCAGCCCTGTCTGATGCATCACAAAAATCTCTAACCCACCTTTTTTTCTCATCAGAGACTCAGAATAGGCTTCTCCCTTCTTGTATTAATAAAAACAGCACAAATCCAGTCCCTTGTTCAGTCTTTCCATACCTTCTCTGCCTAGAAAACATCCACACCCTCCTCCCAGTGCAGGGACAGTAATCCCCAGCCACCTCAAACATGCACTTTCATCTTGCTCACATTCCTCTTACTGGCTCCAATATGCTTGATCCATCCTTTTACTCAAAAACAACTCTCAGGGCTAGAGAGATGGCCTAGTGGTTGAGAGCGCTGACTGCTCTTGCAGAGGACCCGGGTTCGATCCCCAGCACCCACATGGCGGCCGAGAGCCATCTGGAACTCCAATTCCAGGAGAACTCCAGTTTCAGGGGAATCCAACACCCTCTTCTGACCTCCACGGCATTGCACAACTCGGGTGCACAGACTTGCATGCAGGTAGTGCATTCATATACATACAGCAGTAAAATTAAAAAAAAAAAAAACAACCAACTCTCACTCACACCTAAGGCCCAGCTCACTGACCAGATGGGATTGGGAGTAAGGCTGGGACCTTAAGCACCAGGGGGTCCCACTCTCTAGCCAGAGTTGTGTGTATGGTACATACCCCTGTGGCCAGGAGCTGTGAGTCCCTGGAGGACCTACCCAATGCCAAGAACCATTTCAATGGAGACAGCTACCCAGTATTTATTTTCTCTAACACCATGTTATTTACTTCAGGTGGAAAATTACCAATAGTCACATACACATGCGTAATTTCCATGCATGTGGGAATTACCAACACTCACACACATGCTTTCTCTTTTTTTTTTTTTTGGTCTTTTTGTCTTTTTGAGATAGGGCCTCCCTTTAGTCTCAGCTGGCCTGGAACTTGCTCTGTAGACCAGACTGACCTTGAGCTCTCAAAGAACTGCCTCCCTCTGCCTCCCAAGGACTGGGATTAAAGGTGTGTGCCACCACACCCAGTCCCAAGGGGCAACAAAACTGCCCCACCCAAAACAAAATCCAGTCCAAGAATCCATTTCCAGTCCTGAATCTGGTCCACAAAGGTCTCAAAAAAAATAGATAATTCCAAAAATTTTGTTTGTTTGAAAGCAAACACAAACCAAAATGGGATCTTTAAAGTCAGCTCTGAGACTGATTCCTATAGACAATTACCACCTGTTGTGAAGCATTTGAGAGACTCAGAGACAATAAATTTAGATGTCTACAGTATCCAAATTTTAGGCCTTTAAATGCATTTTTAAATGTCAGTTTTTAAACTTTGCATGTGCATATCTATTCTGGCATGCCAAAATGAAATGATTCTGTGCACTTAAAGGATTGAAACTTGAATTGGCCACCTCATTTGACAGAACCAACATAAGACAAATACAATAACTGAATTACAAACACACACCCCCACACAAACTTAGGTGCACAACAAGCTACATGAATCTTTGGCACATGGTTACCACAAACACAAGACATAGATACCTCCTTTAAATCAGGGTAGATTTAGAATTTCCCATCCTGAGATCCCAGAGAATGAGAATGAAAGCAATCTCAGAGAAACAAGATGAAAGCAGCAGACAGAATAAGGGCCCAACAACAAAGACTATACAGACATGAAGAGAAGCAATGCTGTGTGCACAGAGCTGACTCACTATCAGCCCTGGAGCCAGAAATCCGGACCCCTCACCCGAATTCCAAATCGCTGAGGCAAACCCACTATTCACACTCTAAAGCCTGAGGCAAACATCCTGTTCACACTCTACCAGTGGAGAGCTGGGGCATCTCCCATCTCCACGCTCAAGAAGAATTACTGCAATAAGTTTCTCCTATCCAAGGGCCCCAAACCAGAAACTCAAGTTTAACCAAAATAACCAAAACCAAAGTAAAGAAAAAAGAATTGAAAAAAGAATTGAGCTCACTCTTACCCAAAAGACACGGCCGGCTGAAAGTCTCTAGTCCTCCGGTGGTCTTTGGGGGATCTCGGTGGGACCTCCAAGATGTTAGGGTTCGAGAATCCACACCAGACACACTGAAGGATGGAAAACCAAGACTTTATTTTGGGAAAAAGTAAACCAGCATGCTGGGGTGGGAGGGAAAAGGCTCTGACCAAGAAAGGGTATTTTAGATGAGTATTTCATGATCCAATGATGAGGGAAATAAACAAGGACACCCCACCCCCCACTGTAATGAAAAGAACATTACGCTGTGTATTTGAAAACTTAAGGCCTGACCTATAATCCTAGCTACTTGGGAGGCTGAGGCAGGAAGAATGTAAATTTAAGTTATCTGTGGGCTACAGAGAAAGTTCAAGACCAGCCTGGTTAACTTACCAAAACCTGCATCAGGAAGTAAAACAGGGGGCTGAGACTGTAGCTCAGTAGTAGAACAACTGCCTGGCATTTGTGTGGGCCTGGGTTCAATCCCAGCACCTGAAAACAAAACAAAACAAAACCAAAAGAAAACTTTAATGTATATTATGGCCTCTTTCTATTTCCCTCTTTTAAGGCAGGTAGCACTCTGGCCCAGCTGGCCTGGAACTCACTCTGTGGCCACGGATGGCCTCTTCAAACTTTCAGCACCCCCACCACCACCCCCAACTTCTGGGAGCACAGTTGTGGGCTGCCACACCTTGCTTTCTGTTTGTTTCAATTTTTTGAGACAAGATCTCACATAGCCAAGGCTAGTCTTAAGCATGCTGTGTGGCGGGGACTGACATTGAACTCCCGCTTCTTCTGCCTCCCCCTCCAGAGTGTGGGCATTTCAGGGGTGTAGCACCACAGCTAGCCCTCTACTCCACTTCCTGGACAGATTTCTTTTAAGAGTAACATTAGGTTCACAGCAAAACTGAGTGGAAAGTAGAGTCCCCAGGGACCCCTGTTCCTCATGGGCACAAATTCCCTAGAGAGCCATCAGTGACTCTGCACTGGACACTGACCCAGAGTCTATAGGGTTTTCATACTGGGTGGGTCTAGAAGTGTAAGGTGACACTCCCACTACTGGAGATGGGGAATAAGGTTTGATGGTCCTGAGTCCTGTGTGTGCTCAGCCCTTCTCCTGTCATCTTTCTCCTGTCTGCAGGTTTTGCCTGATTCTAGGGTGTCAGAAGGACCCATGTCGCTTTTCCTTTTCCTCCTTGTCTTTTGATAGCTCATTTTTGTGGTGCTGAAACATTTTACTGCCTAGATGCATCATGCTTTATCTTTCACTGACTGAAGCAATAGGTCAGTTGCTTCCACATTTTCACAGCTATGAATAAGCTGTGGTGAACTCAGTGTTCAGATATTTATGTGAACATTGCAATTTTGGGCCCTGTTGGGTAAATACTATGGAGCAAGATGGCTAGATTGTATAATAACGGTATGTCTAACTTTGTAAGAAGCTGTCTTCCATTGTGGCTGTGCCATGTTGCATTTCTGTCAACAAATGTGCATTCCTGTTGCTTCACTGCCCTCCCAGCATTTGTGTTGTCAGTGTTTGGGTTTTAACTATTGTAATAGGCATATAATCGTGTCTTGCTATTTTAATTTGTAGTTGCCTAAAGGTAATGAATCCTTTTTATTTTATTTTTTGGTGTTTCTGAGACAGGGTCTCCCTGTTGCCCTAGCTTACCTGGAACTTGCTATGTAGACCAGGCTGGCCTCTAACTCACAGAGACCCCACCTGCCTCTGCCTCCCAAGTGCTGGGATTAAAGGTGTACACCACTATGCTGGGCACAATCACGAATCCTTTCTAAATTTGGGGGGGGGTTTCCCCACTATTGTTTTATTTATTTATTTTATTATGCTTAAGTTACATGGAAAAAAAAAAAAAAACAGTCAGGCACTTCTGCCCCAGTTCAGGAAGTTTCCAGTCAACACCAATTATGTGGCGATAAGTAACTAGGAATAGTAACATCCTTGGGTCAAGACTGACAAAGAAAAATTGGCTTTGAAGCTGTGTTCATTCCCGAGAAGAATCTGTCATATTGAAGCTGGAGAATTGGCTCAATGGCTGCTCTTGCAGAAGACTTGGGTTCGGTTCCCAGCACTCACATGGTGGCTAACAACTGTCTACAACTCCAGTTCCAGGGGATCTGACACTCTCTTCTGGGCTCCAAGAACATTGCATGCATGGGCGTACTTATATATAAGAATGTGGCACACTGGAGGTGGCAGCCATGCTAGTACCAAGCCTGCCATGCTGGGCACAGGTTCAGGTGCTTCTCCAAAGCTGGCAAATCAAGGGAAAGAACTAATGGCTTTCTTTTAAAAGTTTACGTTATTTTATTGTATGTGTGTATGGGATGGGTGTGCATGTGCATGTGTGAAGATCAGAAGACAGCTTCCAGGAGTTTGTTCTTTCCTTCATTGTGTAGGTTCTGGAGACTGAACTTGGATTACTAGGTGTGCCAGCAGCACTTTGACCATTACTAGGTGTGCCAGCCGCACTTTGACCATTACTAGGTGTGCCAGCCGCACTTTGACCATTACTAGGTGTGCCAGCGCACTTTGACCATTACTAGGTGGGCCAGCCGCACTTTGACCATTACTAGGTGTGCCAGCTGCACTTTGGACATTACTAGGTGGGCCAGCCAGCACTTTGACCATTACTAGGTGTGCCAGCCGCACTTTGACCATTATTAGGTGTGCCAGCCGCACTTTGACCATTACTAGGTGTGCCAGCAGCACTTTGACCATTACTAGGTGTGGCAGCCGCACTTTGACCACTGAGCCCTCTTGCTGGCTCATAACAGTTTGTTTTTTAATGGTTTCAGGTTGGGGAAGTAGCTCAGCAGGTAAAGCACTTGCCACACAAGCATGAAGACCTAAGTTCAAATCCCCAGCACTATCATAAATGCCAGGAGGATGTGCAGACCACCTGTGATCCTAGCACATGGGAGGCAGAAACAGCATCCAAGAGACAGGCTGGCTAGACGAGCTGAATGAATGAGCTCTGGGTATAGGTGCAAGACCTTCCTCAATTCAGGAAGACACCGGACATTAGCCTCTGGCCTCCACGCAAATGTGCACATGCGCATGAGTACCCAGACACAGAAGTGCACCCGTATACATGGAAGCACACACTCACAGGCATGAACAACACATATACATACACATTTTACATGTATGTGTATATATGTATAGGGTTTGTGCTGGATAGCTTTAGTGTCAACTTGACACACCTGGGTTGAGGGAGCCTCAGTTGGGGAATTGGCTCCATTGGATTGGCCTGTGGCCACATCCGTGGAGTATTGTCTTGATGGTCGAGCAGTGTGGGAGGGCCCAATCCACAAGAGTGGTGCCACTCTGGGCAGGTTGTTATGTACTGTATAAGAAGGTGGGCTGGGCATGAGCCAGAGAGAGCAAGCCAGTGAACAGCATTCCTCCATGGCCTGTGCTTCAGCTCCTGCCTCCAGGTTCCTGCCCTGAGTTCTTACCTTGGGCTCCCTGAGTGATGAACTGTGACCCAGGAGATGTAAGCTGAATAAACCCTTTCCTCCCCAAGTTGGTGTTGGTCAGAGTGTTTTGTCACAGCAATGGAAGACAAACTAGGACAGGGTTTAATCTGTGGTCTCAGACTAAGAGAAAAGGATCATTCTGAGTTTGAGTCTAGCCAGGGCTAGACAGGTAAGGCCCTGTCTCAAAAATTCATTTTAGGGTCTGGAGAGATGGCTCAGTGGTCAAGAGTACTGGCTGTTCTTGTAGAGGACCCAGGTTCAGTTCCCAGCACCCACATGACAGCTAACAACCTTCTGTGACTCTAGTTTCAGGAGATCTCGTGCCCTCTTCTGACCTCTATGGACAGGCATTTCACTCACATGTTGCACTTATACATGCATGCAAACATTCATACATATAAAATAAAATTAATTTTAAGAGCTATGTTTAAAAGGGGTTTAAAAGAAGCCCACATAAGCTAAAAAAAATAGCAGGGTGCTCATGGTATTTTCTCCATTCCAATTTTTAAATAATTTTTTTGTTTTATTATTATTCTGCATGTATGATTCATTCTCTCTCTCTCTCTCTCTCTCTCTCTCAATGCAGGCACACATGCTACAGCATATATGCAGAGGTTAGAAGTCAGCTTTCAGGAGTCTCTTCCCCTGCACCCTGGCTCCACCTGCTGAGCCATCTCACTGGCTGGCTCCCTTCCAAATTTACATAAAACCTTCTTTCACTTTAATAATTTGAATTCTTCTTTTCTTTCTTCTTTTTTTCTTCTAGACAGGGTCTCACGCCACAGCTATGATTGGCCTTGAATTTCTGCTCCTCCTGTTTCAGCTTCCCAGGAGCTAGGGTTCCAGGTGTCTGCAACCACAGTAAGCTTGATAGCCCTAGTTTTTTCTCAAGTAGCTCCCCTCCCCATGTAGCCACAGACAGACTCTTCTGCCTCAAGATTAAAAAATAATAATGGCTTCTGCTAAAGGGAAGGGGGGTCTCTGTCTTAGAATCTCATTTCTTATTCCTGTCTGATGCTGATGCTACAGTGACAGTGCTCTGTGAGACTGTGTTGCATATATATATATATATATATAATACACACACATATATATATTAGCTGAGCATGGCAGCATATACCTTCAGTCCCAGCACTCGGGAGGTAGAGGCAGGTGGAACTCTGTGAGTTTAAGGCCAGCCTGGCTACATAGTGAGTTTCAGGCTATCCAGGGGTACATAGTGGGACCCTGTCTTGTCCAAAAAAAAATCTGCAAAACAACAATATATATTTACTTCATTTACTTTTATTCTGCTTGCTTTCAAAATATCCCCTTGGGGGGCTACAGAGATGGCCTAATGGTTAAGGGCGCCGACCGCTCTTACAGAGGACCCGGGTTCTATCCCCAGCACCCACATGGTGGCCGAGAACTGTCTGAAACTCCAATTCCAGGAGAACTCCAGCTCCAGGGGAATCCAATACCCTCTTCTGACCTCCGCGGCATTGCACGACACGGGTGCACAAACTTGTATGCAGACAGTACATTCAGACACATACAGAAATAAATAAATAAATAAATAAATAAATAAATAAATAAATAATAAAAAAAATTTAAAAATATCCCCTTGAGATGCTTTTCAAATGCATAAAAAATGTTTGCTTATATATACAGGGCTTTCTTCCCCTGTAGACTGCAACACTGTTTCTGGCAAAGTGAGGTGGAGTGGGGGGGGGGCTGAATCTTGTGGCTCTCAAGTAAACCCATAAAAATACTAGGTTAAAAATAGAAAAGCTGGGTGTGGTGGTACACAACTTTGATCCCAGCACTCTAGAGGCAGAGGCAGGCAGATTGCTATGAGTTCAAGGTCATAGCAAGTTCTAGGCTGGCTGGGGCTACAAAGTGACACCTTAAAAAAAAAAAAAAGAAATAGCCAGGCATGGTGGCACACACCTTTAATCCTAGCACTTAGGAGGCAGAGGCAGGAGGATCTCTGTGAGTTCAAAGCCAGCCTGGTCTACAGAGTGAGTTTCAGGACAGCTGGGGCTACAGGGAGACCCTGTCTCGAAAAGACAAAAAAAAAAAAGAAACTCAGAAAAGAGCTTAGTCTGGAGGGTATACTTGTAATCTCAGTGCAGAGGAGACTGGGGCAGGAGGATGCCTGCAAGTTGTGCAAGTTGGAGGGCAGCTTGGTCTAAGTGGCAAGGCTGTGTCCATAAAGCCAACCAAGGGGCTGGAGAGAGGGCTCAGCAGTAAGAGCACTGGCTGCTCTTGAAGAGGACCCAGGTTCAGTTCCCAGCACCACGTGGAAAGATGGCTCAGCAGTTAGAGCACTGGCTGCTCTTGAAGAGGACCCAGGTTCAGTTCCCAGCACCAAGTGGAGAGATGGTTCAGTAGTTAGAGCACTGGCTGCTCTTGAAGAGGACCCAGGTTCAGTTCCCAGTACCACGTGGAGAGATGGCTCAGCAGTTAGAGAACTGGCTGCTCTTGAAGAGGACCCAGGTTCAATTCCCAGCACCAAGTGGAGAGATGGCTCAGCAGTTAGAGCACTGGCTGCTCTTGAAGAGGACCCAGGTTCAGTTCCCAGCACCACGTGGAGAGATGGCTCAGCAGTTAGAGCACTGGCTGCTCTTGAAGAGGACCCAGGTTCAGTTCCAAGCACCACGTGGAGAGATGGCTCAGTAGTTAAGAGCACTGGCTGCTCTTGAAGAGGACCCAGGTTCAATTTCCAGCACCAAGTGGCAGCTAACAGCGGTCCATAACAACAGTTCCGAGGAATCTGATAACCTCTTCTGACCTCCATGGGCATTGCATGACATAGGTGCACTTACATACATGCAGGCAAAACATTCACACAATAATACATAAGTAAATAATTTTTTACTTTGTTTTTTAAATATTTTATTTATTATTTTTAAAACAACCAACCAAATGATTTTTGTTTTCAAGCTTTGCATGTTAGGTAGTCTACATCTGTAATCCACCTCAGGAAGCAGAGTCAAAGCCACCCTGGGTCACACAATAAATAATTAATTACCTGTCTCAAAAGCAAACAAAAATCCTGCCTGACAAAACCATAGCATTCACGGCCACCGCCACAGCCCAGAGAATAGGGCGTCGCAACTTTGGGTTGGTGGCCGCGCCCCTCACTCCTGCTTCTAGCATCTTTAGTAAACTGCAAAAGTCACATTTCGAATTTTCTGAGTTTCTGAATTTGAAAACGGTGTGTACAAATGGCCCCAAAGGGAAGGGGCTGGTCCAAAGGTGATGAGCGGAGGCGGGAGCTCGGCGGCGGGTCCCAGCACCTGGCCTCACCGAGTACAGCCAACACTGCAGCCACCCCGAGTTAAAGGGTGCTGTGGCCCAGAATTGACCTGGTTTAAATATTGGCAAGAACGAGCCAGGATCTCACCTTCCCTTGGGTTACCGGTTACCAGAGCACGTACCAGGCAGGACCAATATTTGCTCACTGACGCCGAAAGCGAGGTGCTGAAGCACGAGCCCCCAGACGTCGCTCAGCCAGTACCTGAGCAGCCCTAAACGTCCCCGGGGTGCTGGACTCCGGCCCGGATGAGTTCTCCCGGGCTGACTTGGGTCATCTGTGTTTCTTTCTGGAACACAGGAGCCTCCAGCGGCCCCTGGGGCACCACTGGTTTTGGAACTGGGCACTAGAGCCAGATCCTAGAGTCAGCGGCCACTTGAAAGGCATGGAGATGGGCTGGAGAGATGGCCTAGCGGTTAAGGGCGCTGACTGCTCTTACAGAGGACCCCGGTTCGATCCCCAGCACCCACATGGCGGCCGAGAGCCGTCTGAAACTCCAATTCCAGGAGAACTCCAGTTCCAGGGGAATCTGAGACCCTCTTCTGACCTCCGCGGCATTGCACGACACGGGTGCACAGACCTGCATGCAGACAGTACATTCATACACATACAGAAATAAATTTAAAAAATTTTTTAAATTTTTTAGAAAGGAGTGGAGAATAAAATAAAATCGATACGGGCGGAGCTAGCCAAGAGTTCACAGCGGGCGTCAGCAGTTTGCTGGAAAAGGGGGGCTCCAACTGGCTTGGGGGGAGGGTCAAACTGTTGGCAGTATCTGTTTAGTAGCCCCTCAGGGAAGCCCCCCAAGTTGGAATTTTGTTCTCAGACTAAGGTCACCGGCCCAACAGGAGGCAATAACAGGACTACACTGTAGGTGTGTGTGCCTGCATCTGCAGTTGTTCATCTCTGTGAGCAGCCTGTGCAACCCAAGGTCATGTGACCTGCCCAAAGTCACCCACCTGAAAAGTCAAAAACTGCCCATCCACAAGGCTCTGTCTCTTCCCATGTCCCTGTCCTACCCACTCTCAGGAGGATGATTTATACTTCATCACAACAAAGATAACATGTCCTGGGTTCTCAAAGTGCAGGCTTAAAACATCTGCTAGCAGGCCGGGTGGCACAAGCCTGCAATCCCAGCTAGTTGAGAGGCTGAGGCGGGAGGATCTAAACCTCAAGACCAACCTGGGCAACTCAGTGAAATGATATCTCAGAATGGAAATGAAAAGGGACTGGGAGATAGCTTAGTTGACAGAGCACTTGCCTGGAATGTATGAGGCCCTTGGTTCAAGTCTCAGTACTACAAATAAAATGATATAAAATAAAATGATCTGCTGGATGTGGCGGCACACACCTTTAATCCCTCGGGAGGCAGAGGCAGGTGGATCTCTGTGAGTTCAAAGCCAGCCTGGTCTACATAGCAAGTTCCATGCCAGCTGGGACTAAAGGGAGACCCTGTCTTAAAAAGACCAAAATAATAATAATAATAATAATCATAATCATAATCATAATATAAAACAATATACTTTGTTGATCACATTTCTCTTTCTCACTTAGGAAAAGTAGCATTTTCTCTGCACCCTGACCCCAGTCATCCCTAGGATACTCTGAGACCCCCATGTCTGAGGAGAAGTTTGCACCTCACTTCCTGTAACAGGCCAACTACTATCTTGGGAAGAACTTAATAAGATGGGGACCCAGCATCCGGTGAAATTTTTCCCTTCATTGTTGCCATCTGATTGGCTTAGACCCAATCTAATCTCTTCTAAGATCCAGGGCTCACAGAACAATCATTTAAGGGGCCTTGAAAATGGATGGCGACTTAAAATTATGTCACACTGCACATTGCAGTTAACTTTACTTCTCCAAGGCCCGTAAGCATTGCATTAAAGAGTAGTTGCAGAGCCATGCATCTGGCACGATATAATCTTGTTTCTGTGCTTGTGTCACTTGCCCGAATGCCTCTTCCTTTCTATGTGTCTATATTATCTGATGTTTCTGTTACAATATGAATTACTTTTTAAAATTTCTTTAAAGTAAAATTCACTGTGTTTGGTCTGTAGCTCCATAAGTTTTGATGAATGCATGGGCTGAGTAAGCACCACCAAGCCAGGAGGAAGAAGTGTTCTACAATCAGAAAGAAATCCTCTGATCATCTCTACTCCAAGCCAGTTCTCCATCGCTGCAGTGTAACTTCTGGACTGTCATTTAAATGGAACTTTACAGCATATAGCCTATCACCCCTGACTTCTGATTGTTTTGAGATATAGCCACATTGCAGCATGTGTCTTAGTTTGCTTTCAATTGATGTGATAAAAAACACTAACCAGCCGGGCATGGTGGTGCACACCTTTAATCCTAGCACTTGGGAGGCAGAGGCAGGTGGATCTTTGTGAGTTCAAGGCCAGCCTGGTCTACAAGAGTGAGTTCCAGAACAGCTGAGGCTATAGGGAGACCCTGTCTCGAAAAGACCAAACACCCCCCCCACACACACACACACATGCACTAACCAAAACCAACTTGGGGAGGAAAGAGTTTATTTGGCTCACAGCACAGTTCATCATCAAGGGAGACCAAGGCAGGAACTGAAGACTGGAGCCTGGGGCACTGACCATGGGGGACGCTGCTTACTGACCTGCTCCCCTGGCCCATGCTCAGCCTGCTTTTTTATACAACACAGGACCACCTGCCCAGGGCTGGCACTCCCCACAGTGGGCTGGGCCCTCCCATGTCATCCCAAAACCAAGAAAATGCCCCGCAGAATGGCCACAGGCCAGTCCAATGGAGGCTGTTCTCAGCTGAGGCTTCCTCTTCCCGAGTGTGTCAGGCTGGCAACGAAAGCTTCCCCGCACACCGTGGATTGACTGGTCATTCTTTTTTTCATTGTCAAACACTGCTGTATAATGTGTCATGGTGACTTAGCCAGTTCCCATTTTAAAGGCACTTCAGTTGTTCATAGTTGAGGGAGTCTGATCACTGAGTTCTATATTATATGTATGTTTAACTTTATTTTAAAAAGTCAAGGTTTTCTGAAGGGTCTTCCCATTTTTGTTTATATTGAGAAGTACGGTTCAGCTGCTCTCCATCCTCTTTAGAACTTGAAGTTGATATGGTAAACTTTGTCATTGTTTTCCTTGTAACTATTTTGTAGACACGTGCGATCCACTGTGGGTTCGGCCTGCCTTCCCTGATGGTTAAAAGCAGTGAGCATCATCCCATGTGCTTACTTGCTCTCTTTTTTGATAAAGTGTTTTTTTGTTTGTTTGTTTTTATTTATTTATATGTATGAATGCACTGTCTGCATGTAGGTTTGCGCACCCATGTTGTGCAATGCCTCGGAGGTCAGAAGAGGGCATCAGATTCCCCTGGAACTGGAGTTAAAACGGTTCTCAACCACCATGTGGGTGCTGGGGATCGAACCCGGGTCCTCTGCAAGAGCAGTCGGCGCTCTTAACCACTAGGCCATCTCTCCAGCCTGATAAAGTGTTTTTTACACATTTTTTTATTTGGTAGTTTTGAGTTGAGAGCTTGGTTGGTGTATAACTGACATGTTTTTGCACATATTTAAAATATTCAGTTGAACTGGGCATGGTGGCACACACCTTCAATCCCAGTACAAAGGAGAGAGAGGCAGGCGGGTCTCTGAGTTCAAGGCCAGCCTGTTCTACGTAGCAAGTTCCAGGCTGCAAGGTCTACAGAGACACCCTGTCTCAACGAGCCAAAATAACAAATAAATAAATAAATAAATAAATAAATAAATACAGTTCAGAGGTTTGATGTAAGCATCACCCCTGAAACCATCACAGTCACACATCAGTCTGTTCCATTGCACCACTGAGGTCTCCTCACCCTTTCTAATCATGTTATTGGCCCCCTGTTTGAGGAGTGTTTTCCTTTCTGGACCTGCTCCAATTTTCTAGACATGTGTGAGGGGTCATCTTTTCATCTAGCTTCTCATAGGTGGCATGGTTGCTTTGCAATTCATCACTATCATTGGTTTGATAGTTTCATTTAGTGAGAATTCCACAGTGTGTATCCATGCACTTGCTATTAGACATTACAATATTTTCAGTTTTTAACAATTCCAGATAAAACTATTATGAACATTCATTCACATGTCTTTATGGGACATATTTTCATTTATCTCAGGTAAATTCAGTAACTACACAGAATGCCTGGTTTACACAGAAGGTCTGTGCTTAACATTGTAAGAGATTAGCACATTGTTTTCAAATTGTTACACTGTTTCATCTTGCCATCTTCCTTAAAGAAATGATTTGCAGAAAATGTGTTCTCCAGCCTGGGGTGGTAGCCCACATCTTTAATCCTAGCACTTGGGGGGCAGAGGCAGGTGGATCTTTGTGAGTTCAAGGCCAGCCTGGTCTACGGAGTGAGTTCCAGGACAGCTGGGGCTACAGGGAGACCCCGTCTTGAAAAGACCAAAAAAGAAAAGAAAAGAAAAGAAAAGAAAAGAAAAGGAAAGAAAAGAAAAGAAAATGTGTTCTCCTGGTGCTTGTTAATCCTTATGCATGAACTCTACACACATTTTTTACTTCCAGAGTTTGGGGTGGAAGTTAGGAGAAGCTGAATCTTCTTCATAATAAAAAGAAAGAAGTGGAGGGGTTGGAAATTTAGCTCAATGGTAAAGTACCTGCCTGGTACGTGCAAGGGCCTGTGTTCAGTCCCCAGCACAAGAAAGAAAGAAAGAAAGAAAGAAAGAAAGAAAGAAAGAAAGAAAGAAAGAAAGAAAGAAAGAAAGAAAGAAAGAAAGAAAGAAAGAAAGAAAAGGAAGGAAGGAAGGAAGGAAGGAAGGAAGGAAGGAAGGAAGGAAGGAAGGAAGGAAGGAGAGAGAGACAAAGAGAAAGAAAGAGCGGGGGAGGGAATAGAACAAAACTAGAGTTGGCAGTATAGGGTAGGCCTGTAGATGGGGCTGGAAATCTGAATCCTTGTGGTAGAAACACAGAAAACAAAACCACGTGTGACTGTGTGGCCATTAATGGACTGAGGAAGAACAAAACATTTCCTGTGGGACGAGATGACCATGTGTAGCATGGGCCATGCTGTCAGAAAGCCCCTTCTCAATCCTACCACAGAATGTCCCGTGGAGCCTGTATTTCCCACCCAGGCATGGGCAGGGATGGCTGCTGTGGGCTAGTGTTTCCTAAACTTTGGATAAGCACCAGCCTTTAACCTGTTATTTTTTTCTAAGCCAATTCATGTTGCTTTCCAGCTAGAAAACACAACTTATTTCTGGAGGAAAGTGGCACTGCTTTGGACTGATGGCATCCAACAGTGTCTCCACAGTATGGCAGTCAGCATCACCTTCCTCTGCACGCAGCAGGGAAGGCCTCAGTGGGTCCTGGCCAAATGGCTTCTGACTAACAGGTATGCTGATGTTGCCTGAGAGGAAGTCAGAAGCTCCCTGAGAGCCGGGTACACTGTAGAGGGAGGGACACAGTCCTTCCCTTCAGAGGGAGGTTCTTCTCCTGAGGCAGGGTTATGTCATTTGTGCCAGGTGAGATTTTCAGGAGCATAAGGTAGTGAACCACCCTCCTCAGCGTTCCTGGAAACACATTTGAAATGCAAAGTCTCAGGCCACCAGCCCTGTCACTGAACTGGAACCCCAAACCAGTGTTTAACAAGTCCTCCAGTGACCATGATGTACATTGAAGTTTGAGACACTTTAGAAGCTGATTCCAGTAACTGGGAATATAAGGTAAGTGCCAGCACAAACCAGCCAAGGATGAAACAACGCCTCTCTCTCTCTCTCTCTCTCTCTCTCTCTCTCTCTCTCTATCTCTCTCACCTCCTCCCCTCTCCCCCATCATGCACCCCTCCCTCCAGTCTACCGCTTTGACCATCATCATTCTACTCTATGCAGTGCTTACTTTGTTATTACAGACGAATACAAACTGGAGCCCCGGTTCCCCATTATCTGCCAGATGAATGCTTGGATGGTGTTCAGCTTCCTGGTCGCATACTGGAAATCTCCAAAGAAACTGGTTTCCTGCAGTAGCTGCTGGAAGCCCCAGGGTGGGAAGGGTATAGGTGGCACAGCACCACCCTGTGGCGACGAGAGGCAAAGCCTCTCCTGCTGGTTGCAATCAGAGCTTAGATATAGGGGTTGGCTGAGACTTTTTAAGCAGCATGGGGTCCAAAAGTAACGAAACTGCCATTTGAAGAGCGTTTGCTATAATCAGGCACCGGGATCACGGCCTCGTTCTGTTAGGACCTCGGATGTTCTCACTAGAATTCTTACTGTAGATTCTTTGTCCAGTGAGGAAAAATTATCCTGAAGCCCTGCTCCATCTCACTGGCATCCTTGTGCTTCAGGGACTTGAGCTGACGACTCAGGAGCACCAAGAATTGATGGTAGCAGGCTGACTAAGCCAGTTGTTCATTGTCACCCTGTAACCGAGGATTTACTTAATTGATCACCTAAAACCTTGGTCTTTTGGTGGCAAAGAAATATTCAGCCATCACTGTGCAAGATTGGCTGCCAGACCCTATGGATCCCAAACCTGAGATGCTCAAGTCCCTTATGTAAAATTGTGCAGTATTTGCAAATAATCACATATATGGGAATATACTTTTTATTAAATCATTTACTTTTATGTGTAGGAAAGTTTTGCCTGCATACATGTATGCGTGCAACATCCACACAGGCCAGAAGAGGGCACCAGATCCCAGGAACTGGAGTTAAGGGACTATTGTTTAGCTGCCATGTGGGTGTTGGGAATTGAACCCCACCCTGGTCCTCTGCAAGAGCAGCTAGTGCTCTTAACCACTGAGCCATCTCTTCAGCCCCTACATACTTTAAATAATCTCATCGCTTATAGTACTTAACTGTATGTAAATGCTATAAATAATTGTAGTGTACTGTTGTGCTGTGTTGAATAACAAGAAAAATGTCTCCATATTCAGTACAGACATTTTTTTTCAAGTAGATCCGTAGTTGGTTGAACCCTTGATCTATTACCTGCATATTTGGAAGGCCAACTGTATATGCTACTCTACATAGAATTTGAATCTGAGCCTAAAGTTTCCTCTCTTTTTTTTTTTTGGTCTTTTTTGAGACAGGGTCTCCCTATAGCCCCAGCTGTCCTGGAACTCACTCTGTAGACCAGGCTGGCCTTGAACTCACGCCCGGCTAAAGTTTTCTCTTAATTATCTATTGCTGCCGGGCATGGTGGCGCACGCCTTTAATCCTAGCACTTGGGAGGCAGAGGCAGGCGGATCTTTGTGAGTTCAAGGCCAGCCTGGTCTACAGAGTGATTTCCAGGACAGCTGGGGCTACAGCGAGACCCTGTCTCGAAAAGACCAAAAAAAAAAAAAATTATCTATTGCTGTGCAACAAATTATCTCCCAAACACTTGTCATCCCCAGTTATTGAAAGCGCCTTTGCAGCATAGGATCGACTCAGGACTTCAGGAGTGGCGCCCACAATGTTACAGGGTTGTGAAGGCCTTGGTGGAGGTCCACTTCTAAGTTCATAGATGTGGCTGTTGGCAGGAGGCCACAGGAGGGTCTTTTGATGGGACTGTTCATAAAAAGCTTCCTTTCCAAGAGGGAAAGATGAAAGACAGAGAGAGCAAGAGAGCACACCTGGTTAGAAGCTTTGGAGTTACAGCCTCCAGATCAGATCATGCCTCAGCTTCTGTTTTACTGTCGACAAGGATTACCCTGTACAGTGTGGAAGAGGAACACACAAAAGATAGGCGTACCAGGGCCACTCCAGGCCATTTTGGAGGCTGGCTATCACAGAGCAAAGAAATGAAATCCTCACTTCTGTAAATCATCAGGTCGTCCCCATATTTGCATGTAGGTATGGCAGCCTCTTCTTCCTGACTCTTCGTTCATACATTAGTCTCTCTGTGTGCCCTCCATATTCTTCTACATCCTGGCTCTGTTTAATCTCCAGAAGGAGCGCTAATTATTTTAGTGAACTTCTAAGGGGTGTGTGTGTGTGTGTGTGTGTGAGAGAGAGAGAGAGAGAGGGAGAGAGAGAGAGAGAGAGAGAGATAGAGAGAGAGAAAGAGAGAAATGCAGAGACAGAGAGAGAGACAGAGAGAACATGCATATTTGGATGTTGTCAAATATAATCATTGTCTTTAATATCATTAGGTTAAATCAAAGCATCACCCTCATATATATATATATATATATATAATATTTCTCTCATATATATATATAATATTTTAGTCCCACATCCTTTTTCTATATTCTAATTTCACTTTATAAATAATTTCATTTAATTTCTGGTTTACCTGCTGGGTTGCCAGTTGTCTCTTTGTTTGGCATTGCTTCTTGCATCCTGGAGCAAGACGCAGAACTGGCCCTGATCTTATTGCCCAGTGGTTTCCTTTCTATTTCCTATTATTATTATTATTATTATCATCATCATCATCATCATTATTTTGAGTTTGTAGTGGGAGAATTTTCAGTTTTTTTAAGTCATCTATTTTCCATAAAATTGGTCCCCCTTTATACAAATTTGTGTTTGTTTTGTTTTCTGGATTTTTAGATTTTTATTTTATTTTTAATTGTGTGTCTGTGTGCAGTTTTGCATCTGGGTACAGGCCCACAGAAGCCAGAAGGGGATGCGAGATCCCCTGGAGCTGGAGTTACAAGCATTCTGTAAGCTGTAGGCGGATGCAGCCACCTGTGGCTGATGGCATTGTCTTAACTGCCCAGCCAATGCCTCCCAGAGGCACAAGTGGGGGTCATGGGACCACCCTGACCCCTCCCTGCACAGGGAGAGCAGCTTGTGACACACCTTGTGACACAGAGTGTGATGTAGCGTAGTATGATGTAATGCATTCCTTGATGTATACGGAGGGCATGATGCAGGGGTTTGGGATTGGGCCCTGAGAGATAACATCATTCTGTCTATATAAGTAAAGTACTACATACAATAAAGCAGATTCTTTATTACCATCTGTATTAATCACTTTTCTGTTGCTGTGATAAAACCACCATGAGCAAGGGAACTTATAAAAGGAAGAGTTTATTTGAGCTTACAGTTGACTGTTCCAGGGAATCAGAGTCCATTGTGGCGGAAGCATGGTGGCCGGGGCTGGAGCAGCAAGCCGAGGGTCACATCTTGCAACGAGCACAGAAAGCAGAGAGAGTGACTGGAGACCACAAGGCTTGTTAAACTCACTAAGCCTGTCCCCAATGACCTACTTCCTCCAGCATGGCCACACCTTCTAAGACCTCCAAGAACAGTGCCACCAACTGGAGACAAAATGTCTGAATACTTAAAGCCTATGGGGGACATTCATTCAAACCACCACACCATCTGACAAGGTCCCAGGTCTGTGAACCCATGTGTGTGTCAGTGTAAGCCAATCAAGCTTGTGTTTTGAGTGTCATTTGCCATCAATGGAGACTGAAGGGAGCCCATCAGGCATCAGTGTGAAGTTCCAGTCTTGGGGTAAGCAACCCCATAAGGGGGGGCAGTCTGCCCCCAGGCTAAGACTCTGAGAGGGGCAGCTAGCCGCTCAGATTAGGCTACAAAATGGATATTTTCATGGCCTGCTGGAATCTTCTAAAGGAGCCAGTGTTCCAGGGAGAAGCCATGGATGGTAAGCTCCCTTAGCCAGTTTCCCACAGTAAGCTGCCTGTTGTGGGTGCTGGGAATTAACCCTGGTCCTCTACAAAAACAGAACATGCCCTTAACTGCTAAGCCATCTCCTCAGTCCTTATCCCATGTGTGTGCACACGCGTGTGTGTGTGTGTGTGTGTGTGTGTGTGTGTGTGTTTTATGACAAGATCTCCCTATGTAACTTTGTCTAGCCTGGAACTTGCTAATAATCCAAGCATCAAACTCAGAGACAATCTTCCTACCTCCCTCTGCCTCCCCAGTGATGAGATCATAAACATGAACCCAGATAATACTTTTCTCAAATATTTTGCTTCTTTTGGAAAACTTAAGCCCGTTGAAGAATCTCGGGAGAGAGGTCTTGAGGTGGAAAAGTTAGCAATGAAGGGAGACAGGTCGGGAAAGGTGAGGGTGAAGAGGCTTCAGAGATAACCCCTGGAGGGTGCTGGAAAGGAAGAGCTTTCCAGGCTCCTCATTCACCTGCCAGACCCTGGAGTCCACAGGTATCAGGTGACCCAGGAGATGCTTATATCATTAGAACCACAATTCACAGCAGTGTTTCACTGCTGAAGAATAGAGACTCCAACATAGCCATGGTACTGGAGAACCCCCAAAATAGCATTGTAAATCCCCATAGGGCAGAGTGAGGGCTCTGAAGCAAAATCAAGTTGATTAGAAGGACATAAAGGAATTAACTATTTCTTATTTGCAGTGTTCTCTCTCTCTCTTTCTCTCTCTCTCTCTCTCTCTCTCTCTCTCTCTCTCTCTCACACACACACACACACACACACACATTCTTTTAAAACTGTTGTTTGTAGACATGCCTTTAGCACCTACCTTATATAATGGATATGAGGCATTCTCTCTGTACTTCCCACTACGTCCATAAAGCACTCTTAGTAGATGGTGCACAGCTTGAGCACAAAGTGAGGTCACAACCCATTCACTACCCAGACTTCCTTCCCTGCCCTCCTGGGAAACCTGGTCCCTATCCAGCCTTTCTTCCTCACCCAGATCCCTACAGGGCCCAGGCCTACCAGCTAGCTCTAGGACCTCTCCCCTGGAGGCTGGGAGCAGGGACAGCCAGAGCCAGTGCTTCCCAGCTGACATGAGGCATCACCTCATGTGCAGCTTGTGCATTTCTTATTCCCAGTGACAAGGGGGCCCAGGCTATGTCCTCAGCTCTAAAGTGGAGCCATTTATGAATAACCATGCATAAGGATTATGAAAATTAAAGGGAAAAGATAAAAGTTACTGGGCTAGAGATGCGTCTTAGTTGCTAGAGTACTTATCTAGCATACACAATACCTGCGTTTGATTCCCAACAGCACATAAACCCAGGCATAACACTGTACATCTGTAGTCACAGCACTTGGGAGGTAGAGGCAATAGGATCAGAAGTTCATTGTCAGCTACACGGACAGTTAGAAGCCAGCCTGGACCACAAAAGACCCTGTCTCAAAAAAGAAAGCTGTTATAATAATCCTTCAGGCTGACCCCCCTTCATTCTGCCCCTCACCTATTGCCTCTTAATGTATTTTGGAAGCTAAAGGCAAGTGAGCGGTAGGATACAGGTCGTGTTTAGGGAGCAGTGTGCAATCTGCCACACTTTCTTTCTTCCGATCACTGTTGCTTTTGTGGTTCCAGGTTGCAGCTGCTCTGTCATCTTGAGTCCCTGAGCAAGGACAACTTGCAAACAACAGCTTGCGACCACCCCACAATGCAAGATGGACACGTCTGGATACAAAGGCTAACTGTTGTCTTGGGCCCTGAACCTTTGGCACTGTTTGTTGTCCGTGCACATTCTAACCAACCTGCACTGGTTAATTTTACTCATGAAAGGATGGCCACAGTCAGAATTACAGACGCTCCAAATCTCAGCATGTTGGCATGCACCTGTAATTCTAGAACTTTGGAGGAAATGCAGGAGGAGTTCAAGGATATCCTCTGCTACACAGTGAGATCCAGGCCAGCCTAGGCTACATGAGACTCTGTCTCGAAATTAAAATCAAAATCGAAACAAATAAAAGATTGTAGAAGCATCATATTCAAAGAGCAGGGAGGGAGGTCTGCAGACACTCAGGGGCTGGCCGCATCCTCGCTCGCTGACCATGGCCTGCACTGCACACTGCACACTTCCCTTTCCACCCTCCTAGGAGCCCTGTTTTGCCTGCTGTGCTTTATAGCCAGGTACAAGCTGGGCTTCGATGTTCTGCCATAGGAGGCCCAGCAGCTCAGGGTTTTCAAGAGTAAGATGGCAGACCCACACAGCTCCAGGAAAGCTGGAGTGACTAAAATATGCCCCAGGCAACCTACAGAAGAGCAAACTCCCAGAAAGGAAGGTGAACATCAAACTCTTTGTCAGTTGTGCTTTGGGATAAGGCGGGCTTCTCCACCATACTGTGCCCAGAACGGCTTCAATAATGTGTGTTTTCTTTAAGCTAGAGGGCAAAAATGAACTTTTAGATTGAAGTTATATAGCATTTGTTGTATTGATTTGTTGAACCTGTGTCTCACTATGTAGCCTAAGCTGGCCAAAACCTGTGATCCTTCTGCCACAGCCTCCGTAGGTCCTGGGATTACGGGCTTGTACCACTATGCCTGGTGAAGTTTTAAATATAATATTAATATAACCATACTTATACTATATGGGAGAAAATATTTCTCATTTATCATAAGGTTCATAGTTGAGGTACCTATACCAAAAATCAGATTCGTAACAGAAAAGCTATTAATTTAGTAGAAGTTTGTGTGGCACAGAAGCCTTCAAAAATGAAAACTCGAAGATCTAGGGAGATAGCTTAGGCTAGAGTACTTGACTAGCAAGCTCAAACTGGGGTTCAAACCAGCACCACAAAAATAGAAAAGGAAAGAAAAAGAAAATGACTCCAGGAAACAGAGACAAGCATTTAAAGGACAGCTATGAAGAATGGGTGGAGGGTGGAAAGGTCTGAGCATGCGCAGAGGTGCAGGAAATCGCAAGGTCTGCTTGTTCAGAGTCTCAGGTCCCACGTCTTCCCTGGGTATAGGGAAGACACCTCTGCAAAGTTACTCAGAGGGAAGTCAGGGAATTTGAGGACGTGTGTGAGACAGACCTTTCTGCTTTGGCTATTGTCTCAAATGCCAAGGGGTCATATTTGGGATAGTGTGTTCTAAACTTTCTCAATACCGATTTAGTAAAAAAAAAAAAGCCAACAACAAAAAATCTTTGAATGCTTTCTACAGAAGAAGATCATGACGACAAAGGGCTTGGGACTCACATAAATCATTCTGTGGCCCCGCAGAAATAGCTGATGCAAATGTGGGTTAGAGACTACAGACATGGCACTAGGTAGATAGATAAACAGAAAGATAGATGATAGATAGATGATAGATAGATAGATAGATAGATGATAGATAGATAGATAGATAGATAGATAGATAGATAGATAGATAGATGATAGCGAAATGGAGGGTAGTAAGGGGATGCAGATGGGAGGCATCTAAATTCAATCAAATACACTGTATGAAATGCACAAAAATTCAATTCAATTTTAAAAAGTTGTCTCAGACCACCTGGAGCCACAGTTGCTAGTGGAGAAGATCCGGGCTGCTGCAAGCACAGAGCCTGCCCGTCTGCATGCTTCCCAGACTTGCATTTGCCCTTCGTCCTTCCCGGAAGCCTTTGAGCTCTCAGAGGAGTCCGGCAGTTCCCAGGGAAGCCATCTTCTCTAGTAGCAGGGGCCTAGCTAAGCTCCTGCAGGCCTGGCCATGGAGAGCAGCCATCACAGCAGCCCAACTCCAGCGAACCTCAGGACTGTGCGGGGCTCAGGATGCAGTGTGCTGGACAGAGATGTGGTGAGTCTGATTCCTAGCTGGCCACCAAGATCAAGGTGAAAGAAACCTCGGCCTGATCAGAGGACACTTGACCCCTACATGGCTTTGTTTGAGGTCCACAGCCTGTGATTTCCCTTTATGATGGGTTTCCTGCTACTTTTAACAACTTGCTGAAACTAAACACCCTGATTGTTATCTCTACTTTATAAACCAGCAACAGAGGATCTAAGACAGCCCAAAGGTACAGCAATTAACACAGAGGAGCCAGGATTTGATCCTAGACAATATCACTGAGAAATCCTCTAGCTAGCTGGGCATGGTAGCCACCATGTCTTTAATCTCAGCACTCAGAAGGCAGAGGCAGGCAGATCTCTGTGAGGTAGAAGCCAGCCTGGTTTACATGGCGAGTTCCAAGCTAGCTGGGGCTACTGTTTCAAAACAAACCAACAAGGAAACCTCCAAGTAACCTCTGCACGTGCTTTGTGCTGACAGCAGATGCTGCTTCCACAGACGTCTCCCATCCCACCTGCACCTCTCCTAACGTGCTGCCTCGAACACCACGAGAACCAACAGATCTGAGCAGAAAGGAATGGTGTATACACAAGGACTTCGTCCTAGTCTGTATTTCTCCTTCAGGCAGCCTCCCCGTCCCTGGAAGGCAGCCCTGGTCAGCGTGGAAAAGACCCCCATCACCCCATGTATGAAGAGTGGGGATGAGGAACTTGAAAGCCACTTCATTGCTTTTCCTCTTCACTGCTAACCTCAGTGTATTTTTAAAAATATGTTCCATGTATTATTTTTGTTTCTTTTTTTTTTTTTTTTTGGTCTTTTTGAGACACGGTCTCCCTGTAGCTCCGGCTGTCCTGGAACTCACTATGTAGACCAGGCTGGCCTTGAACTCACAAAGATCCTGCCTCTGCCTTCCAAGTGCTAGGATTAAAGGCATGCGCCACCATGCCCGGCTCCATGTATTATTCTTATTTTACAAGTATGAGTATATTGGTTGCATGTATGTAGATGCATTCTTGGCATGCAATGCCCTCAGAGGTCAGAAGAGGGTGCCAGATCTTCTGGAACTGGAGTTATAGATGGTTGTTGGCCACAACGTGACTACTGGGAATTGAACCTGGGTACCGTACGTTACAGAGAAATGCAGAGTCCTGATTGGATCATAATATTATACTTTATTAATATATATTTCTATTGAATGATATCAGATCTAGACCCATGTCCCCCCATCCCCCCACCACAGCCAGAGTTTTTAACCTTGAAGCCATCTCTTTGGCGCTGACCTCATTATCTTGTAACCCCCTCCCTCCCATGTGAGGTAAGTAAACCAAGGGTCTTCTGCACACTAAGTAAGTGCTTTCCCTCTGAGCGTCACCTGGGACCTCGAGTCTTGTATCAAGATCCAGTCTCTCTGGGCCTGCTGGTCATCTGCCCTGGGCTCATCCTTTCTGATCAGTAAACACACTCCTAGGCAGCCCTGGACAGCAATCAGCATTCATGGCTGCCTGTATTTCATGTCCCATAGTGATCACCGTGATGCTTAGCCCAGCTCTAAATAGTCTCCTTTCAAAGGACGAACTTACATCATAATCTGCCTTTGTCCATAGCACTTTTGCAGACTCTTATCTGTATAGAGAACAACAGAGAGGAAATGTAATGAATTTGTACCACTCATTCGAAGGGCTAGCGTGAGAGAGGGAAAGCAGATGGCACTCTTCGTGGAGGGAATGTACTGTGGGGCTCTTTGTAACCCCATGTCCTATGTCCCTTCTGCAGCAACAGCATCTATGTTTGACAGGATGCCAGAAGAATGATTCTATTGCCCAGTCTTCCATCAGGTAGGCATGGCCATGTTGCTAAGTTCCAGCTAAATTCTTACACTCTCCATCTTTCTTTTTTTAAAAAACGTTTTATTTATTATTTTCATGTTATTTGTATTAGTACTGCCTGCATGAGTATAAGTGCACCTGTATGGAGCAATGCCCAAAACGGTCAGAAAAGGGTGTCGAATTCCCTGGAACTAGAGTTACAGAAGGTGGTTGGCCTCCATGTGGGTACTGGAATGGAATGCAGGTTCTGGCAGGCATAGTCAGCGCTCTTAACTGCCGATCCTCCTGCTGGACCCTCCCTAGCCGCAGGATTACCTGCCCCTAGCTCTCCTCCCTTGTTTTGCTTACTGTGACTTGTCTCAGACAAGGTGGCCCCCCTAGGAACAGTGGGGCAAAGAAACTTACAAGGCTGAGCTCTCTGGCACTATGCTGCCACCTTCTGGCCACCAGGTGATTATGTTTCTGTTGTTATAGACGAAATAAGCTTTTTATCAGGTTTTCAGTGTTCTACTATTTGGGGTCTTTCAGCAGTTAAAGCCACTTCCCAATGAATAGTAAGAGAGAAAGGTATTCACATTTTCATTTTTTAAAGAAATTCTTTCTTTCTTCTACTTTGTGTATAGGAGTGTTTTGTATGCGTGTGTGTAAGAGCACCCATACTGTACAATGCCCCCGCAGGCCAGAAGAGAATAGCAGGTCCCCTGGAACTGCAGTTATGGACTGTTATGGTTGTTAGTTGCCTTGTGGGTTCTGGGAACTGAACCTGAGTCCACTGCAAAAGCAACCAGTGCTCCTAACCAGTGAGCCATCTGTCCACCTCTCCTGCTCCCCCGCCCATTTTCATTTTTAATAAGGTCTGAGCATTGCCAAGGTCACGGAAGAAGCTGAGATTACGAGAGGTTGAAAATACAGAGTGATCTGGGAATTTGCTTAGAATCCTGAGGAGGAAAAAGCCTCCAGCCCAGCCAAAAGGGTCTGGCCTCAGTGACAGACGGGATACTGTTCTATGTGGACGGGGACAGAGGGAAGAGGGGGACTGGAAGGCTTGGGATTCAGTAGCAGAAAGTCGAGGTGCAACATTACTATTAGTTGAATAAAACAGCCTGGCTCTTAGTTTTTAGAGTGGCCTGAACTCAGAGCTTCCCCCATGTCTCCGGAAGCCATGCCAAGGAGCTGTGCTGCTGGGGCTGTCTGTGCTCCAGAACTGGGTCTCGAATTGTGTCCTCCATTCAGGCCTCACACAATTTTTTTAAAAACTCCAGATCCAATTGGTGGAAGTACAAGCTAGAATCCACCCTTATCAGACGGCCTTGCCTTTCCATCTCTAGTTCTAGAATATCTCCTACATACAGTGCCAGGGATTCTTCGTGTTTTCAATGAAGATGGGCGTACTGCCTTTTAGCACTTTGATGTGTTAATTCTCAAGCATACCCACATTAGAGTAACAAACAGAGGTTACCAGGAAACGAGATTAGGTGCCCGGGTCACAAAAGCACGTGGTTCGGAGAGCTTGCTAAGGTTAATTACAAGTCAGTCCAGATTATGTCCATTTTGTAAAAGTGGGGTGGTTTCTGCTTTGTGGCTTCTACTTTCAAGTGAAGCAGGAGATGAGCTCCTCCATGAAGACGGAACTGGGAGAAGAAACCTAAGAGTGTCAGGGTAGGAGTGTGCAGTGCAGACCGCACCATAGCTAAGGACGAAACCCTGGCACCTCATCTTTCTGTCCAGTACAGCCATCCCTGAATAGGATTTGGAAATAAAAAGGTTGTTTTATGCTTTTTGTCATTAAGAATACAAAACAGGGGGCTGGAATTGTAGCTCAGTTTGTAGAGTGCTTGCCTATCATGCACAAAGCCCTGGGTTCAATCCTCAGCACCACATAAACTGAGTGTGGTGAAACACACTTGGGTTCCTGGCACTTGAAGGTGGAAGTAGGAAGAGCAGAACATAGTGAGTTAGAGGCTAGCCTGTGATGTATAAGATGGACGGAAGGAAGGAAGGAAGGAAGGAAGGAAGGAAGGAAGGAAGGAAGGAAGGAAGGAAGGAAAAGGAAATAAGGAAATTTAAAATTTGAGCTCTGGATTCAAATGTACCCCATGTATAGATACATTCAATAAATCAAGGTCATTCTGCTTAAAAATTGCATGTGTTATATACTACATACTAGTTGTGTATTCAGTTTTTAAAAGTACAAAGCTCTCAAATAGTTTTCATGTTGGTGGGATGGAAATATATACCTTCATTGTACTAAAACCAAGAACACTGATTACATTAAACTTAAAGGAAAATTATCTTTCATGCAGGGAACTTTTCAGGATCTTGTTCCAAGGTTGTTTTTTTGTTTTGTTTTGTTTTTCCCCTACGAGACTCTACAGGGAAACAATTTAAAACTAGAAAAGGAATATTCTTTTAATACAGAGTCTCACTATATAGACCAGGCTGGCCTTAAAATCACAGAACTTCTCTTGCTTCACCCTCAGAACTACTGGGGTTAAAGCTATTTACCAGCATGCCTTGCCACAGATAAATATCACCAGGAACATTTGAAAAAAATAAGGAAGTATTTAATAAGCACACTTAATAATTCATATATAACATATATGGGGGATAAACATATATATGGGATATATATCAAGTGGAATCATACAACATGGGGTGATAAAGCTCCCCCCACCAAGAACTGTAGCCTATCTAACAAAAACCCCAGTGCCAAGCAGAAGAAACCTCCCTTCAAGTTGTTGGTCAGTGTAGTCCAGAGACTCCACCAAACAATACAGGATATAGCCACCGCCTTTGATTTCTTCCCAGAACAGGAATGTAAGATCTTAAGATACTACACACTGAACAGAGGACTTGGAAGAATTACGCTAGGACTGAGCTAGACAACTCTTCCCTGAGGTCCGGCCCTCATAAATATTTTAAGGTACTATGTAACCTGCCCAGGAAGAAAAGCAATCAACAGTCCTACCCAGCTGTAAAGTCTACAAACCACAACAATGACCAGCCCAGCAAGACACCCCTAATGGTCCCATAGTGGCACTTTTACGTTTGGGGTAATCAACACATGTCTCACTGGACTTAAGGTCTACTCACTAGGAGGGAATTTGTGCCTGATACTGTGAACCTTGCAAAATATCAGTAGCTGAAGAGGAGGAAAAACCTACTACTGTCATTTCCCTGAAGCAATACAATTTCTAACTGTGTTCTAAAAACTCCTCAAACCCAAAGATAAGTGTGGTTCTCACCCCTCATCAAAGAAGCTTCTCTGTACAACAGACATGAATGATTACAGAGATCACAGCTGATCAAAATGCAGACAAGTGACTACGTGGTGACTAGCAGCAAGTGATGCATCTACAACCCAACCCCGACACCTAACACTCGGGGAACATAATAGAAAAGGGAGCAGAACAATTTTAAGAACCAGATGACACTGGTTGCTAGACAGTGTCATCTAGACATGACTGGGAAGCTGTACCCAGGTAATCTCAACCATATGGCTGTCTAAACCATACATAAGACCTACATAATGGCAATACCAGCCGACATGCCAACAAAGATGGGGAGATTACACAAGGTCTCACCTTGTGAATTGCTGCAGGCGATTAATGGATGCTGAGATAGAGAATCAGTTTCCTCCTGCGACAAGCTCCCTGACAGGTTAACCAATCCAAAGTGGTCAGCCCTGAACACATGTATGTACAAACAATACTAAGTGGACTCAGTAGGTTGTTTATGCATATACATATGTAAATATATATATAATAATTAAAGAGGTTTGGATATTGAGGAGAGTTCAGGAAATGTACAAGAGTTGTGGTTCAATGATATATTTATATCATTGAATGGCAATGATATAAGTACATAATTTAGATTTTAAAAATCAGCAAAGAGGACATAAAAAGTCTCTGGCAGAGAACTTAAGAGTTATTTCCCCATATGTTTTCTCATTAAAAAAATTCAAATAGGTTTTGCTTTCATTTAAAAATTCCTTCTTTTCTTATTCTTAGTTTGTAGAGATTCCTGCCAGTTCTGACATGTTGCCCTTCAAGTGCCTGAAGATTAGGAGAAAAGACAGCAGTGAAGACCATCATAACCAACAGGATCATCCAGGCCCTGTAAATCTTCTGATAAGAGGGACATAAATGATTGATAGGGCTTCAGGGAAAAATGTGGCTTTTTCAGCTCTACTGATTGATAAATTTATGCTTTACATAATCACACTGAAGCTAACCTTGCTTAACACCAAAGTTACAATTCTATACATTAGATCTTCAATAATTATCATGTTTCCTGTGCATACCCATAAATTTGTATCTATTTACGATTATGAAATGTAAGTGTTCTGTATTATTTCTTTCAAACTAAAATACCAGGTAAGGCCAGAATTCCACATTAAGATTAAGTCTGTTCATTCTAGGACACAGTGTTTACACTCATGTTTTCCAGGGCTTGTGGTACTGCACGAGAGAGCAAAGGCCTCTGGGCACGGAAGTCTCCAAAGACAAGAGAAGTGAGACAACGTTCTCTTTGAGGACAGTGTCCCAGATGTCAGGGAAGATATTGCATACCTCAGGTTGTTTTCTATCCTAGGCTCCCTGGACTGAAGCTTAAGTCCTCAGGTGAAGGGTCTGCAGGTAATGAGGCCAGGGACCTAACAGCAGCTGTTCATCTGCAGAGTCAACCCAGGACATCCTCCGTCCAGGTACTGCAGCACAGGCTGGTGCTATGGCATCTCTAACGGCAGCACCAGGGCAGTGAATGATAACATGCTTGACAGCATCAAGAGTCCCCTTAACTCCCTGCATCCCGGGCCAGCAGGGACACCCAACCACTGTACCACAGTGCTTCCTGCTCCCAGAGACTTAGAGCACAGCAAAGAAGGTGGCAGATGGTGGGTAAAGTGGTACAGTGAGCACTGCTGGGCTAAAGCCAGATGCTACCACTTAACACTCAGTAATGCTAAGGTTAATGCTAAGGTAAGCCGCAATCGTACTGGTCATTCACTTAGCAAAGTCTCATGGGTAAAATGAAAACAACAGTCTGCATCTACTTTGATTCTTACACTTGCTGAGGTCATTTACATAAAGAACTTAGCATGATAGGTAGTGGATAATCAGAGCTCAGAAGATATCATTTTTAAATACAAGACAAAACAACAGCCCTGTGGTCATGAGGGCTAGGTCTTATTACCAGGCTTCATAAAATGCATACAGGGGCACCAAAAGTTATTTCAGAAGAACATGAAAGATGGTCTAGTGTGCATGCCCCAGAGAAATGTAACATTTGGGCTGTTCATTTTACTCTAGTTTTATCTGCTGTGTACAAGCAGGAGGTCTGGGGATCACAGGTTGACTTAGGCCATATTTCCTTGCAGTCCTTACTTCCATCTTCAAAGCAAACATTTATTTTTCAATACTTGTCATATAAGCACATCACAAAAAAAAAAAAAGGTAAAGGATTCTAATTCAAAATTGTGAAGCTATTTTAGTACACTTTGATTTTTTTTCTAGAAAGACTATTATTTTTATTTATTTATTTATTTATTTATTTATTTTATTTTATTTATTTATTTTTTTTGGTGTTTTTGAGACAGGGTCTCCCGGGCTGGAGAGATGGCCTAGCAGTTAAGAGTGCCAACTGCTCTTGCAGAGGACCCGGGTTCGATCCCCAGCACCCACATGGCAGCTGAAAACCATCTTTAACTCCAGTTCCATGGCTGTGGGGGTGGGGGCGGAATCTGAGACACTGTCTCCCTTTAGTCCCGGCTGGCCCAGAGCTCAATATGTAGACCAGGCTGGCCTTTAACTCCGAGATCCACCTGCCTCTGCCTCCCAAGTGCTGGGATTAAAGGCATGTGCCATCAGACCCAGCAAAAGACCATTATTTTAAGAGACATAATTTAATGGCACACATATTTCAAACCAGATTATTATCTCTGCTATGTCCTAATTATTTAAGATCTTTGTACAGTTCTCATACAACTATGATACATATTAATATGAGAAAATGGGATTATAATAAACAACAGCACAGCTAATGGTCTTCCTATGTCTCTTTCTTTCATCATCTTCAGGACAATCCATCAGAGGAGACCCACACCAGCAGAAGCAGTCAGATCCCTGGGACCCCAGCATCAGCATGTTCTATCACTGGCTGAGAAAAGCTCTCTGTGAACGGAGCCTCAGCAAAGGGCTCTGAGTTCTACAGCAAAGACTGCCCGATTCTCACAGCTGAAGAGCATGTTCTTTCTCAACAGAAGAACTTCTCTGAAGTTAACATATTTACCTGAGTGTGGCTTCTTATTATGCCTACAATTCTCAAAATCCTATCTGTCCAAAACTCGAATCTTCAGTTATCTGGTATTTTGTTGTGTTGTTTTGTTTTGTTTGTTTTGTTTTGAGACAGAGTCTCACTCTGAAGTCCTGGCTGGCGTCTAACTCACAGAGTTCCACCTGCCTCTGCCTCCCAAGGGCTGGGATTCGAGGTGTATTCCATTGCACCCAGCCTAGTTACCTGGTTTTGACAGTCTAGATCCCATAAATGTCTTACATTTTCCTAGAGGAACAAGAACCCATCTTTCCTGAGGATCTAGCACCGTGAGATGGACAGAGAGATGACAGGACCTAAGACTCAGCCATCAGGGTATGGGGATAAAGCAAATGTAAAAGTTAGTACATATCCAGAAATTTCAACTTACAAAGAACCCCGCCCCTTAAAGACGACTACTCACTCACTTAAGAATATTCACAGTCTGCGCCCTGTACCTAGCCAGGCATTAACAGGTTTGGAAACCACTGAAACCAGAGCATCCCTCATAATCAGCTTTGGACTCCACGTCTCCTTAGTAACGCTCATTTTAAGAAAGGGCAAATATCACAGTTTCTCTCTCTAGAATTTATAATTCCATGTGAAAGTTGGGATTTTTAAATGTTTACATTTTTAAAAGTCATTTTAATTAGACAAGACCTAGAACTCAAAAAAAAAAAAAAAAAAAAAAAGCATTGTTTCCTGGTATAACCTAGGTCGTCATCAGACTTATGGAGGCTCAGCCAGCACTGGGATCCAAGATGGCTGTACCCACATGCCTGCTGCTAGACCTGAGACAGGAAGGACCCGTGCTAGCTAACCAGGCAACTCTCCCTCTTCTCACAGGAGCTCCAGTGACGCAGCAAGCCGTGTTATATGACGGCTGGGGGTACAGGAGAAGGAAATGCCAAGTGGTTCAGAGCCAAGCCCAGAACCAACACAGTGCTGCTAACACATGGCTCAGGTCAAAGCAAGCCATACATTTATCTCCTGGATTTAAAATGAAGGGGGAGAAAAGATTTTAATGCGTGATCATAGCAGCAGCTAAGCACTTTAATCCACCACTGAGGCTGCGGTTCTTACCAAACCAGCAGCATATTGAAAGCATCAGTCTCCAGGGATTTAGAAAAGGCAGAAGTGAGGGGAAAGAAATGGAACCAATAAAGACAGTTGAATGGCACAAGTAGATTCCACATGAGAAGCAGATGGCAAGGACTCGGCAAGCAGCTAGCTGTGTTGCTTTCAAGACCAAAGGCTAGTTCAGCACTTACTACTCAGAGTCTGCCTTCATAGCTCTGTGAACCTCTAAGTTCCTGACTGCAAAATGGAAAATACTTCTTGGGACTGTGTGAGAACCAAATGTGGGTTCAGCTCTACAGAGTCCTGCTCAAGTATGGAGACCACACACACACACACACACACACACACACACACACAGGTTAGACACGGATTATGAAGAAAAAATTCCTGCCACAAACGCAAAACCCACTTTCAACAAAACCAGCCTTCTCAGGCTTGCCCACTAGCATTGTGCAATGCGGCGCCCTGAAACCTGCTTTCTAATATGTCTTTAAAACAATCCCACAAAGCACTAAGAATAAAAAAGGACGATGGAAAAAAGTACACAAAGCATAAACTGTAGTAGCCCCTGTGATCAGCTGACCTCGGGAATGCTGGACCTCTGACTGTGAATCCAAGGTGACTCAATAGGTTCTGTACACAGCTAGATACAAATCCTTTTGCCAGTAACATTTGAATGGTGCAGCTACTCAAGAAAAAAAAAAAAAAACAAGCATTGTCTTTTTTTTTATTAATAAAAGAAGGAAACACTGACTTATAAGGATCCGAAGATAATAAGCATTTCTATTAATAATACTCTAGTCTCATAAATTACTATCATTCAACATGTATATCAGAGCATGATTTATCTAGCCATACTCTGAATGAAGATACACAGACACACAGGCATCACCTGCCCTGCTTGTGGTATAAAGGTCTAATTGTGAACAATTGATTCTGTTTATTTCCTTTGTCATAGGGCAAAAAGCTGAGGAGCCACATAAAGGAAATGTAATTTGGGCAGCAAATGAGCAAGTTTTGTTTAATCGTATGTCAAACTGAGGCAGGACAGAAAGATCAGGAAGCTATGGACATGGGAGGGAAAGGAACCATCTGAGAAACAAAAATTACAGCCCAATTAACATTTGCACTACAGGCGGCAGCTAACATATAGTCAGTGTTCCCTTCTATGCAGATTTTCTTATAGCCTGAATGGACAAAGGCAGGGCCCCTTCCATTCCTCAGACATTGTCTGAAAATTTCAAGTAGAAATGTACCCAGTAAATACATCCTACCTTTCTGTATCCCTCTGGGCTAGACTTAAGGAGTATAATCTTAGAATGAGTTCCTCAGGAACCACCCAGTGATAAGACAGCGATTTCAATCTCTCCCCCGAAAAATATCCTGTATATGACTACGGTAAAGCTGTGACTCTGAGAAGCCCACACCCGTGTTCTCTGGTGCACCTTATTGAATCTTCTCCTAACCCTCATGCTTAAGCCAAAGGTAAAATATTTTTAATAAAACTCCTAACACTGCTTCATAACTTGGCTAGTCCTTTAATTCCTTTCAGCTCTGACACTGTGAGTCCTGGTTCAGCTTGAGTTGAGGTCCTACGACTCTCAGGATACTCCACCGGCTGTTAAAGGTCAAGGGAGGGCTGTGCTCCTTCACCTGTACCCAAAACACTGCCAATATTCAACAACATAGTGAAATCTGTTTCCTGTCATTTCTCTTCTCTTGTAGATCCAAAAATCATTCCACTAAAATCACCAGATCGCGGCAGAGATCACTGGTGTTCAGAGTACACTTCTTTCAGCAAGCGTCCTTCAAGGTCAGAAGGCAGGCTCAAGACCAAGCAAATTTCTAGGCATTGAGATTCTAAATCCATATTTTCTCTCTGAATATCTATTATACTCCACTGATCAATGTCCACAGGAACATCCATGTTAAAAATCAGTGCAATCAGTATTTCTGATCCCCACACTTCTTGTTTGTACTCTGTAGTAATCTCAACCATTTACTTCGGTCTAAGCTGATTCCATTAATATAAATAATGAAAGAGGCTCATGTCCATGTAAATTAAAGTATAAAGAAATACTACTCAATCCTGAATTGCTGATAGTGAAATCAACAGTTTTGACTATATAATCTTAAGGTTATGAGGGAAATAATTTTTAAGAAAATATTGTGGCGATTAGTACTAATCCCTTAGTACTAACTCAGCAAAGTACTTTGGAAATGAAATGAGGAAAGTACCAATATGAAGCAGGCATGCGTGAGTTGTGTGGTCTGTTACCTTACTCTGATTCTCACATTTCCACTTAGGAACAATGTGCTGAGCCAAATGTTCACAGAGCCTACATCGAGCCAAGCCCAAACTTGCCTTTCAAACAGAAGGAAAGCTAGTACATGATTCATCCTCGGAACTATGCACATGACTCCGAGATCAACAATGGGGGATGTTTAAAAATGGCATTAGGAGGTGAGAGAGAAAGAAGGAAAATTAATTACAGGCTACATAAGTTTGCAATGGATCAAAGGCTATGCTAAATTTCAAGGCTTTTATTCAGGTCTTTTAATATGCTAATGAGAACTGAAAGACATGTCTTAGGAAAAGAAGACCTAAAGATCATCCCATCTGTTACCTCTGTTAGGTAAGAGTCTGCCAGAGCCTGTGCCTATGTACCAGGGTTGACCACCAAGCTTCATAAACCAAAACAAAGCCAGAGTTGTTATGTTTATTATCATGCTAACTCATAATCACCTGAACAAATAGACTGACTTTTAATTAAGTTTTTAAGAGTGCACCTGAGCTCAGAGGAGACTAGTTCCCCTTAACTACTTATCAGAACAACCCCCCAGCCATGCTGATGGAGCTCCTCTTGTCCCCTCGACCTGGGCAGATGGAGCTGTCTGTGTCCTCACCCTGTGCTGACCAGATCTGTATCTGGAACTCTGTTTCTCCCACTGTGCCCCGTCAGGCCACACTCATAATTTATTCAAAATTATTTCCCCAGCTTAAATTAGGGAAGTACAAATTTGGCTCCACCTTAATCTTTACAAACCATCCAGCTTTTCATCCCTAGTTCCAGAATATCTCATTCACCCAAGAACACCATCCCTCCCACCCTCCACTATGTTCAGTGGAGATGGGGCACCACCTTTCAGCACTTTGTCATGTTCATTCTCAAGCATTTCCACATTCCTTCATTAACTTTTTGGGTAGAGTAACAAACTGAGGTTGCTAAGGAGACCCCCATGTCACTAGACTCAAGGCCATGGTTTTGCTGGAGTTAATTAAAAGTCATTTGTCCAGATTGTATCCACTGATAAAAGTCATTCCTACATGGAGTAACCTAGCATTGCCTCAATAATCATATTCATGCTACCATTGGGTAAGCATATGGCCTACTTTACTTGAGACTCTCATGATGTCCACAAGCTGTTCAAGCACTATCATGAACAGCATTCCTTTCCACCCTCAGAGTACGTGGACCAGACATTTTAGTCGCTTTACCTGTCATAGATAGCTTTATACTCTTCCTGTGGCCTATCCTTTCAGCCTACCAGTACTGCCCAAGCTCAGCACTGGCCCATTTAGAGTGAAGCTGGCCCCAAAGAAAAAGCAGGACAGTTGTCAACACAGTGGGTGAATTCCTTTCTTATAGTTATGTCCATTTAAATGAAAACTTGTATACTTTTCACCAGTGTCTAACACTGGTCCTTAGCCTAGAGATATAATTGTGGTGTGTAATGAATGCTAAATATTTCATGGACAGAGATAAAATCTTTTCAGAAACTGTTTAAACTGTAAGGTTTGCTTAACTTGGTAACAAAAACTAAAATTCAAGTTCATAGTCAATGTTTAGACTGTGCTTTGTAAATATATGGATGTACTTATAGAAACTGACTGATTCATTTGTTTGTCAGATGAATCAGTGTGTTATGTTTGTTTCTACAAAGAGGAGACCAAACTTCCACACAGCACAACCAGGCCACGGCAACAAACAAAGCACACATGTGTGCTGGCAAGAACTGGACTGCTTTGACAAAAGAGACTGTAAGGTCATTCACAGCTTTTCTTTAATTTAAAATTATTCTTCGTAAGCTTTGTACACTCATAACAACACCAACTCACTCTGTTCCAACAGCTTCAGAAATTAACTCTGTTGATCAGATGGAGTATGGGAAAATCCGCACAATTTTACAAAGAAAAACCAAACAACACTAGGTTTTTAGGTTATGGGTTTGATGTATTTCATATATAGGCTGTGGTTTATTTAACTAACCGTACAAAAGGCACTCAGGATAAGCTCCACTTCATATGTAATATAGGAAAAATCATTCTTTAACTCCTAATTTTTGTTCAACAGTAGCTCTCAGTTCAAACAGACAAGACTCCTAAACTTAGCCCACTCGAGTTCCAGGGGAATCTGACACTCTTCTGCCTCCGCGGCATTGAACGCACAGGTGCACAAACCTTTTTGCATGAGACAATACATTCATACACAATACAAAGATAATTTAAAAAAATTCATAAAGAATATAGGGTGGTATTCCTTATAGCTTACTGGTGATTTTTAAAAATATTTTTATTTATTATTTTTATTCCAATGTGTATGAATGTATTGCTTGTATGTAGGTGGGCCCACCCGTGTTGTGTATTGCCTGCATGTAAGTGGGCATACCCATGTTGTGCAACATCCATCAAACGAAAGTCAGAAAAGGGTGTTGAATTTGCCTGGAACTGGATTAACACCAGTTGCTAAGCTGCGGTGTGGGTGCTGGGTCCTCTGTAAGAGCAACTAGTGATCTTTCCTGCTGAGCTAGCTCTCCAGATCCTAACTGTGATTTAAAAAGGGTTTAGGTTTTTTTTTTTTGGTTTATTTGTTTTTTTTTTTTGGTTTGGTTTTGGTTTTTTGAGAAACTAAGGTCTCCGAGTAGCCCCAGCTTAGCCTGGAACTATGTAGACAGGCTGACCTTAGTCTCACAGAGATCTGCTACCTTTTGCCCCCAAGTGCTTGGAAATCAAGAAGGCATGTGTAACTACAGGATGGTCCTCTGAAAGACTGACTGACCTTGGACAGCAAATGCTTTCTTGTGAGTGGGGGCACCCGCCTGCCCAGAATTATAAACTTGATTTGGCGTCCTTCTGAAGGGAAAAGGAGGAGCCAGGGATCCAGCTATCCATCCAAACCAGCCAGCCCACCTTGCTAGAATATGGGGAGGAGGCTAAGGGCATAGAAACAGAGAATGCCAGGGGGCAGGTCTCTCCCATAGTGCCCATTTTAGGTGCAGGTTTCAGGACTTATGTATGAGTGCTTGCATAGGTGTCTCCCAGAAAGAACTTTAGCAACAGCGTGCACCACCACACCCTCAGGTTTTAGGTTTTTGATCATGCTAGTGGAACTTCTAGAATCCTACAACAGTAATACAAAGTATGTGAGTGACAACAGCACCTGCTCTGACATTATAACACACTTTCTAATGAACAGGCTTGGTACAGGTCTCANTCAAATGGCAAGCTCATTTTGAGTCTTCCAAGGGTTCTCCACACTGCTTTCCATAGTGGCTGTACAAGTTTACATTCCCACCAGCAATGGATGAGTGTTCCCCTTTCCCCACAACCTCTCCAGCACTTGGTATCATTTGTTTTCTTGATCCTGGCCAGTCTTATTGGAGTGAGGTGATATCTTAGAGTGGTCTTAATTTGCACTTCCCTTATTATTAGTGACATTGAACAGTTTTTAAGATGTTTCTCAGCCATCTCTAGTTCCTCCTGTGTGAAGTCTCTATTCAGTTCTCTGCTCCATCTTTTGAGAGATTCATTTGTTTTCTTTCTTCTTTATTTTTTGAGTAGTTTGTATACTCTGGAAATTAATGCTTTGTCAGATGTATCTGCAGTGAAGGTTTCCTCCTACTCAGTGAGTTTTCTCTTCACTTCCTTTATTGTTTCTTTTGATGTACAGAAGCTTTTGAGTTTAATGAGGTCCCATTTGTCAATTGTAGATCTTATTTCTTGCAAAGATGTTGTCTAATTTAGGAAGTCTTTCCCTACACCTATGTCTTGTACTCTGCTGCCAAGTTTTTCTTCTATTACCTCCAGTTTTGGGTTTCATGTTGAGGTCTTTAATCCATCTAGAATTTACTTTTGTGCAGGGAGACAGGTAGGGGTTTAATTTCATTCTTCTACAAGTGGTGATCCAGTTTTGCCAGCACCACTTGCTGAAGATGCTGTCTTTCCTCCATTGTGTCTTCTTGGCCCCTTTATCAAATATGAGGTGGCTGAAATTGTATGTGCTCAGGTTTGGATCTTCAGTTTTATTCCATTGGTCAACTGGTCTGTTTTTGTGCCAGTACCAAGCTGTTTTTATGACTACAGCCCTGTAGTATAGTTTTAAGTCTGGTATAGAGATCCCCCCTATATTGCTCTTTTTGCTCAGGGTTGCATTTAGCTATCCCCAAATGAAATTGAGGATTTTTTTTCCAAACCTGTGAAGAAGCTCTTGGGGATTTTGATTGGGATTGCATTAAATCTGTATATGAGTTTAGGTAGAATGGACATTTTTACAATATTTATTTTCCCAATCCATGAGCATAGGATGTTTGTCCATCTTCTGATGTCTTCTTCAATTTCCTTCTTCAGAGGTTTAAAATTTTTGTTGTAGAGATCCTTGGTGTCTTTAGTTAGGTTTGTTCCTAGGTATTTTATTGTTTTTGAGGCTATTGTGAGTGGGAATGTCTCCTTGTATTCCTTCTTCAGTTGCTTATTGTTGGTGTAGAGAAAGCTACTGATTTTTCTAGATTTATTTTGTATCCTGCCACTTTGCTGAAGTTCTTAATCATTTCTAGGAGTTTCCTGGTGGAGTTCTTAGCATCCCTTAAGTAGACAATCATATCATCAGCAAAAAGGGATAACTTGACTTCCTCTTTTCCAATTAGAATTCCTTTAATTTCCTTTTCTTGCCTTATTGCCCTAGCAAGGGTTTCAAGCACTATATTGAAAAGGAGTGGTGACAGGGGGCAGCCTTTCCGGGTTCCTACACTTAAGGGGAATGCTTCTGTCATTTCCCCATTTAGGATGATATTGGCTGTGGGTTTATTTTAAAAGTTTTTAAGGGGGCTGGAGAGATGGCTCAGAGGTTAAGAACACTTGGTGTTCTTTTAGAGGACCTAAGTTCAATTCCCAGCCACCCACATTGTGGCTAACAGCTGTCCATAACTCCACTTCCAGGGGAACTGACACCCTCTTTTGGCCTCTGTGGGCTTTACATGACACAGATGCACTTACACACATGCAGGCAAAAGACTCATATACATTTAAAAAAAGTTTTTAAGAGTTGGCCCAGAGTCAGAGAACACTGGTTCCCCTCTCTATGTTAGAATGGTCCCTGTCAGAGAACACTGGACCCCTATCTGTCTGTGGAACAGTCCACATCAGAGAACACTGGTTCCCCATCTGTCTGTTGAACTGTCCCCAGCAGAGAACACAGGATCCCTATCTGTCTGTTAGAACTGTACCCATCAGGGAACACTGGTTCACCTATATGTCTGTTAGAACTGTCCCCATCAGAGAATGATGCTTCCTCTATCTGTCTGTTAGAACTGTCCCCCATCAGAGAACACTGATTCCCCATCTGTCTGTTAGAACTGTCCCCATCAGAGAACACTGGTTTCCTGTCTGTCTGTTAGAACTGTCCCCATCACAGAACACTGGTACTCCATCTGTCTGTTAGAACTGTCCCTGTCAGAGGACACTGGTCCCCCATCTGTCTGTTAGAACTGTCCCTATCAGAGAAAACAGGTTTCTATCTGTCTGTTATAATGTCCCCATCAGAGAACACTGGTCCCCCGTCTGTTGAAGTGTCCCTGGCAGAGAACACTGGTTCCCCATCTGTCTGTTGAACTGTCCCCATCAGATGAGATTGGTTCCATATCTGTCTGTCAGAAGGGTCCACATCAGAGAACACCGGTCCCCCTATCTGTCTATTAGAACTGTACCCATCAGAGAACACAGGTTTGACATATGTCTGTTAGAACTGTCCCCATTAGAGAACACTGGTTCACTATCTGTCTGTGAGAACTGTCCCCGACAGAGAACACTGGTCCCCCATCTGTCTGTTGATCTGTCCCCATCAGAGAACAGTGGTTCCCCATCTGTCTGTTTAACCATCCCCAACAGAGAACACTGGTTCCCTATCTGTCTGTCAGAACTGTCCCCAACAGAGAACACTGGTTCCCTATCTGTCTGTTGAACTGTCCCCATCAGAGAACACTGGTTCCCCATCTATCTGTTGTAATATCCCCATCAGAGAACACTGGTCCCCCATATGTCTGTTGAAGTGTCCCAATCAGAGAACACTGGTCCCCCTATCTGTATGTAAGAACTGTCCTTGTCAGAGAACACTGGTTCCCTATGTGACTCTTAGAACTGTCCCCAGCAGAGAACACTGGTTCCCCATCTGTCTGTTGAACTGTCCTCATCAGATAAGACTGATTCCCTATCTGTCTGTCAGAACTGTCCCTGTCAGAGAACACTGGTTCCCTATCTGTTAGAATTGTCCCTGTCAGAGAATACTGGTCCCCCATCTGTCTGTTAGAATGGTCCCCATCAGAGAACACTGGTTCCCTATCTGTCTGTTAGAACTGTCCCTGACAGAGAACACTGGTTCGCTATCTGTCTGTTAGTACTGTCCCCATCAGAGAACACTGGTCCCCCATCTGTCTGTTAGAACTGTCCCCGACAAAGGACACTTGTTCCCCATCTGTCTGTTAGAACTGTCCCCGACAGAGGACACTGGTTCCCCATCTGTCTGTTGAACTGTCCCCATCAGAGAACACTGGTTCCCTATCTGTCTGTCAGAACTGTCCCTGTCAGAGAACACTGGTTCCCTATCTATCTGTTGAACTGTCCCTGACAGAGGACACTGGTTCCCCATCTGTCTGTTCGAACTGTCCCTGACAGAGAACACTGGTCCCCAATGTATCTGTTGAAGTGTCCCCAACAGAGAAAACTGGTTCCCCATCTGTCTGTCAGAACTGTCCCCGACAGAGAACACTGGTCCCCCATATGTCTATGTAAGAACTGTCCCTGTCAGAGAACACTGTCTCTCTATGTGACTCTTAGAACTGTCCCCAGCAGAGAACACTGCTCCCCCATCTGTCTGTCAGAACTGTCCCTGTCAGAGAACACTGGTTCCCTATGTGACTCTTAGAACTGTCCCCAGCAGAGAACACTGGTTCCCCATCTGTCTGTTGAACTGTCCTCATCAGATAAGACTGATTCCCTATCTGTCTGTCAGAACTGTCCCTGTCAGAGAACACTGGTTCCCTATCTGTTAGAATTGTCCCTGTCAGAGAATACTGGTCCCCCATCTGTCTGTTAGAATGGTCCCCATCAGAGAACACTGGTTCCCTATCTGTCTGTTAGAACTGTCCCTGTCAGAGAACACTGGTTCCCTATCTGTCTGTTAGAACTGTCCCTGTCAGAGAACACTGGTCCCCCATCTGTCTGTTAGAACTGTCCCCGTCAGAGAACACTGATTCCCCATCTGTCTGGTTGAACTGTCCCCAGCAGAGAACACTGGTTCCCTGTCTGTTAGAATTGTCCCTATCAGAGAACACTGGTCCCCCATCTGTCTGTTAGAACTGTCCCCATCAGAGAACACTGGTTCCCTATCTGTCTGTTAGAACTGACCCCGACAGAGGACACTGGTTCCCCATCTGTCTGTTAGAACTGTACCTGACAGAGAACACTGGTTCCCCATCTGTCTGTTAGAACTGCCCCCGACAGAGAACACTGATCCCCAATGTATCTGTTGAAGTGTCCCCGACAGAGAACACTGGTTCCCCATCTGTCTGTTAGAACTGTCCCCGACAGAGAACAATGGTCCCCAATGTATCTATTGAAGTGTCCCCGAGAGTGAACACTGGTTCCCTCTCTGTCTGTTGAACTGTCCCCATCAGAGAACACTGGATTCCCATCTGTCTGTTGTAATGTCCCCATCAGAGAACACTGGTCCCCCATATGTCTGTTGAAGTGTCCCAATCAGATAAGACTTGTTCCCTATCTGTCTGTCAGATCGGTCCACGTCAGAGAACACTGGTCCCCCTATCTGTATGTAAGAACTGTCCCTGTCAGAGAGCACTGGTTCCCTATGTGACTCTTAGAACTGTCCCCAGCAGAGAACACTGGTTCCCCATCTGTCTGTTGAACTGTACCCATCAGATAAGACTGGTTCACTATCTGTCTATCAGAACTGTCCCTGTCAGAGAACACTGGTTCCCTGTCTGTCAGAACTGTCCCTGTCAGAGAACACTGGTTCCCTGTCTGTCTGTCAGAACTGTCCCTGTCTGAGAACACTGGTTCCCTATCTGTCTGTTAGAACTGTCCCTGTCAGAGAACACTGGTCCCCCATCTGTCTGTTAGAACTGTCCCCATCAAAGAACACTGGTTCCCAATCTGTCTGTTAGAACTGTCCCCGACAGAGGACACTGGTTCCCCATCTGTCTGTTAGAACTGTCCCCATCAGAGAACACTGGTTCCCTATCTGTCTGTTAGAACTGTCCCCATCAGAGAACACTGGTTCCCTATCTATCTGTTGAACTGTCCCTGACAGAGGACACTGGTTCCCCATCTGTCTGTTCGAACTGTCCCTGACAGAGAACACTGGTCCCCAATGTATCTGTTGAAGTGTCCCCAACAGAGAAAACTGGTTCCCCATCTGTCTGTCAGAACTGTCCCCGACAGAGAACACTGGTCCCCCATATGTCTATGTAAGAACTGTCCCTGTCAGAGAACACTGTCTCTCTATGTGACTCTTAGAACTGTCCCCAGCAGAGAACACTGCTCCCCCATCTGTCTGTCAGAACTGTCCCTGTCAGAGAACACTGGTTCCCTATGTGACTCTTAGAACTGTCCCCAGCAGAGAACACTGGTTCCCCATCTGTCTGTTCAATTGTCCCCATCAGATAAGACTGGTTCCCTATCTGTCTGTCAGAACTGTCCCTGTCAGAGAACACTGGTTCCCTATCTGTCTGTTAGAACTGTCCCTGTCAGAGAACACTGGTCCCCCATCTGTCTGTTAGAACTGTCCCCATCAAAGAACACTGGTCCTCTATCTGTCTGTTAGAACTTTTCCCATCAGAGAACACTGGTTCCCTATCTGTCTGTTAGAACTGTCCCGACAGAGGACACTGGTTCCCCATCTGTCTGTTAGAACTGTCCCCATCAGAGAACACTTGTTCCCTATCTGTCTGTCAGAACTGTCCCTGTCAGAGAACACTGGTTGCCTATCTGTCTGTTAGAACTGTCCCTGTCAGAGAACACTGGTCCCTCATCTGTCTGTTAGAACTGTCCCTGACAGAGAACACTGGTCCCCAATGTATCTGTTGAAGTGTCCCCGACAGAGAACACTGGTCCCCCATATGTCTGTTGAAGTGTTCCAATTAGATAAGACTGGTTCCCTATCTGTCTGTCAGATCGGTCCACGTCAGAGAACACTGGTCCCCCTATCTGTCTGTCAGAACTGTCCCTGTCAGAGAACACTGGTTCCCTATGTGACTCTTAGTACTGTCCCCAGAAGAGAACACTGGTTCCCCATCTGTCTGTTAGAACTGTCCCTGTCAGAGAACACTGGTTCCCTATCTGTCTGTTAGAACTGTCCCCGACAGAGGACACTGGTTCCCCATCTGTCTGTTAGAACTGTCCCTGTCAGAGAACACGGGTTCCCTATCTGTCTGTTAGAACTGTCCCCGACAGAGGACACTGGTTCCCCATCTGTCTGTTAGAACTGTCCCCGACAGAGAACACTGGTTCCCCATCTGTCTGTTTTAATATCCCCATCAGAGAACACTGGTCCCCCATATGTCTATTGAAGTGTCCCAATGAGATAAGACTGGTTCCCTATCTGTCTGTCAGATTGGTCCACGTTAGAGAACACTGGTCTCCCTATCTGTATGTAAGAACTGTCCCTGTCAGAGAACACTGGTTCCCTATGTGACTCTTAGAACTGTCCCCGTCAGAGAACACTGGTCCCCCATCTGTCTGTTAGAATTGTCCCCATCAGAGAACACTGGTTCCCCATCTGTCTGTTAGAACTGTCCCCATCAGAGAACACTGTGTCCCCTATATGTCTGTCAGAACTGACCCCGTCACAGAACACTGATTCCCCATCTGTCTGTTGAAACTGTCCCCATCAGAGAACACTGGTTCCCCATGTGTCTGTTACAACTGTCGCCATCAGAGGACACTGGTCCCCCTATCTGTTTGTTAGAACTGTCCCCATCAGAGATCACTGGTTCCCCATCTGTCTGTTGAACTGTCCTGATCAGAGAATACTGGTCCCCCTATCTGTCTGTGAGAACTGTCCCCATCAGAGAACACTGGTTCCCCATCTGTCTGTTGAACTGTCCCTGTCAGAGAACACTGGTTCCCCATATGACCGTTAGAACTGTCCTTGTCATCAGCCATCTTATATTTAACAAGGGGGGCAAGAAGTCACAATGGAGAAAAGACAGCATCTTCAGCAAGTGGTGTTGGCAAAACTGGATCACCGCTTGTAGAAGAATGAAATTAAACCCCTACCTCTCGCCCTGTACTAAAAGCAACTCCAGATGGATCAAAGACCTCAACATGAAGCCCCAAACTCTGAAGGCCATAGAAGAAAAAGTTGGCAGCAGACTACAAGACATAGGCGTAGGAAAAGACTTCCTAAATCAGACAGCAGCTGTGCAAGAATTAAGGTCGACAATTGACAAATGGGACCTCATTAAACTCAAAAGCTTCTGTACATCAAAAGAAACAATCAAGGAAGTGAAGAGAAATCCCACAGAGTGGGAGGAAACCTTCACNGCCATGTTTATTTCAGCTCTCTTCACAATAGCAAGGAGCTGGAACCAACCCAAATGCCCCTCAACTGATGAGTGGATAGAGAAAATGTGGTACATCTACACAATGGAGTTCTATGCAGCAGTAAAGAAAGACAACATCATGAGCTTTGCAGGAAAATGGCTGGAGCTAGAGGACATCATGCTGAGTGAAGTAACACAGTCCCAGAAAAACAAATGAAGAAGGTATCCCTCATCTGTGGATGCTAGTGCCAATTACCTAGCTGTAAGTATTTCTTGTGCACGGCCCCTTGAGCTTTTGTCCAAAGCAGTTGGGAGTGATGCATATTGGAAACAACAACAACAAGAACAACAGAAAGGACTGCATCGAAGAACTGACTTGAAATAGTGAACTTCTGATCAAAACAGTCAACTTCCTCATGGAGAATATTGAGAAAGACTGAGAAAGCGATGAAAAGCATGTTTGGCAGAATGCATGAGCTCTGGTGGGGTGGGGGGATGAGGGGAACACGGGTCTAGATTTGATAAAAAAATAAAAATAAATTTTTGTGAAAAAAAAAAAACTGTCCTTGTCAGAGAACACTGGTTCCCCTATCTGTCTGTTAGAACTGTCCCTGTCATAGAACACTGGTCCCCTATCTGTCTGTTAGGACTGTCCCCATCAGAGAACACTGGTTCCCCATCTGTCTGTTAGAACTGTCCCTGTCAGAGAATACTTGTTCCCCTATCTGTCTGTTAGAACTGTCCCACTATCAGAGTACACTTGTTCCCCATCTGTCTGTTTAACTGTCCCTGTCAGAGAACACTGATTGCCCATCTGTCTATTTAACTGTCTCTGTCAGAGAACACTGGTTCCCCATATGTCTGTTAGAACTGTTCCTGTCAGAGAACACTGGTTCCCCATATGTCTGTCAGAACTTTCCCCGTCAGAGAACAGTTTCCCCATCTGTCTGTCAGAACTGTCCCTGTCAGAGAACACTGGTTCCCCATCTGTCTGTCAGAACTGTCCCTGTCAGAGAACACTGGTTCCCCATCTGTCTGTCAGAACTGTCCCTGTCAGAGGACACTGGTTCCCCATCTGTCTGTCAGAACTGTCCCCATCAGAGAACACTGATTCCCCATCTGTCTGTCAGAACTGTCCTTGTCAGAGGACACTGGTTCCCCATCTGTCTGTCAGAACTGTCCCCGTCAGAGAACACTGGTTCCCCATCTGTCTGTCAGAACTGTCCCTGTCAGAGAACACTGGTTCCCTATCTGTCTGTCAGAACTATCCCCATCAGAGAACACTGGTTCCCTATGTCTGTCAGAACTGTCTCCATCAGAGAACACTGGTTCCCCATCTGTCAGAACTGTCCCTGTCAGAGAACACTGGTTCCCTATGTCTGTCAGAACTGTCCCCATCAGAGAACACTAGTTCCCCATCTGTCTGTCAGAACTGTCCTTGTCAGAGAACACTGGTTCCCTATCTGTCTGTCAGAACTGTCCCCATCAGAGAACACTGGTTCCCCAACTGTCTGTCAGAACTGTCCCCGTCAGAGAACACTGGTTCCCTATGTCTGTCAGAACTGTTCCCAGAGCTGTGCTGTTAGATCTCCCTTGTCCCTTCAATCTGTGCAGATGTAGCTGTCCTCACCTGTGCTAATGAAACTGACTCTGAAACCTCGTTTCTCCCAACTGTCCCTCTTATTTCCCATCAGGCCACATAGTTTATTTGAAATCTTTTCTCCAGCTTCATTGCAGAAGTACAAACTTTAAATTCAGCTTTACCCTTAATCTCATTAGACCATTGGCCTTTCCATCCCTGGTATCTCATCCATCTAAGGTCCTTTCCCAATCACCAGCCTGTCCAATAGTGATGGGTGGGTGTGCTATGCACAGTCCTTTTTATGTTGACTCTGAAGCATACCTACATCCATTCATTATCTTTTTGGATGGAGTACCAAAATGAGGTTGCCAAGGAGATGCCCTACTCATCAGACCCAAGTGCATGGTTTTTCTGGGGTTGATTAAAAAGTTCCAGGACAGCTGGGGCTACAGGGAGACCCTGTCTCGAAAAGACCAAAATAAAATAAAAATAAAATAAAAAAAATAAAAATAAAAATCATTAGTTCAGCTATGTCCATTAATGAAATGGCCAGACTGGCTCCCTTTTATTCCAGCCGACTTTTGATGAGCCTGTGTTTCTGTCCAGTTGCACCCTGCCCTCCTGCTAGCTGCACTCAGCTGGACAGAACAGTGCACAAAGGCTGCACTTGCATTTCGGGGAGCCCATTTTCTCTACAGTACTGGGAAACTGACAACTAGCCAAGTAGAACATTCTCTCTGAGCTATACTTGTGGCTACCACTCTTTCTGCAATTCTGAGAAACTTGTTTTTCCTAACCAAAACTTAGAAACATCTTGTTAACTGGAATGGTTACCTGACCTGTTAACTGACCTGTTAACTGACCTGTTAACTGACCTGTTACCTGACCTGTTAACTGACATGTTAACTGACCTATTAACTGACCTGTTACCTGACCTGCTCCCGGTGTGCTGCAGCGCTGGTTTCTGGCCTTGCTCCTGGCATGATGTAAATGTGGTTTTAGGTTTTAAAAACATCGCTTTGCTTTTCCTTGGGATCAAGAATTATTTATTTTATTTTATTTATTTTGTATGTGTATGAATGTACTGTCTGCATGCAGGTTTGTGCACCTGTGTTGTGCAGTGCCACAGAGGTCAGAAGAGGGTGTCGGATTCCCCTGGAACTGGAGTTAAAGACGGTTTTCAGCCGCCATGTGGGTGCTGGGGATTGAACCCAGGTCCTCTACAAGAGCAGTCTGCACTCTTAACCGCTAGGCCATGTCTCCAGCCCCAGGATCAAGAATTCTTTTGGGCACAAGCCTGCTCTATACTGCTGGCTAATTACTAATTGAAGGACTCTTAATTCAAACATCAGTATGAGACATTCCTCTGTGTACACACTATAACAAATAAAAGCCATTCCTAGAAAGAAAGAAAGAAAGAAAGAAAGAAAGAAAGAAAGAAAGAAAGAAAGAAAGAAAAAGGAAGAAATCAAGCTGAAGTTTATTCATTGTGTGCAGCTATCAGATTGTGATATGTCTATTGTTTTAAAAATTGGGACAGGGGCTGGAGGGATTGCTCAGCAGTTAAGAGTGATGACTGCTCTTTCAGAGGACCTGGGTTCAATTTCCAGCACCCACATGGGGACTAAGAACTGCCTTTAAGCCGTGCGTGGTGGCACACACCTTTAATCCTAGCACTTGGGAAGATCTCTGTGAGTTCAAGGCCAGCCTGGTCTACAGAGCGAGTTCCAGGCCAGCTGGGGCTATAGGGAGACCCTGTCTCAAAAAAATTAATTAACTAATTAAAAAAATAAAAAGTAAAAATTGGGACAACCAAGAGCCAAACAAAACACTGAAGTAAGCCCATTTCCACTGTGACATTTCTACAAAGTCAAACTTGCATCCATTAAATACATACTTTTATCATGATTTTCTACATGAGGGAACTAAAGCCCAGAAAGACTGAACATTTTCCCCAAAGCATAAAAATATTAAAAGACAAACATCTGGGGTTGGGATGTAGCTCAGTGGTTGAACACTTGCATAGCATGCATCAGCTCCCCTGACATCCCCACCGCCTACCCCCTCAAGCAAGGACTGGGGAGATGGCTTAGTGCTCAAAAGCACCTCCTGCTCTTTTAACCTGAGTTAATGTGAAAGGACCTGAGTTCAGTTTCTAGCATGTTCTACCACCTGACAGGCCAGTCTCAGTCTTGCTGCCCTTTCAGAAAGTTATGGGGGGATTATAGAATCAACTTCTGAGGTTACACATAATCTTGCCTCACTCTCCATCCCAACAACTACGCCCCAGGCATACTGCCTAGTAGGTGGTGCTACTGATCCAAGTAGTCTTCAAAAGCAACACCTTACAGCAGCATCTGAAATACCCAAGTGGTTAGATTCCTCCATTCTTTCTATCAGGGGCTTAGATGTAATACCAGCCTCTTTTTAAAATTTTAATTAATTTGTGTGGTGTGTGTATGTGTGTGTGTGTGTCCTCAGCATGGCCTATGGGTCTGAGCTTGCCTGCATCTAGTCTGCCCTAATCCTGCAAAATGATGAGGTCACCATCACAGAGGATAAGATCAATGCTCTCATTAAAGCAGCTGGTGTCAATGTTGAACCTTTTTGGCCTGGCTTTGTAAAGGCCTTGGCCAATGTCAACACTTGGATCCTCATCTACAATGCAGGGCTGGTGGTCCTGCCCCAGCAGGTGGTGCTGCCCCAGCAGGTAGTCCTGCCCCAGCAGGTGGCGCTGCCCCAGCAGGTAGTCCTGCCCCAGCAGGTGGTGCTGCCCCAGCAGGTGGTCCTGCCCCAGCAGGTGGCGCTGCCCCAGCAGGTGGCCCTGCCCCAGCAGGTGGCGCTGCCCCAGCAGGTGGCCCTGCCCCAGCAGGTGGCGCTGCCCCAGCAGGTCGTCCTGCCCCAGCAGGTGGCCCTGCCCCAGCAGCTGGTGCTGCCCCAGCAGGTGGTCCTGCCCCAGCAGCTGGTGCTGCCCCAGCAGGTGGTCCTGCCCCAGCAGCTGGTGCTGCCCCAGCAGGTGGTCCTGTCCCCTCTACTGCTGCTGCCCCAGCTGAGGAGAAGAAAGTGGAGGCCAAGAAAGGAATCGGAGGAGCTGACAACAACATGGACTTTGGTCTTTTTCACTAAACATGTTAACATGCTCAATAAAATATGGACCTTTTGGTCTGGTAAGTTGGTAGAAAAAAAAAATTAAGGCTTTTTTTCAAGCTTTATTTACATGTTACAGAGCAACTAAAAGTACCAGACTGGTGTTGCTAACCTTCTTGGATGTTTAATAACCATACTTGGAGGCCTATACTAATCTGGTCAAAGGGACTTAAAGGACATTGTCTTCCAAGGTCAACTAAGTCCCAAAGGCCTATGGGACATCTCAAAATGCCCTGTACCTATGTACTCTTGTTCATGGGGCCGTGAAGACTTCGCTAGATGGACTCTTACCAGTGTCCAGTCTACAAAGAGGATGGTCAACACAGAGGAAAAAGTTTCCTCAGTGCTTCTGAGCAGAGCAACCATCAAGTAAGGCCTTTGACTTCTCTTCCTAGGCTGGAACTGGTAAAAGAAAGGCCAGAGGAGCCAGAGACACCTCCCACAGCCGAGTGACCTCCGAAAACCAGATCCTCAACTGACTTTGACAATGAAAAGGCAGTTCATTAATTTGGGCCAACTGCACGGTTTTAAACACCCAACAGGAAAATATAACCAAGGATTAAAGTAACTGGTATGTTTCTTTAAGAATCTAAGGGATGTTTGTTTGTTTGTTTGTTTGTTTGTTTGATTTGAGACAAGATTTCCCTTTAATCCCAGCTGTCCTGGAACTCACTCTGTAGACCAGGCTTGAACTCACAGAGATCACCTCCTCTGCCTCCTGAGTGCTGGGACTAAAGGTGTATGCCACCACTCCTGGGATGATTAAAAAAAAATCTGCTTAGATGCAAGACTTTAAATCTTATCATAATTCAATCCTGCAATGCCCGCCTGCAACTAGGAGAAACGATCCCGCTACTGCTCCAAAGCATTGTACCATGCTTAGTCAACTGTCTCTGAAAATTCTTACAGAATTGCCTGAGAGGATTGTCCTTACATGACTGCCCACGCTGCTACTGGTGCCTGAATCAAGACTATGCCCCTGCTGCTCCTCACCAGAGAACTCCCTTGTAGACTCTGAACCCCACTTCTCCTCCAATGACCCTCCTCAGCTTAAAGCAGTTAGACTGATACATAACGCCCCCATTCCTAGTCTATTCCTCTTCAGGGTCTGGAATGGAAGGTGTCCTAGTCTGTCTTCCATTGCTGTGACAAAACACTCTGACCGACACCAACTTGGGGAGGAAAGGGTTTATTCAGCTTACATCTCCTGGGTCACAATTCTCAAGGAGCCCAAGGCAAGAACTCAGGGCAGGAACCTGGAGGCAGGAGCTGAAGCACAGGCCATGGTGGAATGCCGTTCACTGGCTTGCTCTCTGGCTCATGCCCAGCCTGCCTTCTTATACTGTCACTGCTCAACAATCAAGACAATACACCACAGATGTGGCCACAGGCCAATCCAATGGAGCCAATTCCCCAACCAAGGCTCCCTCAACCCAGGTGTGTCAAGTTGACACCAAAGCTATCCAGCACAGAAGGTGACTTTTACTGACCCCCTAAACCATAAAGCTAAAACAATTCTTGCTTTGCAAACAAGTCTGTCCAGGATCCCCAACCATAAATTTCTGCAATCTGGACTACTTTGCAAACAAGGCCTCCTAAGTCCCTTATCTATCTGGGAAGAAGGCAGGCCTGCATTTGCTACCCAGCCCCATGATGCTGTCTACATAAAAGTACTTAAGCCCCCACTTTTGGGCCCATGTGGTACTGTAGACTCCTGCTGCTCAGTAGTCGGCCCTTATTGACTACTAAAGATCAATATGGATAATCTGACTGAGGTTGGTTGCTTTTTCTTTCCTATCTGACTCTTTCAACACTTAATCCTAAAATTTATCTGGAGAGAGTTCAAACCCCAGAAAGAGAGAGTTAAAACTCCTAATTCTGGGGCTGGAGAGATGGTTCAGTGGTAAAGAGCCCTGTCTGCTCTTGCACAGGACCCAGGTTTGATGCCCAGCACCCACACGGTGGCTAACAACCATCTATACCTCCAGTTCCAGGGAAATCCAATGCCTTCTTCTGACCTTCACAGGGACTGCATGACATGCATGCACTTACCTGCAAGGAATGAATTCATACACATGAAATGAAAATAATAAAAATTTTAAATTCCCAATTACTAACACAATGGACTGTCGGGATTGTCTGGTCATCAGCACTCGCGGTTTGATCTAGTGTTGCATTGTTTGCTGTCTCTCCAAGAGCCTGAGGAAGGCAGTGGGTGGCTTTGTCCCCTCCTTTGCCTGCCCCATTTCCTGCCTTTCCCACCAGCAGGTCCCTGCCACAGGAAGAAGGGACAAAGTCAGGAGAGGCCCTTGTCTCTAAAAATCAGGGGAGTCTGGATGGCAGGTCAGTTCAAGGTGATTCTGTGCTCAGAGGTGTCCTGGATGTTCCTTAGAGACCCCTCAACATGGGGGCTTCTCAGTGCATTCCAGGACACTGCCATGTGGAGTGCAGACACAGGAATCCAAAGTTCACACCGTGCTTCTTTTATGAGGGCTTAAGATGTCACCACAGTGGCCACCTTGGAAATTTTCCATTGTCCCTGGCCCCCAACTCTGTCCTTGGAGGAGGACAGACATACCCCTTTCTGTCTGGCTATGTCCCTTCCACCATCTCAGACAGTCTAGCATCTGGTCCTGGTCCACGAGACCCCAACAGTGGGGAACTGAGGCAAGCCTGCTGAAAGCCTCAGAGTAGGCTGTGTAGGCCCCTGGGGACATCAGTGACACCTGCATTCCCTGTCCTGCCAAGGGCATCAGACCCACAATCTAACAGGCTGAAGAGGGCACACACGCTCGAGATTACTCCAGTAATACTTCAGGGACCATGTCAGAGCATGGGAATCCATTTTTTTCTATGCAACGGGCAGTTTGTATAGGTTTGGGATGGGCAGCCCCTGCACCACGTGACATCACCTCCCAGCGGCCAATCTTAGACCTCCAGACCATCATGCAGCATCCCAGCTCATGGGGCATAGTCAGAAAAGGGGCGTGTCGATAGGCGAGCCGGTGCATGACCTCTGAGTACACACCAGCTAAAAACAGAGAGCGCCCTGCATCTTGTGCTCTGCCTGGTGTGCGAAGCAGGTTGGTAGCCTGCATATGCTCAAGATACAGCTGAGTCCAGGATTGCTGTCCCACACTGTCTCATCCCTGCTCTGAGGGATGTTATAGCCAAGAAGTATTCAAATCCTTTCAACTATTTTAGAGTTCTCAGGGTGGCTGGGGAAGGACCGAGTGCCAGAAACATAAATTCTGCATTTTCCAATCTCTCTCGAGGACATTTTTGGATGTGATGTTTCCTTAACAAAGAAACAATTTAAAGAAGTGAATGGACACAGAGAGAGCCTCATTACCATGCGATTATAATATTAGCAGGTGCTAAGAGGACACAAACATTCCTCAGGAGGAATGTACAGTTTCTCCCAATAGAGGGAGAAAAACCAAAGACGGCTTCTTTGCACTGGGTCTCCAACCTGTGCAGGCCCAAGACGAGCCTATTCCCAGGACTGAAACTAGTGGAGAAGCCGCAGGTGCGGTGCCTGGCACAGTCCTTAGGGAAAAGTCTCAGGGACCCTGACATTGCTAAGAACTCACTTTACTTCAGAAAGGAAGAGGGAGCAGATGTTGGAGAGGTTTCTGTGAACACCACTAGGTCTGTGGCTTCAAAGCTCCACCCCTGGACCTGAGAGCCCACGTCTCAGCAGAGAACATTGAGGATGTGCTTGGCACTTGTTTGAAAAAGCAATACTCTGTCTTAGAGTATTTCTGGAAGGATAGACAAAGGACTGTTGGGGAGGAGGACGGCTGGCTGGGTGCAGTGGGAGGGGAGGTGGGTGTTTTCCAGTGTGCTGAGACAGTACGCTCAGCGCCTCTCCTTCCTCCTGCTCTCCCCTTATCCCAATGCTGTTCCTGTTCCTCCTTCCTTGTGCCGCCTTCTCTCCCACACAGCCTGCCTTCTCTTGACTCATCTCCTACTCTCTGAGTGCTAAGCCTGTGAAGGAGAAAAGAGAAACTGGAAAGCAATTTCAGAATTCCGCTGCTATCAGGACAGGAGGTGGGAGGAAGTCTGCATAGTCAGCCATGCCGATGGTCTCAGTAAAGGCCACCTATGCTGAAGAATAAAGAGAACGCCCTTCCCACCCCACTTCACTCCTTACATGCACAGCTTCTTCGTCCTTGTGCTCTTGCTTCTGTTGCACACTCACTCTGACTCAGCTCTCAAAGACCACACTAAACCTAACTCTAGCGGCGTGGAAACCTAAAAGTTGTGTGCCCTGTCTCTCCAACAATCCTCCAAACCTACAATGCCACATGGGGACTGCTGAGACACCCAGCTTGTGGACTGAGCAGCTACGGGGATTTCAGCCTCCTCAGAGTATAGACCGACATTGTTGGACTACCCAGGCTGTATCATGGAGGCCAGTACAGGAAGATCAAGACACGACGTGGTGCTTACTGGACCTCACTTGGGGGACCATGAGAGGGAAAGACCCCAGTGTGGAGCACAAGGGCAGGACTGATGGTTGTTTGGGATTGCCAAGGTGGAGCCTTCAAACACTTCCTTAAGGAAAACATGACATCTCTTAGCAAAAAAAAAAGAGAAAGAAAGAAAAAAGAAAATTCTCTAATTCAGGTGATATGTGTATGTACGTATGTATGTATATATTTATGTATATTTAATTATGTATGTATATATTGAAGCAATACAAGTTAGAGAGAACAACAAAAAAAGAACTGGGAAAAAAAACTCTGGAAAGACTCAGAAAAAGATGCAAGACATGTATGGCAGAGTACAGGAACTCAGGTGGGGTGGGGGGCATGGAAAGGGAAGTGACTCTAAATTTGATTGAGAAATGATGTATGATGTATGCAAAAAGTTTAATAACAATAAAAAATTAATTAAAAAATATCAAGATACTAAGCTACTAAAAAAAAAAAAGTTGTGTGCCCTAAGAGGCCACATAGAAACAGACAGTGGTGCGAGGATCACATCCAGGGAAGTGGAGCACAAAATAAACCTCTCAGGCTCAAACCCCTGTGGGCCAGTGAGTGGCCTCAACGTGTGATGTGGAGCTGGCAGACACCACCCCAACTCAAGGACTCCAATATAGGAACATGTTGTCAACTTAGCTAGCCCTTCCTCCCCGAAGTCCAAGCCTGTCTGGCAGGGCTTGCCAGTTTCTGTGGTGTAGACCATTCTACCCTGGCCAATTTCCAGTAACCAATGTGAAATCCCAGAGCCAAAGGAGAGAAGAAGTCTGTGACAGATGCTGACTTCACAGAAAAAGCTGTAACCCTAGGTTTGCCTGGGACCCAGAGTCTACACTGATCAGGCTTGGCCTTTGTTCTTCCAATTCAGTGTTGGTTAAGAAGAGGCCAGCTTCCATGTGTCACCACCCAGTCTTATAAACAGCACACACACACACACACACACACACACACACACACACACACATGTACACGTGCACCTCTTCCCTGAGAGTGATAAAAGAAATATGCATTTATAATGATTTTTCCTATTCTAAGATAATCAAGCCAGCGCAGGGTCAGAAGAGGGGACCCTGTAGAAGCTGAGCAGTCTTCCTACCCTATCTAAATTTATTTAATTTTTAAAACTTTTGGGAGGGGTCTTTTTGAGATGGGGACTCCCTGTAGCCCCAGTTGGCCTAGAACTTGCTATGTAGATCAGGCTGGCCTTAAACTCACAGAGATCCACCTGCCTCTGCCTCCCAAGTGCAGGGATTAAAGGTAGGTGCCACCATGCCTGGCTTTTAGTGTTTTGACTTCATGATGTAAGTGCACCACGTTCGTACAGTATTTGTTTTTGTTTTTAAACAAACTGCCGATATATAGCCCAGGCTGGCCCCCTGCCTCACCTCTCCAGTGCTGAGCTTGTAGTCACGCACCACCATGCCAGGCCAATACTCTGTGATGAATAACATTCTGAAGTACCAACATTTATAGCATGATCACTCTGATTTCTCTGGTGCTCAGTCATCAAGCCCACACTGTGGCAAAGAGGTGTGTGTATTTTGTCAAAGATTTCAACATGCCTAATTATCATAAAAGAAAGCAGTGCTAATTGACCAAGCAGTTTTAGCACTTAGGATTTTTCTTTTCTATTTACTGAAGAGCTCTTTTCAATTTACCCAAACAGAAATGTTTGCCAGATCTCATTCTTACACACAGAGAAAAGGGAAAACCCAGTGAAATAGATTCCTATCCAAGCCAGGCCCACTCTGTGACACCCCTTGACACCAGCATGAAGATCACTTTGCACCTTGGCAGTACACGTTGCTGAGAGGCTCTGCTCTGGGCTCTGCTCTGGGCTCCGCTCTGGGCTTCCCTCCTGTCTGCTCACACCCCACTTTGCAGCATCGAATGTGATTGCAAGGATAGCTATGCTACAACTGCTGCCAGCTTAGACTGTCGCTTAAGACAGAGCCAGATTCCAGGAAGGGTGGAGTGTGGCAGAGCATCCAGAGTCCTTGGAGGTGGCAGTGCTTACTGAGTCTCCCTTTAGAAACAGGGCTGAGTCCTTGGAGGTGACAGTGCTTACTGAGTCTCCCTTTAGAAACAGGACTGAGTCCTTGGAGGTGGCAGTGCTTACTGAGTCTCCCTTTAGAAACAGGGCTGAGTCCTTGGAGGTGACAGTCCTTACTGAGTCTCCCTTTAGAAACAGGACTGAGTCCTTGGAGGTGACAGTGCTTACTGAGTCTCCCTTTAGAAACAGAGCTGAGTCCTTGGAGGTGGCAGTGCTTACTGAGTCTCCCTTTAGAAAAAGGGCTGAGTTGGGGGCTGGAGAGATGGCTCAGCAGTTAAGAGCACCAACTGCTCTTGCAGAGGACCCGGGATCGATTCCCAGCACCCACATGGCGGCTAAGAACCATATTTAACTCCAGTTCTAGGGGAATCGGACGCCCTCTTCTGACCTCTGAGGCATTGCACAACACAGGTGCACCAACCTACATGCAGACAATACATTTATACACATAAAAAATAATAAATTAAAAAATGGATAATAAACAGAGCTGAGGAAGGTTTGAAAATTTGCCCAGGCCCACCCTGGCTACCAACTGGCAGAAGCAGGGTTTGAACTCAGTCCTTTTGTTTCCTTTAGCCAATGTTCTTCCCTCTCCTCTGTTAGGAGTAGGTCTTCAGGTGAGCGCCCTGAAACCTAACCTTCAACTGTCTGTGTTGGCCTAGTGCAGGGAACCCACATGGATTACACAAAGAGCAAAAGGATGGCCATTTCGTGCCTCTCCACATGGTTAACTATAGCTAGGCATCATTTTGTGCCTGGAATGGAGTACTGTGATTTGGATATAGACCCTAAGGGCTCCGTGCTGGATACCTTTAGTGTCAACTTGACACACCTGGGTTAAGGGATGCTTAATTGGGGAATTGCTCCATTGGACTGGCCTGTGGCTAATTGTCTGTGAAGCATCTTCTTGATTGTTGAGTAATGTGGGAGGGCCCAGCATACTATGGGTGGTGCTGCCCCTGGGCAAGTTGTCCTGTATTGTCTAAGAAAGCAGGCTGAGCACAGGCCAGGGAAGCAAGCCAGTAAACAGGTATCCTCGAAGGTCTGTGCTCCAGGTTTCTTCCCTGAGTTCCTACCTTGGCTCCCCTTGATGATGGACTGTGCTGTAAGCCGAGTAAACCCTTTCCTCCCCAAGTTGATTTTGATCAGTGTTTTTATCACAGCAACTAGTACAGACTCTGACCTAATCAATCGAACAATCTCTTGATGGAGCCATACTATGATGGCATCATTGGGAGGTCTTGGGAATGAGTGGTGGGGTCTAGTTGGAAGGCTTAGGTCACTTAGGACATGCCCTGGAAAGATGTATCTTATCCCTATTGGATCACAGAGGCTGCCTGTCCTTGTCCTTGCTACAGCGATAAGAAATCTGACTAATTAGGCAGCTGTGGTGAAAAGAAGAAAAGATAATCAGTAGTGCTGGTAAAGACATGGAGAATTTGGAGTCTGCATTCACGTCTGTGGTAGCGTAGAATGCTGCAGTCCCTGTGAAAAGCCACTCAGAGCTCCACCACTGTTGACAGGTGTCTCATGATCCAGCAATTTTAGTCATAGACTTCTGTCCACTCAAACATTTAACAGGAATGTCTACAGCAGCATTATTTATAATAGCTAACAAGTGGAAACAACCAATGAACATGTGACAGATGGACTCACAAGGACTTCATGTTTGAGGAGTCTATCTATATGAAAGATGGACTCACAAGGACTTCATGTTGGAGGAGTCCATCTATATGAACGTGTGACAGATGGACTCACAAGGACTTCATGTTGGAGGAGTCCATCTATATGAACGTGTGACAGATGGACTCACAAGGACTTCATGTTGGAGGAGTCCATCTATATGACAGATGGACTCACAAGGACTTCATGTTGGAGGAGTCCATCTATATGACAGATGGACTCACAAGGACTTCATGTTGGAGAAGTCCATCTATATGAACGTGTGACAGATGGACTCACAAGGACTTCATGTTGGAGAAGTCCATCTATATAAATGTGTGACAGATAGACTCACAAGGACTTCATGTTGGAAGAGTCCATCTATATGAACTATCCAAGTGGGCCAATTTGTAGAGACAGAACTGTTATCAGACTCCAGGGGTTGAGTGGGTGAGATGGAAACCAGTTTCGTGCTTTTGTTACACATGGACTTGTCATTCCAAAATTCATAGGGTGGAGTCATCTTGAGTCATTGGCAAGAGTGCTATTTGCTCTTAAATGCTGAGTCATCTCTTCACCCCAGGAGAGTGACTAATCATGAGCTCTCCATCACAACTGGAGGGAATACTATACTTATACTAGACGCTGAAGTCAATACCCCAATCCTAGTTCCTTCTCTGATCTTCTATCATTTGAACAAGAGGAGCCATCTTGGAAGCTGAGAATAAATATGCAGCACCTTGCTCTTTCTAGAGTTGTGAGATCAATTTCTACCAATTAATCATTCTGTCAATGCTATTTTGTTGTGACAATAGCTATGGACTAGGTTAGTCTACTTTTGTGGTGATGAAAATCTGCTGAAATTAGAAGCTGGGTATGGTAGCTCATGCCTATAACCTGAGTACTTAGGAGACTGAGGCAGGGGGATTGTCATGAGTTCAAGATCAGTTAGGGCTATAGCATGAGACCCTGCCTCAAAATAGACAAGGTTTTCTGGGCGTGGTGGCACACTCCTGTAATCCCAGCACTTGGGAGGCAGAGGCAGGCAGATCTCTGTGAGTTCAAGGTTAGCCTGGTCTACATAGTGAGTTCCAAGGACAGCTGGAGACCCTGTCTCAAAAAGACCCCCCCAAAAAAAACAAAGTTCTAAACTCAGATATTATAAATAAACTAAAAACTGCTGGGTAGCACACTTTTTGTTGTCCTAGCTGACTTAGAACTCGAAATATAGACCAGGATGGCCTTTAACTTGTGATAATCCCCCTGCCCTCTGCCTCCAAGTGATGAAATTACTGGCATGTGCCACTCTACCAGGCTTAAATTATGTACCTTACAATGGTCATTTTACATTATGAGAATTCTAACTCAGTTTTGAAACATCACTTTTAAAAAGAACTAATTTATTCCTCTGTCCATACTCCTCTGGGATAAAGAAAATGTAACCAATTGCCAAACAGTCAACAGCAATGTGGGCTGACCCTCCAGCGGCACGGCGCAAAAGCTGAGCTTTCAAAATCGCATCTGTGTGATCCAAAGGACTGGGTGAGAGCAGGGCTTGTTCCAGTTCCTTACCTGCGTCACTAGCCATGTTTTAATAATGCTGTAAATGAAGTGACAGGAACTAGTCTTTATTAATTACAGAATTGCTTTCCTGGGGCTTGTCAGCCACTGGTAAAGAATGGCATCTTGTGCCGGGCAGGTTGGGGCACGCCGCTAATCCCAGCAGAGACAGGCAGATCTCTGTGAGTTCAAGGTCATTCTGGTCTACAGAATGAGTTCCGGGCTAGCTGGGGCTATAGGGAGACCCTGTCTCAAAATAAAATAAAACAAAACAAAACAAAGCGAACAGCATCTTATCTGCTCTCCATGTCAGCCCTCGAATGTAATTAGTACCAGGCAAGACATTTAAACTTCCGTTCATGCATTGTCCCTCCAAATGGGTGTTCTAGCTGGGCTTGCTCAGTTCCTATCCACTCGTTGCTTCTCTCCTGGACTATAGGGAGCCAGAAGTCAGCAGCCTGGGAAGCAGTATCTCAAAGATCTTTACCCATCCTGCCCTTCGCCCTTCCCAGGCATGATGGTAGAAGGAAATAGCACAAAAACTCATGTCCTGCCCCAAGCTAAAACCTTCCTGGTCCCCTGTCACCACCTATAACAAAGCAGACCAAGTCCTGGGCAAGGCAGGAAAAGGCCTGTCCAGCCAGGCACACCACCCCATGCCAGCTCCTGCCCAGCCAGGCCCACCACCCCATGCCAGCTCCTGCCCAGCCAGGCACACCACCCCATCCTAGCTCTTGCTCAGCCAGGCACACCACCCCATCCCAGCTCCTGCCCAGCCAGGCACACCACCCATCCCAGTTCCTGCCCAGCCAGGCACACCACCCCATCCCAGCTCCTGCCCAGCCAGGCACACCACCTCATCCCAGCTCCTGCCCAGCCAGGCACACCGACTCATGCCAGCTCCTGCCCAGCCAGGCACACCAACCCATCCCAGCTCCTGCCCAGCCAGGCACACCACCCCATCCCAGCTCCTGCCCAGCCAGGCACACCACCTCATCCCAGCTCCTGCCCAGCCAGGCACACCGACTCATGCCAGCTCCTGCCCAGCCAGGCACACCAACCCATCCCAGCTCCTGCCCAGCCAGGCACACCACCCCATCCCAGCTCCTGCCCAGCCAGGCACACCACCTCATCCCAGCTCCTGCCCAGCCAGGCACACCGACTCATGCCAGCTCCTGCCCAGCCAGGCACACCACCCCATCCCAGCTCCTGCCCAGCCAGGCACACCACCCCATCCCAGCTCCTGCCCAGCCAGGCACACCACCTCATCCCAGCTCCTGCCCAGCCAGGCACACCGACTCATGCCAGCTCCTGCCCAGCCAGGCACACCACCCCATCCCAGCTCCTGCCCAGCCAGGCACACCACCCCATCCTAGCTCCTGCGCGGACCTTACCCCCACCCCACCCCGTCCCTGCATTTCCAGCCCCTTTCACCTTTGCTTCAAAAAATTGCCCAAATGTCAGCCTCTCTAAAGCCTTGACAGGGTCCATTCCCACCTCAACACAGATCACATTCTTCCTGGGATCTCTTTGCCCATTGTCCACCTTGCCCACCTTGGTCCACTACTTGACACCAGCCACCAGCAGTGTGAGTGTGTGTGTGTGTGTGTGTGTGTGTGTGTGTATTCTATCCTCTATGCACTTCTTGTGGGCAGGTGACAGTTTCACCTTTGTATGTCTCAGTACCACAAAGCCTGTGTACTGCACACGGGAAGTGCTCAACCAACCTCTGAAACCATCCTGAGCCTCTCCTCTGCAACCGAGCCATCCAGAATCTGTTCTCTTGAGCCACTGCACTGGCGTGGAGTCATTCTGGCTTTGTCTGCTCCTCACTAGCCTGCAGAGACTTTGAGCAGTTTCACCAAGAGCAGAAGACTACAGAGAACAAAAGGACATGGCCCTGCTCTCAAGGGGTCTCTAATCCAGTAGTGGGAAGACAGGAAGTTGTGTACCTAGGAGGGGAAGCTGGCTGCTTGTAATTCATCTGCCTCCTAAGGACTGGATGGTGCGCCCAAGGAAGGCCTCTAAGCTCCGAGATGGGATCAGATGTATGAATTTGGAAAAAGGAGTCAAGAAAGTTGAACTTTTCTCTGCCGTGTAGAAAGGTAAATTGGAGTACAGGGTGGTGGCACATACCTTTAATCCCAGTAACTTGGGAGGCAGAGGCAGGTGCATCTCTGTGAGTTCAAGGCCAGCTTGATCTGTATAGTAAGTCATTCCAGGCCGGATGGGGCTACATAGTGAGACAGTGTCTTAAAAAAAGAAAAAGAAAAAAAGGGGGCAGAATGATGGTAGGTGTGGTGGCACATTTCTGCAATTCCAGCACTCAGGAGGCAGAGGCAGGAGGATCACAGAGTTGGCGTCAATCTGGGCTATAACAAAACAAAACAAAACAAAACAAAATTTGGAGCTCTTTAAAGTATCTAAGGACGAGACCAAGCTGAACTTGGAGGAAGAAAAAGAATGAAGGTACGTTGACAAGAGAACACAAGACTGATCCTGAGTGCACATGATGCATCATCCTGAGCCAGGGCTGACTATGTGAAGGGCTAAACCAGGGACAGCCCAGACTCCACACCACCACAAACACACAGAGAGAAGTCACTCTTCAGAGTGGAACCCAAGAGACAGAAAGAACAATGAAACATGAAAGCAGCCCCTCTGTCCCCTTGAAATGGCAGAAGTTGGAGGAGAGCACTTAGAGATTTGCTTTCTTTGGACTTTGTGTGTATGTTGGGAAGAGGAAAGAGATCAACAAGAGTCTGTGGCTCTCAAGAGAAGAGGCCTCAGCTTGACTTTGTTACATCAGCAGGCAGAGTGGGGTGAGTGGGAACTCCATTTGATGACTGCCAGATGTGTGGTCCTGGTGGGACTGACCCTTGCCGGCTACACTGGGGGATATCACAGGACAGTGCTCCTCAGGTGTGCTGGAAGGATGCTGCTGAGGACATTGGTTAGCACCCTATAGGACAAGCTACAACCCTTATACATGCAGGAAGAGCTGAGTTAACACCGGGAACCAGGACAAGCCCCTTTCTGACAGTTGGTGCTTTGGGAGGAGGTGGAACCCACAAAGATTTATCTGTTTTCTCTTTGTAGATGATCCCCAGCACAGGGGGCTGGTCCCTGCGAGCTGGCTCATCCTTAACTGTGTCATTTCCCCTCCCCTACCTTCCCTCCCTTTCTCCTTCCCAATCTCTCTATTTTCTTCCCTTCCTTCCTTTTGGAAGAAAATAGGTGTATTGAGTATACTGCAAGGGCATTGGCTGGGCAGTAACTGGGGCACCACCTGCCCCATGGCTTCTTTTCTGTGCAATATCATCTCCTCCTGCCTCCTGAAAGCTGGCTGGAGCAGCAGGCTCAGCCCCAGGCCTGGGAGGGAGGAAGCACTGGCCTCTTGCAGCCCTGCCGGGGGCTTGGGATGAGGTGATAGTGATAGGACAGAGACACAAGCCAGAGTGTGGTGATCCAGTGGCCTCCCAGGCTGTACCAGCCTACATCACTCAGAGAACGGGGGCTACACCCAGCTTCCCAGGGTGCTCCACTCTGAAGCTGAGGCCTCAGCCTCCGTGTGCTGTGGATGCCATCTGTCAATGCACCATCATAGCCTTCTTCTTTGGGAACACTGCAGGGACAAATCACCTGGTTGTGTGAACTTGGAGAAATTACTTCTGCTCTCAGCTTTCACATATATGACATGGAATAGGCCCACTGTGCTGATAGTCCCTAACCAGCAACGGGAGCCACACCTGCTCAGAGCTGGCACTAAAGCTAACGTGAGCTGTGGCTTCTCTTAACCAAGGCCAGTCCCTCCAAGACCCCAACACTGAATAGTTCCCTTCTCCTCAACCACCTGTTACAGCAGGCAGCGATCCATCCATTCAACAGAGCAAGCCACAAACTCAGAGTCATCCTGATGCAGTAACTTTACTAACTTTTCCCAGGGCGGTTCAGCCTTTCTTCTCCACAATTTATCATGACCCCTGCAGACGCTCCCAGCTACAACACTCACCTCGCCGCTCCCCCAGAGTGCCAGAGGGATGCCTAAAACGCAGAGCGGATGCATATGCCATCCCTAGACTCTCTCTTGCTGATGACTCCCACTTCTTAGGTGTAGGAAGGAAGGTTTGTCTGGCTCGAGGCAAGGAACTGCAGACCCTGTCCCGGGGATTCCTGAGTTTTACCTCCATGAGGTGAGGATATTGCAGTGTTTTCCTTCCTCTCCTATCTCTGCAAAGTTCCAGAACCAGATAGCCCCTTCCCTTATGGTATTGAGCAAAATGTCACACCTCTAGTTTACTGGATGCACAAACAGGATCTCTGCAGCCCCCCCGTAGGAGCCAAGGTGGCTCATCCTTCCCTTCCTCCTGCCCCCCACTTCCTTGCCCAGAACACAGTAGCTTTTAGTATATAAACATATTGCCGGCATGAATAAAACTGAGTCTATCTCCCGGACCTTCTCCCGCTGAGTCCGTGTCTTTCTTTCATTTCTCGGGTGACTTCCCATGGTCCCCTCCCTCCTCCTTGCCAGAGCTAAGCCTAGGGACTGTCAGCCTGCAGGCAGGAGACAGCCCTGAAGCTTGTAGCCTTGTGAAGCTGCCAGCCTGGTTCTAGGAAAGAAGAATATCGTGTGGATTGCAGCCACGTGTGATTAAAGGACCAACAGATGATATACATTTAACCAACACTTAGGGTGAATTATCTGTTAGGACCTTAGGATCTTAGCAAACCAGGCTTAGAATGCAAGGCAATTAATTAATCAGAACCTAATAGGTTGAGTAGGCCAGGCCTCTAGCACCTCACTCTTCTATTTTATCAGCTCTGCCCACTCCCTGGCTCTATCCACAGCTCCTTGGGACCAACATCAAGTGCTGAATTTCCAGGGAAAAAGAGAGAGCATCCTGCCCAACGATGAAATAAAATTCTTCTCCTTCAGCCAGTGTGAGCCCACTGAGGCAGTGTGCCCATGTCCAGTGTAAACCTCCCTAGGGACGTGCTATGCATGCTCCTTCCATTCCCTGTTCCTGGTAGGAAATGGGCCCTTTAGCACAAAAATACATCGAAGTCATGCTAGAAGATAGTATTACACACAGAAAGTTTCACCACAATGAGGCTCAAGTCTAAAGACTATGAAAGGGCTAAAGTTCCACACATCTTCAGTGGTAGATCTGGAACCAGAGACCCTAAAGCTTGACCTCATGGGAGACTTGGAACGGCCGGGGCTGAAAGACAAAGAGATGCTGCGGCGGCCTCTTCTGTACTACCTGAACTCACTCCACCAGTGTTTTCTTCCTGAGAATACACGTAGCCACCATGAGAACTGACGACTGGCACATGACAGCTGTGTGTGATGTTCACAACTGATGGAGACCGCACGGATGATGTCCACAAACAAGTGTGCAAACATTCCTTATGTTGGGGGTGGTGGCTCTTAATTGACTAACAGTTAAGAGCACGTACTGCTCTTTCGGAGGCCCTGAGTTTGGGTGCCAGCACCTGTCCTGGGTGGCTCACAACCACCTGCACCTTCCAGCTCCAGCAGATCCCATGCCTCTGGCCCCATGTGCATCTTCCCTCACATACAGATAATTTAAAATAATGGAAATAAATCATTATAATTTAAAAGTTCATTATGTGTTTGTTTGTTTGTTTGTTTTTGAGGCTGGATCTCACTGTGTTGTCCTGGGTGGCCTGGATGAAATTATGTAGACCAGGCTGGCCTTGAACTCACAGACCTGCCTCTCAAATGCTGAGATTAAAGGCATGTGCCACCATGCCCAGCTTCATTGTGTGTTTTATAAAGAACTGGAAGAGAGGGACTAAAGAGATGGTTCAGCAGTTAAGAGCACTGACTGCTCTTGCAGAGGCCCTGGGCTCAGCTCCCAGCACCCGCACAGCCACTAATTGCCCTTCACTCCAGTTCCAGGTTATCCAACACCTCCTTCTGCCCTCCACAGGCATTGCATGACATGGGCGCCATTACATTCACACAGACAAAACACTTATACACATAAAATAATATAAATAAATAAAATTTTAAAAAAGAACTGAAAGAGAGAATACCAGAGTTGGGGTACACATCTATAGTCCTGTCTGTCCAGGAAGCTGAGATGGAAGGACCACCTGAGCCTAAGATTTCAGGATGAGCCTGGGCAGTGCAGTGAGACCCCATCCCCCAAATAAAAGTGAAACAAAAGCCATGAAAAGAGAAAAGCTGACACATGCTGTAGCACAGATGGACCCTGAAGGTGTTATAAGTGAAATGAGAAACACACTGAATGACAAATACTGTATGCTTTCAGTTGACTGAGCCACCCTGATTAGTCACACCCACAGAGACAGTGGGATAGTAGTGTATGGTGGCCGGGGTGGGAGAGAGCTGAATGGGGACTGATGCACAGAGGTTCAGTGATCCAGAAGTTTTGGGATGGAAGACATCATCGCTTCAGTTATCAACGTGGCACACCTAGGACAAGGGAACCTCACCTGAAGAATTGCTCAGATCAGATTGGCCCATCTGTGAGGCATTTTCTTAATGGCTAATTGATGGAGGAGGGCTTAGCCCACTGTGAATAGTGCCACCCTGGGAAGTGGGGCTGGACCCAAACTCAGGGCCTCCAGAAGAGCAGTACATGCTCTTAACTGCCAGTCAATTAAGAGCTCCCACCCCCAACATAAGGAATGTTTGCACACTCGTTTGTGGGCATCATCTGCACAGTCTTCATCAGTTGTGAATATCATCACACACAGCTGTCGTGTGCCAATCGTCAGTTCTCATGGTGGCTACGTGTATTCCCAGGAAGAAAATATTGGTGGAGTGAGTTCAGGCAGTGCAGAAGAGGCCGCGGCAGCACCTCTTTGTCTTTCAGGCTGAGCATGAGCCAGGAAGAAACAAATCAGCAAGCAGCGTGTTCCTTCATGGTCCCTGCTTCAGCCCCTGACTCTAGGTTCCTGCCTTGAGTTCCTGCCCTGGCCTCGCTCCAGGATGGACTGTGAGCTGTAGGTGAATAAATCCTTTCCTCCCCAATTTGTTCACAGCAACAGAGAAGCAAACTGGAACAGAAGGGGATAGTTGCACAACTGTGAATGAACTTAACACTAGTGAATTGTAGGGTTTGGAAATAGTTAAGATAAATAGACAGACCAAGCTGGCCCCAAACCTGCAGTGACCTTCCTGCCTCTGCCTCTCAAGTGCTAGGGTTACATGTAACACCACCACTCCTGGGAGTATATATACTTTTACTGTAATTTTAAAAATTGATGAATTTAGCACGTTTCCAGGCATTGAGGCCACAATGGAGGGGTGCCTGAGATTCCCCAAAGAATGATTGAGCCAGGTGTGATGGGAACACCTATGATCACTGCCCTGGGGAGGCCTGAAGCAGGAGGATGGTAAGATATATAGCCTGGGCTGTATAATGAGGCCTTATCTGGAAGGAAGGAAGGAAGGAAGGAAGGAAGGAAGGAAGGAAGGAAGGAAGGAAGGAAGGATGATTATTATAGATTGGTCTACTTAAAGACACATTTTAGTGACATACTTCTTTGTTTATTTAGTATAAAGTCTCAGGTAGCCCAGGCTGGTCTTGAGCCTACTATGCATGCAGTCAAGGAACCCTGAACTTCTGATTTTCCTGCCATCACTACCCAAGTGCTTGGATTACTGACAATGTGCCACCATGTTCGATTTGTCAAATGCTTTTATTTTGATCCAGTGGTGGTGGTGGCAGCTGTCCTGGGGCCTCGAGAGGACAGACCTCTCGGCTCTGCCTCCAGTGCAACCCCAATACCACACAGAGCCTCTGCGCATCAGGAGGGCGGGACCACACAGGCCAGTTCTGAAATTGTTCTCTGAAGGGCGGAGGCAGAAGAGGGGAGAGGGGAATTTCTTTTGGCCGAGCAACAAAACAGTGTGGGGAAAGCGCGCTGTCCCTGCTCTTTGAATGGAAATGTTCTCTTGGACCTTTTTCCAAGGACGGCCCCTCTGTACCACATCCTGCTCCAATAGTGGGGCAGCTGTCACGGGCTGGGTGTGACTCATTAGTTTACCGGCTCTCCTCAGCCCTTCCCAACAACCTCCCTCCAAACCCACCCACCCCAAAAATGCCTGAGCACATTTCTACTATTTTAAGAACTGAATTCCCTGTTGGCATGGCAACTCCAAGGCTGTAACTCTTGTCGCTTGCTGCCAGGATGGAAGAAAAGCTACGTTTTACCAGAGTCCCAGGCAGCCTGCAGCGAGGGCAGACCCAGCCGCTCGGGACACACAAATCTCTGTTCCTTCTTCTTTTTGCCAATTTTACAACCCTTTAAAAAATGTGAAAACCACTCTCAGCTTGCTAGTCATACAAAAACAGTTCTGGGTCAGAAGCTAGGAGGTACTTTACCAGGTGAGACGAGATGCTCGTCCTCCGGGAAGGCGTTTGAAGGAGGAAGCCTACCGGGAGAAAGAGGGGAAGGGGGCGGGGAAGGGGGGCCTCGCGGGTCACCGTCTGGCTTTGTCTCTTCATTCCTTTCAAGTCTATACATTTTTTTATTACACTGTAAAGATTTATTTAAGTTCTTCTAGGGCTTCAAAGTTATACTTTTAAGTTATAGTAGCCTCAACCAAAATACAAAGATTCTTTGGCCAACAATGATCACACACACACACACACACACACACACACACACACACTCCCCTATAAGCCCAACAATTAGGGGCTGCAGACTGGAGAGTCAGTGGTCCAAGGACAGCCTGGGTTATATGAAACTTTGTCTAAGGAGAAAAAAAAAAAAAAAAGGAAAGGGGCTCTTCAGAGAGGTGGCTCAGCATTTAAGAGCAGTGGCTGTTCTTGCAGAAGACCCAGGTTCAAATCCCAGCACCCATATGTCGGCTAACAGCCATCTGTAACTCTAGTTCCAGGGACTCTGACACCCTCTTCTGCCATCCCACAACACAGATACACCTACATACATGCCGGCAATACAAGCATACATATAAAATAAAAATAATAAAATATTTTTGAAAAAGGAAAAATTGAGAAAGAATGATGCTTATATAGATTATTCTTCACAAGACCAGAGTTTCTTCAGAAATACTGGGAAAATGTTTTGCATGTTTCTTTCCTCTAGTGACTTAGATATGTGTCGTGCTGGGGATCAAGCACTGAGCAACACCCTCAGCCTCTATCATAGAAAAATGTTCAACATGCACAGAAGTAGAAAGGAAAGCCTAACAATCCTGCGGACCTGATGTCTAAATTAATTTTTAATGAGAATTTCTGCATAAAGAAATAGTTTATATTTTCACTGATTATCCTTCAATAACCAATGTCCAGGATTTTTTTTTTTTTTTTTTTTTTTTTTTATTTGTCTTTTTCGAATCAGGGGTCCTCGCCCCTGTAGCCCCAGCTGTCCTGGAACTCGCTCTGTAGACCAGGCTGGCCTTGAACTTGCCTGCCTCTGCCTCCCGAGTGCTAGGATTAAAGGCGCGCACCACCATGCCCGGCTCCAGAATTCTTTTATATAAGATTATTCACTGTAGGTCTCATCAGTAGAAACTGAAACTTTGGCTTTACCCTACTCAAGAGGCCCCATACACAGTACCCTCTACCCTCCATTTCACTCAGAGTTGAAAAACGTTGAGTACTGGGCCTGGAGAGGTGGATCACCAGTTAAGACCACTGGTTGCTCTTACAGAGGACCTGGGTTTAGTTCCAGGCACCCACATGGTGGCTAACAACTGTCCCTAACTCCCATTACAGGGGATCTGATATCTTGTTCTATCCTCCACAAGCACTGCACAACACAGGTGTACTTACATATATATAAACAAAACACTCATACATGTAAAATAAAAATAAGTAAATTAAAAAATAAGTAAATAAATAAACATTTACCATTATCTTTTCAAGAGAGACATCACATTCACGTACTTCCCTGGCAGTACATTGTTACATGTTCTATTTTATTAGTAGTTCTGTTTGTTAATCTTTCACTGTGGGCTGATCAAGGAATGATATCTAACTCTCCTAAAGGTCAGGTACAGAGGCAGGAGCCATCAGTAGTTGCTTACCAAGAGATAAATGTGCAGACAGAGTGAAGGTTGACCAGGACCTTGACAGTCTTCACCAAGATGAGTGCTGAGATCAGCATTCTGTAGCTTGAGGGAAGAAGACTGTGCTCTCGCCAAACCACCACCAGGGGGCATAGGGGACCCCAGAACTAAGGATCTGTGAGAGCTAAAGAAGCAGGATGGCTGGGCCCTCCTTTTCCCTCAGTGTGACTTGGAAAATAGCAGTCACGGGGATTTCATAGGCAGCTGCTCACCTGTCCCTATCTTCCTCAAACCAGCAGTCTTTGAGAGCAGGCACTGCGGTGCAGTCTTTGTTTCTCCAGCTGTGTGAGCTCATCTCTCTCCCAGGTTTGCTGCGGAGGCCTCTGAATCCATTCCCGTGGGAGGAGCAGTGGAGGCCAGGCCCCAGTCCTCCAACTTGGTGCCTTGGAACCCTTTGTACTCAGACCTTACCTAGGACCTCAGGATTCTGTCTGCCTATGTGGGTTGAGGATTTAAAAAAATATTTACCTCTTACAATAACAAAAACCCCCACATGTGGGTTTATTTAGAAAAATATAGTTTGTGAAACAAAAAAAGTATGGTACTAGTTTACATTTCTGCCTATTTTTTTTACTGTCTAGCTTAATAAAAGACAGATGGAGTCTCCTATTCGCTTGTGCATGCAGTCTGTGATACCCACAGAGCTCCCCTAAAGCATTTAACTTTCTTTGTGTGCACGTGTGGGAACAACACTGGAAGCAAATAGTTCGAAAATAGTTTGTGCTTTGTTTTACTTCGTTTTTGTTTTTGGTTTTGTTTTGTTTTGGGGTTTTTTTTTCTGTTTTTTGAGACAGGGCCTCCCTTTAGCTCTGGCTGTCCTGGAACTCACTCTGTAGACCAGGCTGGCCTTGAACTCACAGAGATCTGGCTGCCTCTGCCTCCCAAGTGCTAGGATTAAAGGCGTGCACTACCACGCCTGACCTGTTTGTGTTTTTTGAGATGACTCTGGTCACAACATAGACCAGAGATTTGCCTGCCTTTGCCTCCTCAGTGCTGAGATTAAAACACCACCGTTTTATTATGAAATGCCCATTTATTATGAAAATAGTTCTGACCTTGCAATTTCCTGCCCATTAGATATTAGAATATAAATGATATGCTATTCCCAGAGAAGAACTGAGGTGCTCTTGCATGTAAGGACTGAGGGCTGAAAGTCAGGCTGCCCTGGTTGACCATGTGAGGTATGTAGTAGACAGTCAATGGTGCTAGACATGGAGACACCCGCTGTGGAACCAGATGGCTCAGTGGCTGCATAGGGGAGTGCAGAGAGGGGAGGGGCCCCTGTGCGTATGTCCATGCACATCCTGTGCATGTGAGAACCCTGTCACAGGGTCCTGAACAGCAGTTGGCAGAATGGTGGCTAGAGGTATGGGAGGAGGCTGAATTCCTTGGGGGAGGTTTTGTCTGATTCAGCTAACATGCTGTGTTGCCCAAGCCAAACAACTTAAAGAGGAATGATTTATTTCAGCTCACAGCTTCAGAGGGGTCAGTGCATTGTATTCAGCTCTACTGATTCTGGCCCGTGGTTGGGCAGAGCTTCATGGTGGCGGGAGATGACAGAGGATGCAGTTCACTTCATGGTACCTAGGAAGAAAAGAGAAGGGGACCAGGGACAAAGTGAAACCCTCAGAAAGAATGCTACCTGTGACCGGCTTCCTCCAGATGACATCCTACCTCCCAAAGTTTCCATCATTTCCTAAAACGGTGCCAGCAACTGGGGGCCAAGCACTCAACACATTATCGTGGGGTTGGGAGGGGTGAATATTTCAGATTCGAATGTAACAGAGCCTGGTTTGTGGGTTTGCATCAATCCAAAATATTCTGAAACAATGTCACCAGTGTATTCCCATCCCCAGGGCTGCTCAGTGGCCCTGTGCAGAATGCGCTAGTCTGAATTAAAAGGCAGGGTGGTGCTGGGTGTGGTGGTACACACCTTTAATCCCAGCACTCAGGAGGCAGAGGCTGGGAGATGAGCCCAGCCTGTACTATATATAGCAAGTTCCAAGCCAACTGGGGGCTACAGAAAGATCCTGTCTCAAAAACAAACAAACAAACAAACAAAAAACATAAAATAAATGGTGCTGGGAGGCAGGGCAGAAAGATGCAGCTCGGTTTGCTTTGGCTGTGTGTCAAGACTGTGTGTCAAAGGAGAAAAAGAGCAACAGGTGAGAAAAGTTTCTTTCCTATTAACTGCCTCGTAGGGCAGCAAAGCTGAGTATGATCATAGACCCCTGAGAAAACGCTTAAGAATACTTGTTCTAGGGCCACCTCCGAGCAACTAGAGGGCAGAAGCTGACTTTTAAAACACTCAGCCATTCTGACACTCCCAGGTGAGGGAACCTGTAATCAACTCAACTAAAGCCTCTGTTCTTGGGCGCTGTGGAGGCACCACAGTTAGAAATCAATTTCCTGGGCTGGAGAGGTGGCTCAGCAATTAAGAGCACTTGCTGCTCTTGCTGAGGACCCAGTTGTATCCTAGTCTCCACAAACACCTGTGACTCCAGCTCTGGGGGATCCAACCCCTTCTTCTGCCTCACCAGACGCTTGCACCTTCATGCACATATCCACAGATCCCTAAAATAAATCTTTAAAATAGGACCTGGGTTCAGTTCCCAGCACCCATGTAGTAGCTCACAACCGTCGGAACCTCTAGTTCCAGGGATCTGATGCAGTTTTCTGGTCCTTGTTGGCATGTAGTGCCATACATACATACATACATACATACACACAGGTGAAATACTCATAAAACAAAAATCTTTGGGCTGGGTGTGGTGGAGCACTTGGGAGGAAGAGAAGGCAGATCTCTGTGAGTTCAAGGTCAGCCAGGGCTGCATAGTGAGACACTGTCTCAAAAAAACAATACCAGTAAAATATAATTAAGTAAATTTTTAAAAACTTGAATTACCTAAATCAGGTAAGTCTGGGATGGGCCTAGAGGACATTTTTAGCCAGTGGCCTAGTTAATTCTGATGTCCCAAGAGCTGTTCTATTTTTTTTTTATAATTTTATTTTATTTATTTCCGTATGTGTATGAATGTACTGTCTGCATGCAAGTTTGTGCACCCGTGTCGTGCAATGCCGCGGAGATCAGAAGAGGGTGTCGGATTCCCCTGAAACTGAAGTTCTCCTGGAATTGGAGTTTCAGACGGTTCTCAGCCGCCATGTGGGTGCTGGGGATCGAACCCAGGTCCTCTGTAAGAGCGGTCGGTGCTCTTAACCGCTAGGCCATCTCTCCAGCCCCAGAGCTGTTCTATTTTATAGACTGTTACCAACTGACTTTAGGCCCTGCATGGAATCATGACAATCTCTTATCCTGGTTGTTTGAAAACAACTAGTCTTCCTCCTGGAATCTAAATCTATACTATAGGCTTTCAAGTCTCTTATATGTACTCCAAGACCCCTGAGCACTGGGTGCCACCAGGCTCACCGACTTGCTACTATTTCCCCACTCTTCTGCTATGCTTCTCACAGGGCATGGGACTGCTAGACGGGGAAAGATAAACCTGCCTTTCCGAAGGGCCCAGCTACCGGCACAGCAAAGGGAAAACGGAAGTGGACTAAGGACACAGACTTTCCACACAGCTCTGCTACTGTGCTTCTCCCTGTACATAGAGGACGCTGTTCTCCCATCATCACGGGAAGACTCTGAGTGGCCACCAGTCCACCGGACTCACAGATTTCTGTCCCAGGACTCGCAGATCCTCACCTCAGAGAAGAGCGGCAGGCCCCTGGGATGTGGAGTGCAGCTGCCCATGTTCTCTCACTCTACAGGATGTGTATGTGAACTTGTTCCATGAAATGCTCCACACATCCTAATGACACCTAGACACACTCAGTCATGCATTGTCCCCTTTCATCTCTGATTCGCTCCATCATTTTCTGTGGTCTGATCTCCAGGGAATCTATCAGCAGAGTCTGATAAACTCATTGTCAGCTCTGAAGGGCAAGCGTGTGAAAAAGCTGAGTGCACAGGTCTCGGTGCCTTGCAGCAAACCACATCCAGGCTTCCCCCATGCACAGCTTGGCGGCAAAGGCGCACCCCTCCTCCTAGTTCTTAAAAATATCTTCCCTTCGATCCTCATGAGCTGACTTGGTTTGGAGGCCACACAGAAGTGGGCTAACCCAAAGGAAAGAGCGACCATAGGCTGAGAACGCTTTACCCGAAAGGCCTGGGACCAGAGGTGTTGGACTTCCCAGTAGTTCAGATTTTGGAGTATTTGTACAGACTTTACCAGTTGATCCAAGATGCTCCAAAATTCAAAACTTTTTCCGAGCATTCCCAGCTGTTTTAGAGGCTGAAGTGGAAGACAAGCTGATTGAACTCAGGAGCTCAGCCAGCCCAAGCAACAGAGAAAGATAACGTCTCCTTTCAAAAGTTTTGAGTTTCCAGAGTATTTTGAATTTTGAATTTGTTCAGTCTCTATCAGAATGAAGCCCTCTTTCATTCATTCTTTCATCAAGCGGATGATGGGCATCTACCATGCCAAGCTCTGGGTTAAATATTAGCTATTGGGTTTAAAATAAAACAAGAGTGCAAGCTCAGGAAGTGTAGCCAGGGATGGACATTAAAGTAACCTTGGGGAGAGCGTCATTCTTCCCTGAGATCCTGCCTGGGTGGTAGACTGGGGAGAGGGGAGTGCTTATAGGAGGGCTGTGTAAGTGACAGAGGACATTGTGTGGACAAAGTATTCTTCCATAGTAAGTGTCACCAAAAGGTGCATCTCCAGGGATGCAAGCACCAGCCTTGAAGCTATGTTAGGTGCACTCTGAGCCTCTCCTGCTGTCCTCTGTGTGGAGCACTGTTTTGCTCCCAGAAACAGAAACTAAGAATCACCAGGCATGTCTAAATCTGGCGGGAGGAAGAGTAGCAATCCTTGGGTCTATCTGACTTCAGTGACAGAAAGTGAACCTGTGACAGCAAGCTGGTCCCAGCCCTAGACAGACAGGCTTCCGCAATGGAACTGGCAAACAAGGCCTCTTCACAGGCATCTCCATGGGGCACTGGATCCACCAGGTGCCGGCAGCACCGTTGTCAGCATGGGTCCCCATGTGTCAGCAGCACTGGTGGCCCCAACAGCCTCAGCCAGCAGCCAGCTTTGTGGGCATAAGAGCTGAATGGGACGCTACATGCCAGATACTGCCTAAGCATGTAACATGGATTAATTTACTGAAAATTTACAACTCAGTGATGAGTCCCAGGAAAGAAGAGGACAAGCATGGAAAATGGCTGCATCTCCTGCCAGCAAGAGTTGAAGTCTGTTTGCTCAGTCCTGTATTTGGCCTGGTCTTGTGACTTTTGTTGAGCCAGAGAATGCAGAAGTAAGCACATGCCAGCTTCAAGCGTGGGGCTCAAGAGGCTTTATAGCTTCGGCATTCCCATCCCTAGACTCTATGCCTTGGGAAGAAGGCTATGACAGACCACCCTGCTGGTGTACATACGGCCAAGTCACCTTTTCACTTCCAGACATGATCTGCACCAGACGTGTTCTGCCAGCTTTCTGCATGTACATCAGCAAGCAGCAGAGCCAGGCTGGAAGGCTGGCCGGCTGGCCCACGACTCAGGAGTAAATAAAGGTTTACTGTCTGAAGCCAAAGAGTTTAAGCCACTGCTATGTGATGATCCATAACCAACACAGCAGGAAACATCCCTGAAGAAGGATGCTGTGAAGCTGGAGGGATTCCCAGCAGACACTGTGTGTAAATAGGAACCTTCAGGCTGGGAAGAGAGGAACTCAGAAAGTGGAGCCTGCCTGGATCCAAGGCAGGAGTGGTGAGAGGAGAGAAATTCCAGGTAGAGAGGAAGCTGAAAGCAAGGCCTTGAGCGTGCCATGGATCCCAGTGTGATCCCGAGTGCCACAGGCCCAGACTTGCCAGATCCTGCAGAGACCCAGATCTACTGCAGAGATCCCGACTGCAAGGATGTTGGGAGTCTACATCCCCTAGCTGTGAGCATGAGAAGAGATCACGGAAATGTTCAAGTTGGACAAGAGACAGGCAGACTCATAGCCAACTGAAAAGGAGAGGTGGCCCTCCCAGTAGGGATCCTCTGACAGCACTGGTATTCAGAGTATTCAGAGGCTGTTGGGGCCACCAGTGCTGCTGACACATGGGGACCCATGCTGACAACGGTGCTGCCGGCACCTGGTGGATCCAGTGCCCCATGGAGATGCCTGTGAAGAGGCCTTGTTTGCCAGTTCCATTGCGGAAGCCTGTCTGTCTAGGGCTGGGACCAGCTTGCTGTCAATCAACAGTAGAAAGAAGATTAAACATCATTTTAAATGGCATCCTCACAGAGCACAGACATAAGTCTCAACTAATCCAGAGAGGTTTGCTTAAGGCCAGGAATTCACTTACCAAGACTACATCTCGAAATAAAAGCCAGGTGTGGTAACACACACCTTTATCGCAGCACTCAGGAAGCAGAGGCAGAGGCAGAGGCAATGGATCTCAATGAGACTGAGGCCAGCCTGGTCTACATAAGAGTTCCTGGGACTATAAGGAGACCCTGTCTAAAAATAAATAAATAAACAAAAATAAAACAAAATATAAAATGAAATAATTGCCAGTATATTGTTAGTTTTGCATACAATGGTAGTGGCTCTGGTGACTTTTTGCTGTGCTGGGCCAAGAAACTCTCTTCTTTCTTGAGTCTGTTTTGTTTATTGTTTGGTTTTTGTTTGTGAGTTTTGAGGCAGGGTCTCCCTGTAGCCCCAACTGGCCTGGAACTCGCTATGTAGACCAAGCTGGCCTCGATCTCAGAGAGATCCATCAGCCTTTGCCTCCTGAGTACTGGGATTAAAGGCGCGTGCCACCTCCCGGGGTTGTTACTTTTTAATTGGGTCTCCCTGCTTGGCCAGGGTGACATCTAACTTAAGCGATCCTCCGCCCTCAGCCTCAGTTGGGCGTACCCTTGGCGTAGCTGGTGACACCACGCCTGGAGCTCGCCTGGAGCTCGCTGTTGGTTTTTTTTGTTTGGTTGGGTTTTTTTGTTTGTTTGTTTGTTTGTTTGTTTTTTACAGCTTGCCATCTGCCCTTGTTTTAAGACACCTGCATTTCAAAAGAAATCAGACTCCAGGTAAAGGGGTGCTAGTAAAATTGCAGGCACCGTGGGAAATGGAAATGGAACCAGCGCTTCCCTTTAGGCAGGCCCCTTTCCCTGGGCTCCTGGCATTTCTCGGAACTTGCTGGACACCTTCCATTTCCTTCCCCAAGCTGTCCCAGTCTTTCTCCACGAGGAGGAGCGGGTGTGCCCGGGCTCCTGCGCTCGGACATCGCGCGAGTGCGGATCGCCGGACTCCGCGCGGCCGCCAGAGGGCGCCGAAGCGCCGAGGCCAGAGCCCGAGCGGTCGTGTTGAGGGTCCCCGCTCGGCCCCTTCGCCAGCACGTTTCTAATCTACACGGCATTTCTTTTGCTTGGCGAATTTAGCGGGGGTTGGGGCGAGGTGGTCCAACCGGGTTTCGACACCAATAGCATCTTCCCAGAAGCCCCAGGCCGTGTCGTTCCAGCCCCAGGAACCCTCTAGGCGCGGACTAGCCTGTGCGCGTGCGCAAGGAGGGGAGGGCGAATGGGAGGGGGCAAAAGGGAAGGGGCGGGGCTTGCAGTCAGGGCGGAGCAGGGGAGTAGGAGGGGCGAGGGCGGGGCAGAGCAGGACCGGGCAGTGCGGGCAGCCGGGAGGTGGGGCAGAACAGGAGTGGGGGCGGGGCTGGCAGTCGGGGAGGCGGGGCCAGGAGCCCGGGGGAGAACCGCAGGAGTCCGGCTATGCGAGCTAGTTTCTCGCTCTGCTAATCACAGGGAAAGGGATCTCTAGACTTGGCAGCAGCAGGGAGGTCTCTGGGGAGCATCTGATTGGTGGCTCTATTCTGTTTTTTGTTTTGTTTTTTTTTTATATTTTTTTTAATTTTTATTTATTTCTGTATGTGTATGAATGTACTGTATGTACTGTCTGCATGTAGGTTTGTGCACCCGTGTCGTGCAATGTCGCGGAGGTCAGAAGAGGGTGTCGGATTCCCTTGGAACTGGAGTTCTCCTGGAATTGTAGTTACAGACGGTTCTTGACCGCCATGTGGATGCTGGGGATCGAACCCGGGTCCTCTGTAAGAGCAGTCGGCGCTCTTAACCGCAGGGTCANCACACACACACACACACACACACACACACACACACACACTTTTATTTTTTTTTAATTTTTTTAAAATTAATTTTATTTATTTCTGTATGTGTATGAATGTACTGTCTGCATGCAAGTTTGTGCACCCGTGTCGTGCAATGCCGCGGAGGTCAGAAGAGGGTGTCGGATTCCCCTGGAACTGGAGTTCTCCTGGAATTGGAGTTTCAGACGGCTCTCGGCCGCCATGTGGGTGCTGGGGATCGAACCCGGGTCCTCTGTAAGAGCGGTCGGCGCTCTTAACCGCTAGGCCATCTCTCCAACCCTCTATTCTGTTTTTCAAACCTGAAGATAAAAGAAAAAACGCTTGGGGAGATGGTGTCTCAGTCAATTCTCCAGCAGAAGCTGCTGCCTGTTGGAGCCTCCTGGGACTGGCAGAGTTAAAAATCCTTCAACCCAGGATGCCTTGGGCCTTTTGTTCAGCCTTGACAATGGAATTGTGTGGAGGGGGTGGGGACGCGTCCTTAGTTAGGGTGGAAGTCTGAAAGTCAGGCGTTCAGCCCTGCACTTGGCGCTTGTGGGCCTGTGCTCCGGAAAGGTGTAGGAGCAGGGTGCTAGGGCACTGGACTACCAGTCTCAACACGTGTGCAAGAGTGCCCGTGCGCTCGGCAAGTGCTTAATTACCCAGGGAGACCTTCCAAAACTGAAACTCAATATTGTTCCCTAATAGGTTGGCTAATGGGTTTTCCTTGCATCTAAAATCCAACGGGACCAATCTCTTGTTCCCCATGGCGCTCACTCTTCCAGATGTCTTTGTCTTCTAAAATCCTGGGGTCCCCTGAGAAAGCACTTAGTTAAGGACACAGAGAGGCATACCCTTCCACCTATTAATCATCCTGAAACCTTTGCTTTGAATTTCCTGCTCCTTGATTCATCCTCCTTGGCAGCACTCCTGACATCTGGAGTGAAGGCGCCCACGCCCTCCCAACAGGATTTTTATTTTCTATTCTCCCACACCGGTTTTCTCCTGTCCATTGGGATGTGGGGAACTTTCTGGCTTCCATCTCTCCAATCCTGCCAACCTAGGACCCTCAGGACCAACTTCACTTTCTGGGTACCCTGTCTCTTCTCCAGTCTGCTCTTTTCAGTGTTTACAGAGAGCCCACTCTGTGCAAGGTACGCTCCAGTCCCTAGGACTGCACCAGAGTAAGACACTTGTTGGTTCGTTTATTGCAATGGAGCCTACAGGTAGGGATGGAATTCAGGACTTCACACACACTAGACAGGCATTCTACCACTATGCTACAGCCCCCACCACATACATGGGTTTGTGTATATACATACTTTTAATTTAAAGTTTGTGCGGGTATGTGGTATTCTAGTGTGTTCATGTGGGTTTATAAACATTGAATATGGGTGCACAGGCTACGGAGGCCGTCCACTCCCTCCCGAGGTGGACTATACCTGGAATTGTGAACTAAAATAAACCCTTTTTTTTTTTTTTTCGGTCTTTTTGAGACATGGTCTCCCTGTAGCCCCAGCTGTCCTGGAACTCATTCTGTAGACCATGCTGGCCTTGAACTCACAAAGATCCCCCTGCCTCTGCCTCCCAAGTGCTAGGATTAAAGGTGTGTGCCACCACACCCGGCAACCCTTTCTTAAGTTTCCTTTTCAGCATATTTTGCCACAACAATAAGACAAGTAACTAATAGTCTCTCACTGAACCCTGGGTTCCAATGAGCTCCAGGGATCCCCTTGTCTCCATTCACCCAGGGCCTTCAGCACTGAGGTGATGTACTACACTGGTTTTTACATGGGTGCTGGGGATCTAAACTCAGGTCCTCATGTTTGCACAGCAGGGACTTAATGACTGAGCCATCCTCCAAGTCCCAGTGTTTTAAAATAGGAAAGCAGAGTGCAGGCCTCTAATCCAGCACTGGGGAGGCAGAGGAAGACAGATCTCTGTGAGTTCAAGGCCAGCCTGATCTACATAGGAGTTCCAGTCCAGCTGGGCTACAGAGAAACCCTGTCGAAAGAAAAAAAAAAAAAAAAAGAAAAGAAAGAAAAAACGGAAAGAAAGAAAGAAAGAAAGAAAGGAAGGAAGGAAGGAAGGAAGGAAGGAAGGAAGGAAGGAAGAGAGGAGGGAAGGTGAGTGTGGTAGCATGTTAATTATCGAAAGAAAGAAGAAAAGAAAGAAAGAGAGAGAGAGAAAGAAAGAAACAAACAAACAAACAAACTGTGGTAGAGTGTTAGTTATCTGAGGAAGGATCCTGGAAAAGCTGGCAGCTGAGACCTCATAGACAAGGAGACAGATGTGAAAATCTATGGAGAGACCTTCAAACAGAAGGAGTAGTAAGGACAGATGTCCTGGGGTAGAACTTTTGGGGGCTGGGAAAGGCAGTAGCTGGCAAAGGACCTTCTAAAAGTTAGAGATACTCGCTGACTATGAATGCACACACCTGAAGTCTCAGCAGTTGGGAGGTGGCAGCAGAAGCATCAGGAGCTCAGTGTCATCCTCACCAAGTAATGAGTCCAAGGCCAGCCTGGGCTACATAAGAACGTATGTCAAAAAACCAAAATAACAAAGTCAATAAAGTAGGGATATTAGGTCCTGTTTTATTTCAGTGGCAAGGATCTAGCAGAAGGAAGGAAGCTGTTGGTACATGGAAGCAAGAGCATACTTGGGCTGGCAAAAGAGGACAGAGCCCAGGGACAGGAGAGGGACTAGCCACAACTGGGCAGCACTTTGGAGACTACAGGCATCTGATGGCATTCCTGGAAACTGGTCTGTCTTCTTTCTTTTGGAAGGATGGTTTGGAGTTAGACCAATAATGAAAGAGGAAGGAGTGTTGAAAATAGGTACAACTGAGTACAAGCCTGAGCTACAGAGTGAGCCCCTGTTTCAGAAAACCACACAGGGGCTGAATGCTCAGTGGTCAAAGGTACTTGCCACCAAGCCTGATTATCTGAGTTCAGTTCCCAGGTCCCACATGGCAGAAGGAGAGAACTGACTCCCACAGTTGACCTCTGACCTCCACATATGTGCATGTGCCTGCACATGTATATATGCACACCCACACACAAATAAATGCAATTTTTTGCCCTTTTTTTAAGACAGGGTCTCCCTGTAGCCCCAGCTGGCCTAGAACTTGCCATGAAGACCAAGCTGGCCTTGAACTCACAGAGATCCACCTGCCCCTCCCTCCAGAGTGCTGGGGAAAAAAATTAAATATGTCACTAGATAAAGAAAAATACCCCCCCATACACACAGTATACAAAGTAGACAGGAAAAAGTGTGAAATTTGCCCCATGGAGAGGGAAAAGGAATTTTCTTTTTTTTAAAGGGAAAAGGAATTTTCTAAGAAAACGTAGGATTGTTGGAGCTGGGGAGATAACCTAGCAGTTAAGAGCACCGACCGCTCTTGCAGAGGACCCGGGTTCGATCCCCAGCACCCACATGGCGGCTGAGAACTGTCTGTAACTCCAATTCTAGGAGAACTCCAGTTCTGAGACCCTCTTCTGACCTCCGAGGCATTGCACAACACGGGTGCACAGACCTACATGCAGACAGTACATTCATACACATAAAAAATAAATAAAAATAAAAAAAGAAAACATAGGATTGTTTCACAGTTCAGAAGTATGGGCATTAATTTCAAGTGAGCCCAGCCAGGGCAGCTGGCCACGTTTCTTCTGTGATGCCCCTCTGCTTGGGTGCAGGTGGAAACATTTTTTTTTTTTTTGTCTTTTCGAGACAGGGTCTCCCTGTAGCCCCAGCTGTCCTGGAACTCACTCTGTAGAACAGACTGGCCTTGAACTCACAAAGATCCGCTTGCCTCTGCCTCCCAAGTGCTAGGATTAAAGGCGTGTGCTCTTAATAAGCCACACTAACTGTTCAACCCATGACCTCAGAACAAGACCAGTCAGTATAAGACAAGGGTTGCAGTGCAGACTGCATGTTGGACCATGGAATCTCAGAGGGCTGGGAATGAAGAGGCACCTTGGAGCAGAAATAAAGGACAGGAAGTCTCAGGTGAGAGACTCATGGGGTCCACAGCCTGGAGGGGTAACAGGGGGATCTTCAGATCTGAGTGTTTGGAACAAAGTAGGCCTTCGTGGTTCAAGGCTCAGAATAAGGCCAAGAGACTTAGAGGCCAGCTGTTGGGTAGGTCACGAACACAGGTGCTCAGGCCACCAAAAATAATGACAGAGAAGAGCCAGTGCTGAAAGTTGTCCAAAAGTGGGAGATGTGATCAGGAGGGTGACAGGTGACACTAAGAGGAGGCGGTGGGCAGTGACACGTGACACTAAGAAGAGGCAGTGGGCAGTGACAGGTGACACTAAGAAGAGGCGGTGGGCAGTGACAGGTGACACTAAGAGGAGGCGGTGGGCAGTGACTGGTGACACTAAGAGGAGGCGGTGGGCAGTGACTGGTGACACTAAGAGGAGGAGGTGGGCAGTGACTGGTGACACCAAGAGGAGGCGGTGGGCAGTGACAGGTGACACCAAGAGGAGGCGGTGGGCAGTGACAGGTGACACTAAGAGGAGGCGGTGGGCAGTGACAGGTGACGCTAAGAGGAGGCGGNTGGGCAGTGACACGTGACACTAAGAAAGGCAGTGGGCAGTGACACGTGACGCTAAGAGGAGGCGGTGGGCAGTGACTGGTGACGCTAAGAGGAGGCGGTGGGCAGTGACTGGTGACGCTAAGAGGAGGCGGTGGGCAGTGACAGGTGACACCAGGAGGAGGCGGTGGGCAGTGACAGGTGACACCAGGAGGAGGCGGTGGGCAGTGACAGGTGACGCTACCACGAGGAGGCGGTGGGCAGTGACTCGCTAAGAGGAGGCAGGCAGTACACGAGGAGGCGGTGGGCAGGACACGTAAGAGGAGGCGGTGGGCAGTGACAGGTGCCAGAGGAGGCGGTGGGCAGTGACAGGTGACACAGGAGGAGGCGGTGGGCAGTGAGGACGTGGGTGACGTGACTGAAGCAGGAGGAGGCGGTGGGCAGTGACAGGTGACGTGGGCTGAAGGACGCAATGAGGCGGTGGGCAGTGACTGGTGACACTAAGAGGAGGCGGTGGGCAGTGACAGATGACGCTAAGAGGAGGCGGTGGGCAGTGACAGGTGACACTAAGAATGAGGCGAGTGGGCAGTGACAGGTGACACCTAAGAGGAGGCGGTGGGCAGTGACAGGTGACACTAAGAGGAGGCTCAAGGTTGGCATCAATCATAGACATATCCTGTATGGCACTCGGCTCCAATTTTACAATGGACTTCATTTTTTTTAGAGCAATCCTAGCCTCATTCTTTGCCCCTTACAAAGATTTCTCCTGTGTTTCCTTCCTCTGGCACACAGCAAAACCAGTCATCACAGAAAGCACTTTTACTGTAGCTGACGAACCTGCATAGGTACATTGTTATTACCTGGTGTAAACTCTTGGCTTTCCATTTATTTACTTATTTATAGTCATTTTTGTTTATATACAGCACTAAAAGGCTGGACTGGAGTTCACTGTTATAGCAGGAGGATTGGAATCTTTGAACTCTTGACCCTCCAGCTCAGCTTCCTTTACTCTTGGTACCTTGTTCCCCCATTTGTGGACAAACACATAATAGTGGTGCCCTAGTAAGTAGTTTCACTGCCCTGGGGAGCTAGGATTTGGAAGAAGAAATGGTTTGGAAACTTCAGAGGAGAATGAGAAGAATATTTCTGAGGTCCAAGGTGCTTGGCTTAAGGGAACTGCTCTTAGAGATGCCTGTGTGGACAGGGGTGTCCCCAAGGCAAGCCTAAGAAGAAAGTGAAGATCTTAGTGGAGACCTGGATTAAAGGCACTGGTAGGGTGATGTGTGTGCCTCGTAACGCTTGGCAGTGGGGCAGGTGTCTGTGCTGAGGGATGGGCTCTGGGCATGATGAGATTATGTTCCTGCCTTCTGGCAGCCTGGGGACGGGTGGCTGGCTTCAGGCAAGGCACGCACACTTGGCCCTGATGGACCTTCCTTTCCAGGAACCCCTATAATTTTGGCAGGCTGCGATTCTCAGGCCTTATCCTCTGATACTTGGTGTCTTCGGTGCTCTACTTCCCAGTGAATTTATTCCCTGGTTGGATGGCAGCTTGGGCAGAACCCTGCAATGCCATTTTTCACCAGCTCAGGTCCAACAGAGCCTTGCCACACAATGTGCCAACTGACACAGACTTGTACAGCTCCCTCAGCAACAAGGCTGTGCCTGCAACCCAGAGGGGCTGGGGGCACCCAACCCTGCCTGCAGGCACTTCCGTGGTGGCTGGCCCCCCTTCCCCCCCTCATGGTAGGGCCAGTGGACTGGGGGTTCGGAGACTGGAGGATCCAGTCCAGCCCCTGGCCTCCTGCAGGAGCCTGGGGCCTTCGTAACTTCATCAGCTGAAGGCCTCAGCGCAGGCAGCCAGGTGGTCTTGAGGGATGAAGCCAAGCTTTCTGTTTTGTCTCCCATCCGATCACTGGAGTGGAACTGACAGAGACCCTCACCAACACCCCCTCTTTTCCTTCCTGACAGGTGACTACTGACACGGGTCAGTTACCTTACAAAGGCGCCAAATTTACCCAGGTGGTGTGGCACCTCAAGGAAAGCAAAGCCTGGGTGCATACATTGCAGTATCCAAGGCAGAGAGTGACAGCTTTGCATCGGGCATTGTCACTGCATTAAGAGACAGGGTGTGGGTCACCTTTGGTGATGAGGTGTACACATGGAGGTTGGGTAGGGGCGATCCCTGGGTTCTTTGCTTCTGTGTAGATGTAGGATAGGCCTGTCCAGGCCAGCTTCCTTCAACTAAGCCCCCCCCGCCCCCACATCACACGTCTCTAGTTACAGGTAGCAACAATCCCATAAGGAGAAGATGCTTGGACTCCAGCACGCAGCTCCTGCCCGGGCCATTGCCCCTGATGACTCCAAGGCAGGAAATGACTGCGACGTCCATGAAGGAGTTCCTAGGCGGGCAGAGACTAGGCCTGGTGATTTGCAGGACTGCTGAATTCTTTGGGTTCCAGATCTTTACAGGCTTGCAGAGCACCCGGGGGGGGGAAAAAAAAGGTGGGCGGGGGGGGGAGGGAATCACCTTTTGTGAAATTTCTGCAAGAAGCACCAGGTGCTAAGGAGGTTCCAGTCTGCACTCAGAAACCACGTCAAAGGATGGAGCCGACAGTCCCAGCTTTGCTTGCTCTCAAAGCCAGCGCAGAAACTGCACGCTATTGTAAGTTAGCAGATCAGCACCGCTGACACCGGGACTGCACCAAGTAACACAGGGCATGAGGCCAGTAAACCTAGGGGAGCTCCGCCCTGCCAGTCGCTGCCGTCCTTGCGAGTGGGCAGCCACACAAAGGGCCTCCTCTGCTGGCTGCCCTGGAGGGGACGGGCTGGCCCCAGAGCACTGACGCTGTCACCCAATACGGGCTGGGACAGCTGCAAATGAAACACAGGCCCGGAGTGCTCAGGCAGGCATTCGGTCTTTCCCAGAGCCAAGAAATCCTGGCTAGAAGCTCAGCTACAGAGCGAGGAAAGGCACCTGGCAATGTCTGACACCAGGCAAACCCCCTGGAAACGTTGGACTCCTGGCAGACAAGGAGCCAAGCCAAGGGCCTTTTTCCTGCTGGCACAAACACAAAAGCGGGAGCCGTAGGGAGGGCAGCCTGGGAGACCCTGTAGGAAGGCGAAAGCGGGCAGCGGGGAAATTTCCACCTCACTGAGACCCCAGAGCTCTTGCACAGCAAGTCTACAGGGCGGGCTGCACGTGGCTTCACACACTGTCAAGGTACTTTAATCACATGCAGACCTCCTGGAGGGGCTCCCGCGATGGGTACAGCTAGTTAGCTGAGCAAGACTCCAACACCGAGATGGTTCGCTGCATGCCTAAGACGCGAAGTGCCTCCAAATCGAGCCTTCCAATCACTAAAGGGAAGGGAGACATATTTGTAGAGAAAAGCTGCGAAAGACCCACCCTCTAATCTGCCCACCCAGTGGAAGTGACTCGACAATGAGCCCTTAAAGCAAGCCTCATTCCTATATACTCCTTCTGGGAATACAACACTCTGCTTTGGTTTAGTGATTTTTTTGATTTTGTTTGTTTATGATGTGTGTTCTGTTTTTGCTTCTGGTACTAAAAGGATTTAGACCCATGGCTTTTCACACATGCTAAGCACACCTTTCTCCTGCGGAGGCTTCTCTCCTAGTACCTGGCTGCTTTTCCCCAGATGGATTTGCACAGTAGTACATTATTGGTAAAATGAGTGAACACATGAAGGAATTTTCTTTTACTCACATTACCTGTCACATATGGGTGGAAGTTACTTTTACTCCTTTCAAAAGTTTCTATAAAATTAATGTTAGAAGCTTTGGGCATGGGTGGCACGAGCCTTTAATCCAGTGTTTATTGAGGCAGAGGAGATGGACCATAATTCAGAATTCGATTTTAGGCAGCCTCTGGTCCGTGGCATAGCAAGTTTCAAGGCCTTACCGCCAGGGCGTACAGGGAGCTCCTGTCTCAAAGAAAGATGAGAGAGAGAGAGAGAGAGAGAGAGAGGGAGAGAAGAGAAGAGAAGAAAATGAATAAGCAGGCTTAGTGGGCCTTAGGCCTATAATGTAATCCCAAACTTTCTTGGGAAGTAATGAGCAGAAGGGACACCTGGGCTACCTAAAATAAAAAAAAAAAAAGCATTGCTAATAAAAGAATAAAAAGAAATCCTGTGTGAAGGATGGACTTACATTATGATTACCCTGTATCCCTTTGGCAGATTGAAGAAAAAAGAAGAAAAAGGAGAAAAAAGTGTGAAGCTTTCTTTAAAAATAATAAAAAAGAAAGCTTTCTGATATAAAACAGCTAGATACATTCTCCATAAAAAGAAAACCCCAGGTAAAAATAGAAAGGAGCAAAAGTCACACCTGTTCGGTCACCTCCGATGGCCCAGTATATCAAATTTAAAATGAATTCCCCATGACTATTTCCTACACCATCGTAGCTATTATCTTTTCTTTGTTTTTGATATTTTTTTTTTTTTTTCTTTTTTGAGACAGGGTCTCCTATGTTAGGTTTGACGCTGTAGTTAGCTGGTTTGACTCACTGTGTAGACCATGCTGGCCTGTGAATTCAACAGAGATCTGCACCTCTGCCTCCTCCCGAGTTGAGGATTAAAGGTACTGCTGCCGGACCAGTGCCTTGGCTTGGTTCAGCTATATCTTTTCATAATCTTATATTTATTTATTTATTATTTATTGAGTATATTGTTCCTCCAATGTCTGTAAGTGCAGGTTATTCATTTTACCTGGTCCTAATCGAAGTGCTCATGAAGAAATCAGAAAGAGTCCTGGTAGCTTAGGGGGTGCTTGGAACCCAACCCAAGAATCCTCTGCAAGAGCACTAAATGCTCTTAAGGCATTGAGTTCCATCTCTCCAGCCCCTGTTTTATTTTGTAATAAGATAAAGTTATATTAGCACAAAGAGCTGGAGGCATCTCAGGGGTGGGGTGTCTGTTTTGCATGTGTGATATCCTGGATTTGATTCCCAATGGTGGACAAAGTTTCTTCCCATGAAGCTTCTTCCTGTCCCTTCCCTTTGACGATAATCCTGAACTTACCTCTTTGGTTTCCCTTCATCCCAGAGAGAGGAAGGGTTATGACTTGTGTAGGTCTGATGGCTAGTGTTAATCGTCAGTCTGACAGAATTGATAATCCCTTGGGAGACGGGCCGTGGGCATGCCTGTGGCAGATGGTCTTGATTGTTAATTGATACAGGAGGGGGAAAAAAACTTTTCCATCTTCATTGTGGGTGGGACCTGGACTGTAGAACTGCAAAAGTGATCTCGAATACCTCTTTGTTGCTCTCTATTCCTGATTATGGATGTGAAGTGACAAGTCCCTAAAGGCTTTGCCACTTCTGTCCTGGACAACCAAACACCTCTCAGCATAGCCTTGAAAGGAGCCAGCACAGCCAGAGGAAGCATGAGGAGCACCCTCTGTCTGGAGAGTGGGCAGGCAGTAGGGGAAACAGGAAGGGTGAGCGCGCTCTCCGGGAATGCCCAGACGGTCAGTACTGACAGTCAACAGGACCAGAATCACCTAGGAAACAAGCCTCTGGCATGTCTGTGAGGGAGTTTTAGATTGGGTTAGCTGAGGTGGGAAGATCTGCCCTAGAAGTGGGCAACACTGTTCCCTGGGATGATTTCTGGAAGAAAGCTAGTTGAACACAGGCAGTCACCATCCTCTACTCCAAATGCAGATGTGACCAGCTGCCTCGACACTCCGACCACAGTGGACTGTATCTTCATACTTTGAGCCAAAAATAAAACTCTTTCTCCCTCAAATTGGTCTTTGTTAGGGTATTTATCATAGCAATAGAAAAGCAACTAATACAGTTTTTGGTACCAGGAGTGGGGTTTTAATGTAATAAAACTGATCAGGTGAGTCTCAGGCCTTTAGAACTAGGTTGCGGTAGAAAGTGGAAGTAGTTTGGAACTGTGGCTGGAGAGATGGCTCAACAGTTTTAAGATGTTTGATGCCTCTCCAGAAGAGTCAGCTATGTGGTTTCTCAGTTTTATGTCAAGTGGCTTTCAGCTGCCGATAACTCCAACTCCCGGTTGATCCAACACACCCTCTTCTGGCCTCAGATACTGTCACACACCACACAACACACAGCACACACACACACACACACACGACATATATAGTATTTAAGGAATAAAAAAGAAAGCCTTTATTTCTGTAAGCAGAAAATAATGAACCATTCATGGGAACTTGGAAGAGAGGAATGCTGAGCAACACAGTAGAGGCCCAGCTCATGAAGTTTCAGGTGATGTTCTGAATCTGGCTGCATTCTGCCTATGTGCTAAGAACTCAAGTGAGGTCATATTTAAAGGTAATGGACTAATTTATTTGCCAAAGGAATTTTCAAGAAATGATAGCATTCAGGCTGTAGTAGGGCTACTCCCTTCTGCTCTTGTTCAGCAAGAGAGAACACAAGGTAAAATAGAAAGATATTAAAATGTTCATGTTTGCGAGGAAGAGACTAAATTTAGAGCCAAGGCAAGGTTGAAAGCTACTGTGTGAACGAGATCAGCACTCTTAGAACATATCTGGTGCTGCTTTGTGGTAGGACAACAGGAAAGGTGCCTTCCATCAAAGACTCTGTTTTGTGAATATGCCCAAATTCATTTGAAAAACGAATTATCTATATCTATTCTCTATTCCTTAATTATCTATCTTAGGCAGTCTATTTTCTTTTATGTTCAAGGGTTATGCCTGGTCTACAGAGTGAATTCCAGCCGACCAGCTTGGTGGCTACAGTCCCTGTCTCGATAAAAGACCAAAAAAAAAAAAGAAAAGAAAAGAAAAGAGAAGCACTTAAAATGGAAACAGAGATGCTTGAAGGGCTCCTGCTCCTCAAAAGCAACTCCCTGAGGAAGTGCCTCCCAGCAGGCAACAGGCAGATGCAACTGTGGTTTAAGGAGGTCAGCCTCTATCTCGAGATAGCAACAGAACTTGGCACTGGAATGCACATGTTACTGGTTTTGCAGACATAAAAGATGCAAGATCATAAGGGAGGTCATAGAAGTCTTTTATCATCTAGAAAACTTCCAAAGCCAGGCAGGGCGTTACAGGGTCAGACTCCCTGCAGGAAGGCCTTAGAGGCTCATGCAAAGCCTGTGCAGGTAAAGCCTAAATTGTAATAGAAGCCCAAGGATTTGGGAGATAGTAGAACTTGGGACATATACAGAGAGAAGCTGCATGTATGACGTGGAACTGCTCCAAGAGAGAGGCTATTTATTATTTATTTATTTATTTATTTATTTATCTTTTAGGTCTTTTTGAACAGAGTCTCCCTGTAGCCCCGGCTGGCCTGGAACTTTTTTTTTTTTTTTTTTTTTTTTTGAACTCACAAAGATCCATCCTGCCTCTGCCTCCGAGTGGCTAGATTAAGGCGTGCGCCAGCATACAAACCATCTTGAAGCCCAGAAGATTCTAACTAGATCTTGTCAAGTTGACAAACAGTTATGAATCATCACAAGTACTGTGTATAAAAAACAGTCTTGGGCTGCGGAAGGCAGCTCAGTGGTAGAATCCTTGTGTAGTATGCAGGCCTAGGCTTGATCCAATAGATACAGTGGCCAGGCTGTGGGACCCCAGTCCTACCCATGAGGACAAACAGAAGCCTCTGCTGCGCTCCCAGCCAAGCGAGTCTCCTGGCCTGTCCTAAGAGTTGATCAGAGTTGTGAGCCACATGGCAGCTCATCTCATCAGTCACTGTGAGTTCACATTGAAGAAGTCCCTACTCCTCCCCCGTCTGTACCTGAGGTTCTGAGAAATCAACTCAATTTTCAGCCTCTGGGTTTTCCTGGTATTATGGGGGCAGAGCTCCTCAGAAATAGGTGGCCACAGGGGACTTGAGAAAGAGGAAGAAGCAAGATTGGCATAGCCCAAGGGAACTGCTCAGTTGAGACTGGAGAGCTTATCTGAGAGGAGTCCTGGGGAGCACGGCTGTCCTGGGGATTCTCTTGATGACCGCCTTTCAGTGACTGACTGGCAAAAAACCAGTGCAGCCTCTTTTCTTGTAAAATTTAATATTAAAACACTCCAGTGTCGCCACACTTTCTTTTTTCTTTCTGTTGTTTATTCCCTTCTTCTCTGGTTTTGCCACTTAAGATGGGTAGTCGGTATCTGCTTCTCCTTGGGTTCCGTTTTCCCCAATCCTGGGGAAGCAGAGTTACCTTCGGGTTAGACGTTTTAGGGGCCTGCAGATCATGAAGGAAACAACCCAGACCAACTGCTTTTGTTTTGGTTTTGTTTTTACAAAATAGCAAGGAGCTGGAAACCAACCAAAGTGCCCCCAAACTGACGGATGGCTAGAGAAAATTTTGTACATATACACAATGGAGTCTATGCAGCAATGAGCTTTGCAGGTGAACGCGATGGAGCTAGAAGACATTCATGCTGAGTGAAGTAACACCAGTCCCAGAAAAGCAAACCACGAAATGGTATCCCTCATCTGTGGATGCTAGCCAGCCCAATTACCTAATTAAAAAAAATTAGTTTAAAAAAGAGATGTAAGGCATGCAATTGGGGTGAATGGTGAAAACTACAGCATATAGTCTGGACACTCATTTGATCAAGCTTGATTGAACATATAACCCCCCCCACCCCGCGGATGTGGGGCTTGGGTTTGGACAACAACAGCCGGCAATTGGTTTACATGAGTGATGCTGGTACTAGCATTAAATTATCACTTATTGCTAAGAAATTGAGAAAAAAAACTGAGAGACAAGATGCAGGACATTATTGCAGAATGAATGATCTTGGTTGGGGTGGGGTGGGATAGGGGAAGGGAAGGAAATTATGCGAACGAATTGGAAAAATGATGTATGAAAACACACAAAGCATCAATAAAAAAAAAGATTTAAAAAAAAACAGAAAAAAATAAATAAATAACATTGCCTGCTTAGGGAAAGAGGGCTTGCTTGCAGTCTCTTGGGCTCCATGTACCTCCCTTTCTGGAGGTCAGGATCAGAGCCATAACTGAAGTGCCTGTGTCCTTTGAATAAAGTATCCCTAATAGCAACATCAGAGGAGAGGTATCATGAAGAAAAACAAAACAATAAAATCGGAGTCAAATCCTACAGATTAATTGCCCACAATCACTTGTAATTTCACATTTAAAACTGTTGCCTTTGAGGGCTGGAGACATGGTTTCAGTGTTAAGAGCACTGGCTACTCTTGCACAGAACCCAGATTAGGTTCCCAGCACACACATGTAGTAATAACCAGCTTTTAACTCCAGTTCCAGGAGGTCAATGCTGACTGTCTGCTCTCTGCAGCGGCAGCACAACCACAGGCATGCCACCTATACATGCAGGCAATCTATTCACACATAAAATTAAAAATTAAAAAGCTAGCACCAGGGCCTGCACTCCCCTCCCAAAAACCTGAGTGACCCTGAAGACCAGAACCTCAACCTAAACGACGAGAAAACAATAACATTGGTTAATCTGGGCTTAATGTGTGGCCTTAAACATCCAAAAGGAAAAGTATAACAAAAAAATATATAGGTATCAGGCTGTTAACATTAGCCTTTCTGTGACACTTAACAACCATACTTAATGCCCCATACCAATTTGGCCAACGGGCTCTTAAAGATAACGTTGTTCCTTGCCCTTATAGGTCAACTAAGTCTCAGGGACTATGGATGGGGGCATCTATGAAATTGTCCTGAAATGTGGAGTTCACCAGTCTTCCTGTTGCCAGGGAGTCTTGGAGCTCCACTGAATGGGACTTCGAGCCAGTGTTTCAGTCTAGAAAGAGAAAAGTCTGCTCATGGCTTCAAAAACGGAAGCCTGGTCAGCAGCGGTGGTGGCGCACGCCTTTAATCCTAGCACTCGGGACATGGCAGGCAGATCTTGTTGAGTTCAAGGCCAGCCTGATGTCTACAGAGTGAGTTCCAGGACAAGCTGGGGCCTCAGGAGAGACCCTGTCTTTGAAAAGACAAAAAAAAAAAAAAAAAAAAAAAAAAAAAAAAAAAAAAGGAAGCCTGGTCTAGCGAGACCTGACTTTCTGTCCTTAGTGGATGGAACTGGTAAATGAAAAAGCCAAAAAGGAGCCAGGGGCTCACACACACACACAAAAAAAAAAAAAAAAAAAAAACCCTGAGGACCAGATCCTCAGTGACCTTGAGAAAAGAAGAAACCTTGGTTAATCTGGCTGTGTGGCCTTAAATATCAAAAAAGGAAAGTATAACCAAAAAAATAATAGTAAGTCCTGAATAATTGTACTTCAGGTATAAGAACTTGAGATCTTAGTAAAAGACAAAAAGTTAAAAAAAAAAAAAAAAAAAAAAAAAGCACTTGTGTTTTGCCTGTCTTCAATCTTCAATTCTTACTGGCAAGTGCATCTACCCAGTGGCTGCTACTGCTTTTGCCATCCTTCAAAGACATGAGATGACAACAGCTTTCTTTTTTTTTGGTATTTTCGAACAGGTCTCCCTTTTTTTTAGTCCCAGCTGGCCTGGAGCTCACTCTGATAGACCAGGCTGGCCTTTGAACTACAGAGATCCACCTGGCCTCTGCTTCCAAATGCTAGGATTAAAGGCATGCGCCAGCCATGCGCCGGCTGGAGACACAGCTTTTCAACCATCCAGTATGGACTGAGGACTCATTTCTCTTCAAGAATCCTCCAACACCTTCAGTGCCAGATGGGGACTGCTGAGACAGTCAGCTTGTGGACTGGAGCAATTACTGGGGTTTCAGCCTCTTTCAGAGTCTAGACTGCCATTGTTGATACCCAGCGTATTCATGGAGACCAGTACAGGAAGAAAAAGAGCAGGAGTTTTGGTACTTACTGAACCTCATTTGGTACCATGGGAAGGGAAAACCCCAGTGTGGAGCACAAGGGCAGGACGGATGGTTATTGGGCTTGCCAAGGAGGAGCTTCAAACATGACAACTTTCAACCTAGTAAAGAAAAAACAATAACAATTAAAAAAAAAAAAGTGGTTATATTAAGCTGAAGATGCTAAAAACGCATGATGGTGAGCTTGATGTTGTGTCGCATACATATGTGCCATATTTTGGAGGATGCAAATGTGGAAGGAGGAAAACAATAACAACAACAAAAAGGACTGGGTCAAAGAACGACTGAAATGGAAGAACTTCTCCCAAAACAGTAAACTTCTGCATCGAAAATTTTAAAACAGGACTGAGAATAAAATGAAAAACATATTTGGCAGAATGCATTGAGCTCTGGTGGGGTGGGAAGCAGGGTAGGGGCACAGGTCTAGACTGATTGGAAATTTTTATGAAATGCACAAAGCTTCAATGAAAATTGGCTTTGAAAAAAAAAAAAAAAAGCGTGTACCCTTCTGAGGACACCGGGATGAAATTTCTGAAACATTTGTTACCCCAAGAATGGAGGCTAGCTGTGCCTGTGGCCCAAGGGAGAGCAGGTATGAACACGGGCACACCACAGGCAGTGTCCTGGCGCATGGTACTCTGGCCTGAGCCTGTGCCTTGCTCCTTGGCATGAGGATGGTATTTATCATTTTAACTGCTTTGGTGACTATCATCCTGCCAAGGGCTTGCAGCTACCACTTTCCATCTGGTCGGTGGCCTTAAAGGATCCTTCCTCAATCCTTGACACTCAGAAACCAACCTCAGCTTATAAACAGCAGGGTCCTGCCTCCGCCCTGAGAAGCTAGGTAGCTTCCAAGCAGAGTACCACCTCCTTATCACACACACCCTGAAAGTGAGATTGAGGAAAGGTAGATGGTTCTCACTGAACATTCTAACGTTTTTGGCAGAGGCAGAAAGCATGTTAGAGCAACTGACTATACAGAAATTCCATTCTGATGACATGCAGACATACATTACAGGGCGGCTAGGGGCTCTCCCCCACATGCATGCTCTGTTCACTGAGAGATGCTAATAGAGTTATATATGGTATATAGAGTGAAATCAGCTGAGTGCTTGGGAGGGACCACTGGGGCAAGAGGAGCAGACCGTGGAGGGCAGCCGGCACACAGAGAGGCCTTCTCTAAAAATAAACAAAGTGTTGAGTGTGGAGGTGGCAGAGACTTGTGGTTAATTCCTGCACTTGGAGGTAGAGGAGGAGAATCAGCAGGTGCCAGCCTCAGTCATAAAGTGAGTCCGAGTCCAAATCTAGCCTGGGCTACCTGGTACCCAGTCTAAAATACTTTAATCCATCAAAAGTACAATAGCCAGTGACCAAGAGTATGGACCACCAGTTAAGTAGCCATCCCTAACCTTAGGCTCTGAAACAGGAGTTGTGTTTACTTCACAGTTCTGTTGATCCTGAATAATAGCTAATGTAGGCTGTTGAACCACCTGGCTGGCTGGTCTGGGGCAGTGCTTTGGTTAGTTTCCTGCTTCTATAACAAAATGCCCGAAACTGAATAATTTATAAAGAGCAGTGATTTATTTGGCTCGTGGTTCTGGAATCTGGAAAGTCTTAAGAGCATGAAACTACATCTGGTGTGAGCCTTTGCTGTTTCATGCATGGTGAGAGCAGCGGGAAGAGAAGGTACACCGGGAGAGCCAGCTCACTTCTGTAACTCTCTCTAGTAAGAACACTAATGTATCCCCTCTTGCTAGGCCCAGCCCCTGGTACTCCTCTTCTCCCCCCCCATCTTCTTTTTAGAAAAGGGAATTAACAAGCATTTGCCCTTCCTCTTTCTTCCTGTCTACAATCTGAATGTAAGAACAGGAAGTTCAGCCTCTCTTTTGAAATACTGGGGACTAAAGTCAGAGCTGAAGGTGGTAGATCAAATCGATAGAAGCAACGTCTTAGTAGCAGCCCTAGCTCTAGGGTTATGCAAATTAACACTAAGTCATTGTTAGTCATGTTGTCTGCCTTTGCCAGCAGACTGCTTCCTTACTGATATAGGAGAGTGCATTCACAAAAAACATGAGTGAGAGTAAAGAAGGCCAGGAAAAGCCATCAAAAAACACTGTTCCATTTCCTCCATTTCCACAGCTGTTTGCTCTTTTTTTCAGTGCTGAGAATCAAAAGTAGGAGCTTGTCTATGCTAGGCAAGCACTATAAGCACTCTACCACTGAGCTACAGCTTAGCCCCCAGGCTGGGAGTTTTAGGGCTGCTTCCTTAGAAGGAAGATAAGCAGTTTGGGAGGTCAGGAGGCCGGCTGTCTCTGTCACTGCAGCTTGCAAGTGCTCACATCGTTTTATGTAAAACTGATGGAACTGCATCTGCTGTGGGCTTGGGGGAGGGGGTATTTTTATTTTTTAAATATGTGTATGCGGAGGTGAGTATATGCGTGTGAGCGCAAGCGCGGTGTTCCAGGCTGTTGTGCGCTGCTCACTGTGGAGGAAGAGGACTCGCAGGCCGTTTAGAGCAACTCCATTTCTTTAGAGAAAAACTCCATTTTATGCTAAGGATTTCTTGGAAATAGCATCATTCTGCAAAGAGCTGAGAGGGCAGGCGGGTGGTGTTTACTCAGAACCAGGTTTCAGCAATGAGGGTGCAGATGAACGATGGAAACTGGGAAGCAATGAGTCAGCTTTAGCTTAGCAAGGAGGAAGACAGTCAACAGCAGAGATGAGCCAACAGAGATAACAGCAAGAATGGGGCCCTAAGGTTAGCCATGGGAAAAGTCACCTGCCATACCCCAGTAAGAGCTAGCCCAAAGCCCACTAAGATGTAAACTTTATGTGAACTCTGCCTTTAAAAACCCTGTGTAGAATTTCTCGGGGTCGCCTCTTCTACCTGCGTGTAGTGAGAGAGTGGACCCTGGTACATCAGTTATCAATTTGGTCTTTTTTTCTAAAATAAACTTTTGCAATTGCTTTTTTTTTTTTTCTAAATAAATTTGAAAAAAGCAGCTGCCTGTCACGTTGGTGATTTGGGGGGGAGTCCCCGGACCCTAATATGGATGCTAGAAACTTCTGGAAGAACAGGAAGCACTCTAAACTGTGGAATCGTCTCTTGGCTAGCTCAGAAGTGATCACTGGACAAGGTCTCTGGGAGCTCCTGAAGATGCTTCCCTGGTGAGCGTCGTGCCCATTTGACAGGACACCCATCCGCCCTGCTCTGATGAGCTCTCCGAGCTCTCCGCACTCCGCACCCCTCCACAGCGGGGCTCCAGGACTTATTTTTTAACCCGGCACTGGGATTGGAACCCTGCCCTCTTGTACACTAGGCAAGCACTCTGTCACTAAGCTACACACCCAGCCTCCCTCCCCAGCGCGCATACTTATTAATGAATGGGTCAGGGCCAAGTCCTAGCTTTGCTAACAGTCTCCTGTGCTGCTCCCGCTGGAGAAACATTCCCATCTCGGTGCTTCATTGTTCCACTCTGGTTCAGTTGACCCCCAATAGACAAAAAGAAAAGGAACCCACATGCGAGTCAAGTGGAATGTAGTCCTATGGCAGAGCCTCCCAGGCCTCACACAGAAGGGACACTGGGGTCCACCGTGCCAGAGGCTTGCTCTCCTGTCTCTAAATATCTTTTTCCAGAGTTCTGGGATTAATCCTCTCCAACTAGTTTTTTTTTTGTGTGTTTGTGTTGTGTTGTTTTTTTTTTTTTCTTTGGTCTTTTGAGACTGGTCTCCCCGTAGCTACAGCTGTCCTGGAACTCATCTGTAGACCAGAAACTCACAAAGATCCGTTTCCTTTGCCTCCGAGTGCTAGGATTAAAGGCATGTGCCACCATGCCAAGCCCAACCAAGTTTTTATAGTGAGAAAAAACACCTTGCTGTGTTGTGATACGATATTGGAGGTAGGCAGGGCAGGGGCAGTTTGGAGCCTCCCCCCTACCCTGTGGTCATCTCTCTTAAGAAAGAAAGGAAGGAAGGAAGGAAGGAAGGAAGGAAGGAAGGAAGGAAGGAAGGAAGGAAGGAAGAGAGGAGGGAAGGTGAGTGTGGTAGCGTGTTAATTATCGAAAGAAAGAAGAAAAGAAAGAAAGAGAGAGAGAGAAAGAAAGAAAGAAAGAAACAAACAAACAAACAAACAAACTGTGGTAGAGTGTTAGTTATCTGAGGAAGGATCCTGGAAAAGCTGGCAGCTGAGACCTCATAGACAAGGAGACAGATGTGAAAATCTATGGAGAGACCTTCAAACAGAAGGAGTAGTAAGGACAGATGTCCTGGGGTAGAACTTTTGGGGGCTGGGAAAGGCAGTAGCTGGCAAAGGACCTTCTAAAAGTTAGAGATACTCGCTGACTATGAATGCACACACCTGAAGTCTCAGCAGTTGGGAGGTGGCAGCAGAAGCATCAGGAGCTCAGTGTCATCCTCACCAAGTAATGAGTCCAAGGCCAGCCTGGGCTACATAAGAACGTATGTCAAAGAACCAAAATAACAAAGTCAATAAAGTAGGGATATTAGGTCCTGTTTTATTTCAGTGGCAAGGATCTAGCAGAAGGAAGGAAGCTGTTGGTACATGGAAGCAAGAGCATACTTGGGCTGGCAAAAGAGGACAGAGCCCAGGGACAGGAGAGGGACTAGCCACCACTGGGCAGCACTTTGGAGACTACAGGCATCTGATGGCATTCCTGGAAACTGGTCTGTCTTCTTTCTTTTGGAAGGATGGTTTGGAGTTAGACCAATAATGAAAGAGGAAGGAGTGTTGAAAATAGGTACAACTGAGTACAAGCCTGAGCTACAGAGTGAGCCCCTGTTTCAGAAAACCACACAGGGGCTGAATGCTCAGTGGTCAAAGGTACTTGCCACCAAGCCTGATTATCTGAGTTCAGTTCCCAGGTCCCACATGGCAGAAGGAGAGAACTGACTCCCACAGTTGACCTCTGACCTCCACATATGTGCATGTGCCTGCACATGTATATATGCACACCCACACACAAATAAATGCAATTTTTTGCCCTTTTTTTAAGACAGGGTCTCCCTGTAGCCCCAGCTGGCCTAGAACTTGCCATGAAGACCAAGCTGGCCTTGAACTCACAGAGATCCACCTGCCCCTCCCTCCAGAGTGCTGGGGAAAAAAATTAAATATGTCACTAGATAAAGAAAAATACCCCCCCATACACACAGTATACAAAGTAGACAGGAAAAAGTGTGAAATTTGCCCCATGGAGAGGGAAAAGGAATTTTCTTTTTTTTGGTGGGAAAAGGAATTTTCTAAGAAAACGTAGGATTGTTGGAGCTGGGGAGATAACCTAGCAGTTAAGAGCACCGACCGCTCTTGCAGAGGACCCGGGTTCGATCCCCAGCACCCACATGGCGGCTGAGAACTGTCTGTAACTCCAATTCTAGGAGAACTCCAGTTCTGAGACCCTCTTCTGACCTCCGAGGCATTGCACAACACGGGTGCACAGACCTACATGCAGACAGTACATTCATACACATAAAAAATAAATAAAAATAAAAAAAGAAAACATAGGATTGTTTCACAGTTCAGAAGTATGGGCATTAATTTCAAGTGAGCCCAGCCAGGGCAGCTGGCCACGTTTCTTCTGTGATGCCCCTCTGCTTGGGTGCAGGTGGAAACATTTTTTTTTTTTTGTCTTTTCGAGACAGGGTCTCCCTGTAGCCCCAGCTGTCCTGGAACTCACTCTGTAGAACAGACTGGCCTTGAACTCACAAAGATCCGCTTGCCTCTGCCTCCCAAGTGCTAGGATTAAAGGCGTGTGCTCTTAATAAGCCACACTAACTGTTCAACCCATGACCTCAGAACAAGACCAGTCAGTATAAGACAAGGGTTACAGTGCAGACTGCATGTTGGACCATGGAATCTCAGAGGGCTGGGAATGAAGAGGCACCTTGGAGCAGAAATAAAGGACAGGAAGTCTCAGGTGAGAGACTCATGGGGTCCACAGCCTGGAGGGGTAACAGGGAGATCTTCAGATCTGAGTGTTTGGAACAAAGTAGGCCTTCGTGGTTCAAGGCTCAGAATAAGGCCAAGAGACTTAGAGGCCAGCTGTTGGGTAGGTCACGAACACAGGTGCTCAGGCCACCAAAAATAATGACAGAGAAGAGCCAGTGCTGAAAGTTGTCCAAAAGTGGGAGATGTGATCAGGAGGGTGACAGGTGACACTAAGAGGAGGCGGTGGGCAGTGACACGTGACACTAAGAAGAGGCAGTGGGCAGTGACAGGTGACACTAAGAAGAGGCGGTGGGCAGTGACAGGTGACACTAAGAGGAGGCGGTGGGCAGTGACTGGTGACACTAAGAGGAGGCGGTGGGCAGTGACTGGTGACACTAAGAGGAGGAGGTGGGCAGTGACTGGTGACACCAAGAGGAGGCGGTGGGCAGTGACAGGTGACACCAAGAGGAGGCGGTGGGCAGTGACAGGTGACACCAAGAGGAGGCGGTGGGCAGTGACAGGTGACACTAAGAGGAGGCGGTGGGCAGTGACAGGTGACGCTAAGAGGAGGCGGGTGGGCAGTGACACGTGACGCTAAGAGGAGGCGGTGGGCAGTGACAGGTGACACCAGGAGGAGGCGGTGGGCAGTGACAGGTGACACTAAGAGGAGGCGGTGGGCAGTGACAGGTGACACTAAGAGGAGGCGGTGGGCAGTGACTGGTGACGCTAAGAGGAGGCGGTGGGCAGTGACAGGTAACGCTAAGAGGAGGCGGTGGGCAGTGACTGGTGACGCTAAGAGGAGGCGGTGGGCAGTGACTGGTGACGCTAAGAGGAGGCGGTGGGCAGTGACAGGTGACGCTAAGAGGAGGCGGTGGGCAGTGACTGGTGACGCTAAGAGGAGGCGGTGGGCAGTGACAGGTGACGCTAAGAGGAGGCGGTGGGCAGTGACAGGTGACGCTAAGAGGAGGCGGTGGGCAGTGACAGGTGACACTAAGAGGAGGCGGTGGGCAGTGACAGGTGACACTAAGAGGAGGCGGTGGGCAGTGACAGATGACGCTAAGAGGAGGCGGTGGGCAGTGACAGGTGACACTAAGAGGAGGCGGTGGGCAGTGACAGGTGACACTAAGAGGAGGCGGTGGGCAGTGACAGGTGACACTAAGAGGAGGCAGTGGGCAGTGACAGGTGACACTAAGAGGAGGCTCAAGGTTGGCATCAATCATAGACATATCCTGTATGGCACTCGGCTCCAATTTTACAATGGACTTCATTTTTTTTAGAGCAATCCTAGCCTCATTCTTTGCCCCTTACAAAGATTTCTCCTGTGTTTCCTTCCTCTGGCACACAGCAAAACCAGTCATCACAGAAAGCACTTTTACTGTAGCTGACGAACCTGCATAGGTACATTGTTATTACCTGGTGTAAACTCTTGGCTTTCCATTTATTTACTTATTTATGTCTGTTTGTTTATTTACAGCCTAGGCTGGACTGGAGTTCACTGTATAGCAGAGGATGACTTTGAACTCTTGACCCTCCAGCTCAGCTTCCTTTACTCTTGGTACCTTGTTCCCCCATTTGTGGACAAACACATAATAGTGGTGCCCTAGTAAGTAGTTTCACTGCCCTGGGGAGCTAGGATTTGGAAGAAGAAATGGTTTGGAAACTTCAGAGGAGAATGAGAAGAATATTTCTGAGGTCCAAGGTGCTTGGCTTAAGGGAACTGCTCTTAGAGATGCCTGTGTGGACAGGGGTGTCCCCAAGGCAAGCCTAAGAAGAAAGTGAAGATCTTAGTGGAGACCTGGATTAAAGGCACTGGTAGGGTGATGTGTGTGCCTCGTAACGCTTGGCAGTGGGGCAGGTGTCTGTGCTGAGGGATGGGCTCTGGGCATGATGAGATTATGTTCCTGCCTTCTGGCAGCCTGGGGACGGGTGGCTGGCTTCAGGCAAGGCACGCACACTTGGCCCTGATGGACCTTCCTTTCCAGGAACCCCTATAATTTTGGCAGGCTGCGATTCTCAGGCCTTATCCTCTGATACTTGGTGTCTTCGGTGCTCTACTTCCCAGTGAATTTATTCCCTGGTTGGATGGCAGCTTGGGCAGAACCCTGCAATGCCATTTTTCACCAGCTCAGGTCCAACAGAGCCCTTGCCACACAATGTGCCAACTGACACAGACTTGTACAGCTCCCTCAGCAACAAGGCTGTGCCTGCAACCCAGAGGGGCTGGGGGCACCCAACCCTGCCTGCAGGCACTTCCGTGGTGGCTGGCCCCCCTTCCCCCCCTCATGGTAGGGCCAGTGGACTGGGGGTTCGGAGACTGGAGGATCCAGTCCAGCCCCTGGCCTCCTGCAGGAGCCTGGGGCCTTCGTAACTTCATCAGCTGAAGGCCTCAGCGCAGGCAGCCAAGTGGTCTTGAGGGATGAAGCCAAGCTTTCTGTTTTGTCTCCCATCCGATCACTGGAGTGGAACTGACAGAGACCCTCACCAACACCCCCTCTTTTCCTTCCTGACAGGTGACTACTGCACACTGGGCAGTTACCTTACAAAGGCTCCAAATACCCAGGGGTGGTGGCACCTCAAGGAAAAGCAGAGCTCTGGGTCATACCTTGCAGTATCAAGGCAGAGAGGACAGCTTTGCAGGGCTGCACTGCATTAAGATGACAGGGTGTGGGTCACCTTTGGTGATGAGGACACATGGAGGTGGGGGCGATCCCTGGGTTCTTTGCTTCTGTGTACATGTTTGGATAGGCTTCCAGCCAGCTCCTGTCAACTATAGCCCCCCCCCCGCCCCCACTCACACGTCTCTAGTTACAGGTAGCAACAATCCCATAAGGAGAAGATGCTTGGACTCCAGCACGCAGCTCCTGCCCGGGCCATTGCCCCTGATGACTCCAAGGCAGGAAATGACTGCGACGTCCATGAAGGAGTTCCTAGGCGGGCAGAGACTAGGCCTGGTGATTTGCAGGACTGCTGAATTCTTTGGGTTCCAGATCTTTACAGGCTTGCCAAGCCCGGGTGGGGGGGGGGGGGATCAGCTGGAAATTTCTAGCAAGAAAGCACCAGGTGCTAAGGAGGTTCCAGTCTGACTCAGAAACACTCAGGATGGAGCCGACAGTCCCAGCTTTGCTTGCTCTCAAAGCCAGCCAGAAACTGCACGCTCTTGTAAGTCAGCGCACCGCTGACACCGGGCTGCACTCAAGTAAACACAGGGCTGAGGCCAGAACTAGGTGCCTGGCTTTGGAAGTTTTCTAGATGATACAAGACTCTATGACTCCTTTGATCTTGCATCTTTTATGTCTGCAAAACCAGTAACATGTGCATAGTCCCAGTGCCGAGTTCTAGTTGCTTCATCAGAGATAGGAGGCTGACTCCATTAAACCATACAAGTGCATCTGCCTGTTAGCCTGCTGCGGAGAGATCACTTCCTCAGAGTGAGTTGCATTTGAGAGAGAACATCTTACAACAGCTATCTGTTTCCATTTAAGAGCCTCTCATTTTCTGTTTATCTTTATTTTACTTTGTTTGTTTATCGAGTAAGGGGTCCGTGTAGGCCACCAGCTGGTCATCTGGAGATTACACATCGTGGGATAGACCGGACGAGGCTTGGCCAAACCAATGGCCACACAGTAATGCCGGCACTATATTCTTGGTCCCTCGAGAGTCTAGGATTAGGAAAGGGCCTGCACACAACCGCCAACGTGTCTCACGTCTCTGTCTTTCAAATGAATTGTGCATATCACAAAACAGAGCTCTTTGATGGAAGGCACCGTTTCCTGTTGTTATCCTACCACAAAGCAGGCACCAGATATGGTTCAGAGAGTGACTGATCTCGTTTCGACACAGTAGCTTTCAACCTTAGCCTTTGGCTCTATAAATTTAGTCCTTCCTCGGCAGAACATGAACATTTAATCGATCTCTAGTCGTTTACCTTGTGTATCTCTCTTGCTGAACAAGGCAGAGGATGACCCTACTACAGTGAATGCTATCATTATCTTGAAAAATTCCTTTGGCAATAAAGTTAGTTTTCCATTACCTTTGATATGACGCTCTACTTGAGTTCTTAAGCAACAGGTAGGCAGAATTGCAGCCAAGGATTCAGAAACAATCTACCGTGAAACCTCATGAGCTGTGGCTCTATCCTATCGTGTTTGCTCAGTTCCATTCCTCTTCTTCCAAGTTCCCATGATGGTTTCATGATAATTCTTTCTGCTGACAGCAATTAACAGGCTCCTTGTCGCAGGTTCTTGTTCGCCTAAGGTACGTACTAATACTGTGTATAGTGTGGTGTGTGTGGTGTGTGGTGTGTGTGATCGTGTGTGTTGTGTGACAGTACCTCTGGAGGCGCAGGAAGAGGGGTGTTGGGATCACAGCGGGAGTTGGAGTTATCGGCAGCTGAAAGCCACTTGACATAAAACTGAGAACCCAGCTCGACTCTTCTGGAAGAGCATCAAACACTCCTTAACGTTGGAGACAGTCTCATCCAGCCCCACAGTTCCAAAACTCTTCCCACATTTCTCGTTCCGCAATACCAGTTCTACAAGGCCATGAGAACCACAGTGCATGGATCAGGATCGTCGCAGAGTGCTCTGCTTCTCAGGAGCAATTTTCTGCCTTAGCTGCTTTTCCTGATGCTGTGATGAAATACCCTAACAAAGACCATTTGAGGGAGAAAGAGTTTTTATTTTTGGCTCAAAGTATGAAGATACAGTCCACTGTGGTCGGAGTGTCGAGGCAGCTGGTCACATATCTGCATTTGGAGTATGAGGATGGTGACTGCCTGTGTTCAACTAGCTTTCTTCCAGAAATCATCCCAGGGAACAGTGTTGCCCACTTCTAGGGCAGATCTTCCCACCTCAAAGCGCTAATTCTAGATCATACCTTGACAGAACATGCCCAGAGCTTTTCCTAGGTGATTCTGGGTCCTGTTGACTTGTCAGTACTGACCGTCTGGGCATTCCCGGAGAGCGCGCTCACCCTTCCTGTTTCCCCTACTGCCTGCCCACTCTCCAGACAGAGGGTGCTCCTCATGCTTCCTCTGGCTGTGCTGGCTCCTTTCAAGGCTATGCTGAGAGGTGTTTGGTTGTCCAGGACAGAAGTGGCAAAGCCTTTAGGGACTTGTCACTTCACATCCATAATCAGGAATAGAGAGCAACAAAGAGGTGATTCGGAGATCATGTTTGCCATTCTACAGTCCAGGGTCCCACCCACAATGAAGAGGAGTCTCCCTATACCAATGAAGCTAATCAGGACGGAAAATCGCAAACAGCATGGCCCAGGCGCCGTTCTCCCAAGGGATTATTGTCAATTCTGTACAGACTGGACGATTAACACTAGCCATCAAGACCTACAAAGTCAAGGACCCTTCCTTCTCTGTGGATGAAAGGAAACCAAAGAGGTAAGTGTCACGGATTAATCGTCAAAGGGAAGGGACAGGAAGAAGGCTTCATGGGGAAGAAACTTTGTCCACCATTGGGAATCAAATCCAGGATATCACACATGCAAAACAGACACCCCACCCCTGAGATGCCTCCAGCTCTTTGTGGCTAATACATAACTTATCTTATTACAAAAAAAAACAGGGGCTGGAGGAGATGGCTTCAAGAGGTTAGAGCATTTAGTGCCTCTTGCAGAGGATCTGGGTTGGGTTCCAAGCACCCCCTAACTCCAGCTCCTTCTGATCTCCATGAGCATTGTAGGACACAGGCTGCAGCTGTGACAGACATGGACATGGGCAGATATACTCATAAAATAAATAAATAAATAAAGATATGAAAGTATATAGCTGCAAGCAGCCAGGCTTGGTGGCAACATACCTTTAATTCCCAGCACTCGGGAGGGGCAGAGGTCAGACTCTCTGTGATTCAAAGCCAGCCTGGTCTACACAGTGGTGAGTCCAAGAAAGCTGGCTATACTAAACAAGGAGGACCTGTCTCAAAAAAGAAAAAAAAAAAAATATCAAAAAAAAAAAAAAGATATAGCTCCATGTGTAGGAAATAGTATGGGGAAATAGTTTTAAAATGGTATCCTGGTGCCATCAGGCAGGTGAGCGACACAGTGGTGACCGTCTTATGCTCTTATTTTTACCTTGGGTTTTGCTTTTTATGGAGAATGTTCTACTTTTAGTATTCAGAAAGCTTTTCTGTTTTTATTATTTTTAAAGATTTAATTTTTTTTTTTTTTTTTTTTTTCTTCTTTTTTCTTCAAGATTTGCAAAGTGATAGCAGGTATAATCATAATGTAAGTCCATTCCTCACATGGGGGCAGACAATTTTCTTGTTATTCTTTCACTTTGAAAGTAGACTTGTTTTTTTTTTTTTTTTAAGGTATAGCCCATGTTCCTTGGCATCTACTTCCCAATGAGTTGGATTACCTTATAGGGCTACGGACACTGAAGCTCCCTGAACCTTATGGCATTCTCTCTCCTCTCTCTCCCTCTCTCTCCTTCTCCTCTCTCTCTCTCTCTCTCTCATCTTTTTTGAGACAGGGACTCCTGTAGCCCTGGCTGTAGCTGGAACTTGTAGACCAGGTTAGTCTTGAATTCAGAGATCTTCCTGCTCTGTTCCTATCTCAATAAACACTGGGATTAAAGGCTCGTGCCAACCCATGCCCAACTCTACTTAATTTTAGAACTTTGTGAAAGAGTAAAAGTAACTTCCACCCATATGTGACAGGTAATGTGAGTAAAAGAAAATTCCTTCATGTGTTCACTCATTTTACCAATAATGTACTACTGTGCAAATCCATCTGGGGAAAAGCAGCCAGGTACTAGGAGAAAGCTCCCAGGAGAAGGTGTGCTTAGCAATGTGTGGAAGCCATGGTCCTAATCTAGTACCAGAAACAACAAACCAAAAACAAACAAACAAAACAAAACAAACTGAACCAAGCAGGTGGATCCAGAGGAGTAATGAATGAGCTTGCTTTAAGGGCCATTGTCAGTCCTTCCACTGGGTGGGCAGATTAGAGGGTGGTCTTCGCAGCTTTCTCACAAATGTCCTTCCTAGGATGGAAATTGGACCTTGCGTTTAGGATGCAGCCCACTCGGGGTGTGGGAGCTGCAGCACTGCTGTAGCCCCTCGCGGGAGCCTCCAGGAGGTTGGTGTGACCTTGACAGTGTGTGAAGCCACGTGCAGCCCGCCCTGTAGACTTGCTGTGCAAGAGCTCTGGGGTCTCAGTGAGGTGGAAATTTCCCCGCTGCCCGCTTTCGCCTTCCTACAGGGTCTCCCAGGCTGCCCTCCCTACGGCTCCCGCTTTTGTGTTTGTGCCAGCAGGAAAAAGGCCCTTGGCTTGGCTCCTTGTCTGCCAGGAGTCCAACGTTTCCAGGGGGTTTGCCTGGTGTCAGACATTGCCAGGTGCCTTTCCTCGCTCTGTAGCTGAGCTTCTAGCCAGGATTTCTTGGCTCTGGGAAAGACCGAATGCCTGCCTGAGCACTCCGGGCCTGTGTTTCATTTGCAGCTGTCCCAGCCCGTATTGGGTGACAGCGTCAGTGCTCTGGGGCCAGCCCGTCCCCTCCAGGGCAGCCAGCAGAGGAGGCCCTTTGTGTGGCTGCCTCGCAGCGCAGCGCTGGAGGGCGGAGCTNGGCTGCACAGGGGGGGGGGGGGGGGGGGGAGATCAGCTGGAAATTTCTAGCAAGAAAGCACCAGGTGCTAAGGAGGTTCCAGTCTGACTCAGAAACACTCAGGATGGAGCCGACAGTCCCAGCTTTGCTTGCTCTCAAAGCCAGCCAGAAACTGCACGCTCTTGTAAGTCAGCGCACCGCTGACACCGGGCTGCACTCAAGTAAACACAGGGCTGAGGCCAGAACTAGGAGCTCCGCCCTCCAGCGCTGCGCTGCGAGGCAGCCACACAAAGGGCCTCCTCTGCTGGCTGCCCTGGAGGGGACGGGCTGGCCCCAGAGCACTGACGCTGTCACCCAATACGGGCTGGGACAGCTGCAAATGAAACACAGGCCCGGAGTGCTCAGGCAGGCATTCGGTCTTTCCCAGAGCCAAGAAATCCTGGCTAGAAGCTCAGCTACAGAGCGAGGAAAGGCACCTGGCAATGTCTGACACCAGGCAAACCCCCTGGAAACGTTGGACTCCTGGCAGACAAGGAGCCAAGCCAAGGGCCTTTTTCCTGCTGGCACAAACACAAAAGCGGGAGCCGTAGGGAGGGCAGCCTGGGAGACCCTGTAGGAAGGCGAAAGCGGGCAGCGGGGAAATTTCCACCTCACTGAGACCCCAGAGCTCTTGCACAGCAAGTCTACAAGGCGGGCTGCACGTGGCTTCACACACTGTCAAGGTCACACCAACCTCCTGGAGGCTCCCGCGAGAGGCTACAGCAGTGCTGCAGCTCCCACACCCCGAGTGGGCTGCATCCTAAACGCAAGGTCCAATTTCCATCCTAGGAAGGACATTTGTGAGAAAGCTGCGAAGACCACCCTCTAATCTGCCCACCCAGTGGAAGGACTGACAATGGCCCTTAAAGCAAGCTCATTCATTACTCCTCTGGATCCACCTGCTTTGGTTTCAGTTTGTTTTTGTTTGTTTGTTTGTTTGTTTGTTTGTTTCTGGTACTAGGATTAGACCCATGGCTTCACACATGCTAAGCACACCTTCTCCTGGGAGCTTCTCTCCTAGTACCTGGCTGCTTTTCCCCAGATGGATTTGCACAGTAGTACATTATTGGTAAAATGAGTGAACACATGAAGGAATTTTCTTTTACATTACCTGTCACATATGGGTGGAAGTTACTTTTACTCTTTCAAAAGTTCTAAAATTAAGTTAGAGTTGGGCATGGTGGCACGAGCCTTTAATCCCAGTGTTTATGAGGCAGAGGCAGATGGACCTATTTCAGATCAAGGCCAGCCTGGTCCTCATAGCAAGTTCCAGGCTACCCAGGGCTACAGGGAGTCCCTGTCTCAAAAAGATGAGAGAGAGAGAGAGAGAGAGAGAGAGAGAGAGAGAGAGAGAATGAATAAAGTCAGGCTTAGTGGCCTAGGCCTATAATGTAATCCCAACTCTTGGGAAGTAGAGGCAGAAGGGACACCTGGGCTACCTAAAAAAAAAAAAACAGTTCTAAAGTTAAAGAATAAAAGAAATCCTGTGTGAGGATGGACTTACATTATGATTACCTTTATCCTTTGGCAGATCTTGAAGAAAAAAGAAGAAAAGGAGGTGTGTGACAGCATTTCTTTAAAAATAATAAAAAAGAAAAGCTTTCTGAATATAAAAGTAGAACATTCTCCATAAAAAGAAACCCAGGTAAAAATAGAAAGGAGCAAAAGTCACCTGTCGCTCACCTCCTGATGGCCCAGATACCATTTAAAATATTTCCCCATACTATTTCCTACACATGTAGCTATATCTTTTCTTTTTTTTTTATTTTTTTTTTTTTTTTTGAGACAGGGTCTCCTTTTAGTCTCAGCTGTTCTGGATCTCACTGTGTAGACCAGGCTGGCCTTGAATTCACAGAGATCTGCACCTCTGCCTCCCGAGTGCTGGGATTAAAGGTATGTGCCACCATGCCTGGCTTGCAGCTATATCTTTTCATATTTTATTTATTTATTTATTTTATGAGTATATTGCCTCCATGTCTGTAAGTGCACCTGTGTCCTACAATGCTCATGGAGATCAGAAGAGCTGGAGTTAGGGGGTGCTTGGAACCCAACCCAGATCCTCTGCAAGAGCAGCTAATGCTCTTAACCATTGAGCCATCTCTCCAGCCCCTGTTTTTATTTTGTAATAAGATAAAGTTATTATTAGCACAAAGAGCTGGAGGCATCTCAGGGGTAGGGTGTCTGTTTTGCATGTGTGATATCCTGGATTTGATTCCCAATGGTGGACAAAGTTTCTTCCCATGAAGCTTCTTCCTGTCCCTTCCCTTTGACGATAATCCTGAACTTACCTCTTTGGTTTCCCTTCATCCCAGAGAGAGGAAGGGTTATGACTTGTGTAGGTCTGATGGCTAGTGTTAATCGTCAGTCTGACAGAATTGATAATCCCTTGGGAGACGGGCCTTGGGCATGCCTGTTGGCAGATTGTCCTGATTATGTTCATTGGTATAGGGAGACTCCTCTTCATTGTGGGTGGGACCTGGACTGTAGAACTGCAAAAGTGATCTCGAATACCTCTTTGTTGCTCTCTATTCCTGATTATGGATGTGAAGTGACAAGTCCCTAAAGGCTTTGCCACTTCTGTCCTGGACAACCAAACACCTCTCAGCATAGCCTTGAAAGGAGCCAGCACAGCCAGAGGAAGCATGAGGAGCACCCTCTGTCTGGAGAGTGGGCAGGCAGTAGGGGAAACAGGAAGGGTGAGCGCGCTCTCCGGGAATGCCCAGACGGTCAGTACTGACAGTCAACAGGACCAGAATCACCTAGGAAACAAGCCTCTGGGCATGTCTGTCAAGGGTTGTCTAGATTAGGCTCTTGAGGTGGGAAGATCTGCCCTAGAAGTGGGCAACACTGTTCCCTGGGATGATTTCTGGAAGAAAGCTAGTTGAACACAGGCAGTCACCATCCTCTACTCCAAATGCAGATGTGACCAGCTGCCTCGACACTCCGACCACAGTGGACTGTATCTTCATACTTTGAGCCAAAAATAAAACTCTTTCTCCCTCAAATGGTCTTTGTTAGGGTATTTCATCACAGCATCAGGAAAAGCAGCTAAGGCAGAAAATTGCTCCTGAGAAGCAGAGCATTGCTGTGACGATCCTGACCATGCATGTGGTTCTCAGGCCTTTAGAACTGGTTTGCGGAAGAAATGTGGAAGAGTTTGGAACTGTGGGGCTGGAGAGATGGCTCAACAGTTAAGAGTGTTTGATGCTCTTCCAGAAGAGTCGAGCTGGGTTCTCAGTTTTATGTCAAGTGGCTTTCAGCTGCCGATAACTCCAACTCCCGGTGATCCAACACCCTCTTCTGGCCTCCAGAGGTACTGTCACACACACACACACACACACACACACACACACACACACACATATATATATATATATAGGAAAAAAGGAAAGCCTTTAATTGCTGTAAGCAGAAAATAATGAACCATTCATGGGAACTTGGAAGAGAGGAATGCTGAGCAACACAGTAGAGGCCCAGCTCATGAGGTTTCAGGTGATGTTCTGAATCTGGCTGCATTCTGCCTATGTGCTAAGAACTCAAGTGAGGTCATATTTAAAGGTAATGGACTAATTTATTTGCCAAAGGAATTTTCAAGAAATGATAGCATTCAGGCTGTAGTAGGGCTACTCCCTTCTGCTCTTGTTCAGCAAGAGAGAACACAAGGTAAAATAGAAAGATATTAAAATGTTCATGTTTGCGAGGAAGAGACTAAATTTAGAGCCAAGGCAAGGTTGAAAGCTACTGTGTGAACGAGATCAGCACTCTTAGAACATATCTGGTGCTGCTTTGTGGTAGGACAACAGGAAAGGTGCCTTCCATCAAAGACTCTGTTTTGTGAATATGCAAATTCATTTGAAAAGAGAGAGCCTAGAGGGACTTGGTGGTGCAGGCCTTTAATCCTAGCACTTGAGGGGCAGAGGCAGGCGGATCTTTGTGAGTTCAAGGCCAGCCTGGTCTACAGAGTGAACTCCAGGACAGCTGGGGCTACAGGTCCCTGTCTCGAAAAGACCAAAAAAAAAAAAGAAAAGAAAAGAAAAGAGAGAGCCTAAATGGAAACAGAGATTGCTGTTGAAGAGGTTACCTGCTCCTCAAAAGCAACTCCCTGAGGAAGTGCCTCCCAGCAGGCAACAGGCAGATGCAACTGTGGTTTAAGGAGGTCAGCCTCTATCTCGAGATAGCAACAGAACTTGGCACTGGAATGCACATGTTACTGGTTTTGCAGACATAAAAGATGCAAGATCAAAGGAGTCATAGAGTCTTGTATCATCTAGAAAACTTCCAAAGCCAGGCAGGGCATTACAGGGTCAGACTCCCTGCAGGAAGGCCCTAGAGGCTATGGCATAAGCTGTGCAGGTAAAGCCTAAATTGTAATAGAAGCCCAAGGATTTGGGAGATAGTAGAACTTGGGACATATACGGAGAGAAGCTGCATGTATGACGTGGAACTGCTCCAAGAGAGAGGCTATTTATTTATCTATTTATTTATTTATCTTTTGGTCTTTTTGAAACAGAGTCTCCCTGTAGCCCCGGCTGGCCTGGAACTTGCTCTGTAGACCAGGCTGGCCTTGAACTCACAAAGATCCACCTGCCTCTGCCTCCCAAGTGGTAGGATTAAAGGCGTGCGCCAGCATACCCATCTTGAAGCCCAGAAGATTCTAACTAGATCTTGTCAAGTTGACAAACAGTATGAATCATCACAAGTACTTGTGTATAAAAAACAGGTCTTGGGCTGGGAAGCAGCTCAGTGGTAGAATCCTTGTGTAGTATGCAGGCCTAGGCTTGATCCAATAGATACAGTGGCCAGGCTGTGGGACCCCAGTCCTACCCATGAGGACAAACAGAAGCCTCTGCTGCGCTCCCAGCCAAGCGAGTCTCCTGGCCTGTCCTAAGAGTTGATCAGAGTTGTGAGCCACATGGCAGCTCATCTCATCAGTCACTGTGAGTTCACATTGAAGAAGTCCCTACTCCTCCCCCGTCTGTACCTGAGGTTCTGAGAAATCAACTCAATTTTCAGCCTCTGGGTTTTCCTGGTATTATGGGGGCAGAGCTCCTCAGAAATAGGTGGCCACAGGGGACTTGAGAAAGAGGAAGAAGCAAGATTGGCATAGCCCAAGGGAACTGCTCAGTTGAGACTGGAGAGCTTATCTGAGAGGAGTCCTGGGGAGCACGGCTGTCCTGGGGATTCTCTTGATGACCGCCTTTCAGTGACTGACTGGCAAACCAGTGCAGGCCTCTTTCTTGTAAAAAGTTTAATATAAAACACTCCAGGTGTCTCCACACTTCCTTTTTTCTTTCTGTTGGTTTATTCCCTTCTTCTCTGGTTTTGCCACTTAAGATGGGTAGTCGGTATCTGCTTCTCCTTGGGTTCCGTTTTCCCCAATCCTGGGGAAGCAGAGTTACCTTCGGGTTAGACGTTTTAGGGGCCTGCAGATCATGAAGGAAACAACCCAGACCAACTGCTTTTGTTTTGGTTTTGTTTTTACAAAATAGCAAGGAGCTGGAACCAACCCAAGTGCCCCCCAACTGACGAGTGGCTAGAGAAAATGTGGTACATATACACAATGGAGTTCTATGCAGCATGAGCTTTGCAGGTGAATGGATGGAGCTAGAAGACATCATGCTGAGTGAAGTAACACAGTCCCAGAAAAGCAAACAACGAATGGTATCCCTCATCTGTGGATGCTAGCACCAATTACCTAATTAAAAAAAATTAGTTAAAAAAAGGTAGAATGTAAGGGCTGCAATTGGGGTGAATGGTGAAACTACAGCAATATAGTCTGGACACTCATTTGATCAACTTGATTGAACATATAAGCCCCCCCCACCCCGCTGGATGGTGGGGCTGTGGGGGTTTGGACACAACAGCCGGCAAATTGGTTTTACATGAGGGATGCTTGTACTCATAAATTATCACTTATTGCTAAGAAATGAGAAAAAAAACTGAGAGAAAGATGCAGGACAGTTATGGCAGAATGCATGATCTGGGATGGGGTGGGGTGGGATAGGGGGAAGGGAAAGGGAAATATGCCTGAACTGAATTGGAAAATGATGTATGAAACACACAAAGCATCAATAAAAAAAAAGATTTAAAAAAATACAGAAAAAATAAATAAATAACATGCCTGCTTAGGAAAGAGGGCTTGCTTGCAGTCTCTTGGGCTCCATGTACCTCCCTTTCTGGAGGTCAGGATCAGAGCCATAACTGAAGTGCCTGTGTCCTTTGAATAAAGTATCCCTAATAGCAACATCAGAGGAGAGGTTCAATGAGAAAAACAAAAATAAAATGGGAGTCAAATCCTACAGATTAATTGCCCACAATCACTTGTAATTTCACATTTAAAACTGTTGCCTTTGAGGCTGGAGACATGGTTCAGTGGTTAAGAGCACTGGCTACTCTTGCAGAGGACCTAGATTTGGTTCCCAGCATCCACATGGTAGTTAATAACCAGCTTTAACTCCAGTTCCAGGGGAGTCAATGCTGACTCTGCTCTCTGCAGGCACTGCACAACACAGGTGCACCTATACAGGTGCAGGCAGAATATTCATACACATAAAATTAAAATTAAAATAAAAAGCTAGCCAGGGGCTCCCTCCCCCTCCAAAACCTGAGTGACCCCTGAAGACCAGATCCTCAACTAAACTAGAGAAAACAAAAACCTCGGTTAATCTGGGCTTACTGTGTGGCCTTAAACATCCAAAAGGAAAGTATAACAAAAAAAATATATATGTATCAGGCTGGTGTAACTTAGCCTTTCTGGACACTTAACAACCATACTTAATGCCCATACCAATTTGGCCAAGGGTCTTAAAGGATAACTTTGTTCCTTGCCCTCAGAGGTCAACTAAGTCCCAGGGGACTATGGATGGGGGCATCTATTGAAATGTCCTGAAAATGTGAGTCACCAGTCTTCCTGTGCAGGGAGGTCTTGGAGCTCCACTAATGGGACTTCAGCCAGTGTCCAGTCTATAAAGAGAAAAGTCTGCTCATGCTTCAAAAACGGAAACCTGGTCAGCAGGGTGTGGTGGCGCACGCCTTTAATCCTAGCACTCGGGAGGCAGTGGCAGGCAGATCTTTGTGAGTTCAAGGCCAGCCTGTTCTACAGAGTGAGTTCCAGGACAGCTGGGGCCTCAGGGAGACCCTGTCTTGAAAAGACAAAAAAAAATTTTTTTCTCAAGGGGGCAATTATTTTTGTAACTTGATTATGAGGTTCTCAAGTGTGAACTTTGTAGAGAATGTCGTGTTGCCATGTTAAAGGGTTATCCTGGTGGTGGCTGAGGCATAGGCTCCACCCCCTCCCAAGGTGCTTTCTAGGGCACCACCACTCTCCTGCGAACCCCCTATCTGAGGAATCCCTGGGGAGTTTCTGATGGCAGAGCCTCAGGCAGACAAAGGCTGCCTGACTTCTTTCTTTCTTCATCAACAGCAGGATTATTCTGGGGAGGTGAAAACCAAGAAAGCCCAGGGGCTCTGTGCAATGGAAGCCAAAAGAATAAAGTGATTCAAGGGCTGAGGAGGGGTCCAAAATTGGGCAGACACTAAAACCAGCTCTCCTCTCCTTGATGCTCTCCTTTTTAATGACTGGGCTCTCGTGATGGAAGAGGGGGCATGGAACTCTGAGGCCAGGCTGAACACTCTCCCAGGTGATGGGTGTGTACAGCTGTGGGCTGCATGGTCAGGGACCTCAACAAAGAATGGAGGCCCTAGGGACTCCTAGAGACCTAGAGAGATGGCTCAGCGGTTAAGAGCACTGACTGCTCTTGCAGAGGACCTGGGTTCGATTCCCAGTACCCACATGGTGGCTAAGAACTGTCTTAGGTCGGGCATGGTGGTGCACGCCTTTAATCACAGCATTTGAGAGGCAGAGGCAGGAGGATCTCTGTGAGTTCAAGGCCTGTCTGGTCTACATAGTGAGTTCCAGGACAGCTGGGGCTACAGGGGGACCCTGTCTCAAAAAGGCAAAANACTTACTGGACCTCATTTGGTGACCATGGGAAGGGAAAACCCCAGTGTGGAGCACAAGGGCAGGACTGATGGTTATTTGGGCTTGCCAAGGAGGAGCCTTCAAACATGACAACTTTCAGCCTAGTAAAGAAAAAACAATAACAATTAAAAAAATCATAAGCTGAAGATGCTAAAACCCATGATGTTGTGATCTTGATGTGTGTGGCATACATATGTGCATATTTTGGAGTGATGCAAATGGGAAGGAGGAGCAATAACAACAACAAAAAGACTGGGTCAAAGAACGGACTGAAATGGAGAACTTCTGCCCAAAACAGTAAACTTCTGCATCGAAAATTTTAAAACAGACTGAGAATAAAATGAAAAACATATTTGGCAGATGCATGAGCTCTGGTGGGGTGGGAGCAGGGTAGGGGCACAGGTCTAGACTGATTGGAAATTTTGTATGAAATGCACAAAGCTTCAATGAAAATTGGCTTTGAAAAAAAAAAAAAAAAACTGTACCCTTCTGAGACACCGGGATGAAATTTCTGAAACATTTGTTACCCCAAGAATGGAGGCTAGCTGTGCCTGTGGCCCAAGGGAGAGCAGGTATGAACACGGGCACACCACAGGCAGTGTCCTGGCGCATGGTACTCTGGCCTGAGCCTGTGCCTTGCTCCTTGGCATGAGGATGGTATTTATCATTTTAACTGCTTTGGTGACTATCATCCTGCCAAGGGCTTGCAGCTACCACTTTCCATCTGGTCGGTGGCCTTAAAGGATCCTTCCTCAATCCTTGACACTCAGAAACCAACCTCAGCTTATAAACAGCAAGCAACCTCTCCAGAGTCCTGCCTCCGCCCTGAGAAGCTAGGTAGCTTCCAAGCAGAGTACCACCTCCTTATCACACACACCCTGAAAGTGAGATTGAGGAAAGGTAGATGGTTCTCACTGAACATTCTAACGTTTTTGGCAGAGGCAGAAAGCATGTTAGAGCAACTGACTATACAGAAATTCCATTCTGATGACATGCAGACATACATACAGGGCGGCTAGGGGCTCTCCCCCACATGCATGCTCTGTTCACTGAGAGATGCTAATAGAGTTATATATGGTATATAGAGTGAAATCAGCTGAGTGCTTGGGAGGGACCACTGGGGCAAGAGGAGCAGACCGTGGAGGGCAGCCGGCACACAGAGAGGCCTTCTCTAAAAATAAACAAAGTGTTGAGTGTGGAGGTGGCAGAGACTTGTAATTCCTGCACTTGGGAGGTAGAGGCAGGAGAATCAGCAGGTGGCCAGCCTCAGTCATAAAGTGAGTCCGAGTCCAAATCTAGCCTGGGCTACCTGGGACCCTGTCTCAAAACTTAATCCATCAAAAGTACATAGCCAGTGACCAGAGTATGGACCACCAGTTAAGTAGCCATCCCTAACCTTAGGCTCTGAAACAGGAGTTGTGTTTACTTCACAGTTCTGTTGATCCTGAATAATAGCTAATGTAGGCTGTTGAACCACCTGGCTGGCTGGTCTGGGGCAGTGCTTTGGTTAGTTTCCTGCTTCTATAACAAAATGCCCGAAACTGAATAATTTATAAAGAGCAGTGATTTATTTGGCTCGTGGTTCTGGAATCTGGAAAGTCTTAAGAGCATGAAACTACATCTGGTGTGAGCCTTTGCTGTTTCATGCATGGTGAGAGCAGTGGGAAGAGAAGGTACACCGGGAGAGCCAGCTCACTTCTGTAACTCTCTCTAGTAAGAACACTAATGTATCCCCTCTTGCTAGGCCCAGCCCCTGGTACTCCTCTTCTCCCCCCCCCCTTCTTTTTAGAAAAGGGAATTAACAAGCATTTGCCCTTCCTCTTTCTTCCTGTCTACAATCTGAATGTAAGAACAGGAAGTTCAGCCTCTCTTTTGAAATACTGGGGACTAAAGTCAGAGCTGAAGGTGGTAGATCAAATCGATAGAAGCAAAGTCTTAGTAGCAGCCCTAGCTCTAGGGTTATGCAAATTAACACTAAGTCATTGTTAGTCATGTTGTCTGCCTTTGCCAGCAGACTGCTTCCTTACTGATATAGGAGAGTGCATTCACAAAAAACATGAGTGAGAGTAAAGAAGGCCCAGGAAAAGCCATCAAAGAAACACTGTCCATTTCCTCCATTTCCAGCTGTTTGCTCTTTTTTTCAGTGCTGGGGATTACTGAACCCAAGACAGTGCATACAAGGCAAGCACTCTACCACGGAGCTACAGCTTAGCCCCCAGGCTGGGAGTTTTAGGGCTGCTTCCTTAGAAGGAAGATAAGCAGTTTGGGAGGTCAGGAGGCCGGCTGTCTCTGTCACTGCAGCTTGCAAGTGCTCACATCGTTTTATGTAAAACTGATGGAACTGCATCTGCTGTGGCTTGGGGCAGGGGGGTATTTTTATTTTTAAAGTATGTGTATGCGGAGGTGAGTATATGCGTGTGAGCGCAAGCGCGGTGTTCCAGGCTGTTGTGCGCTGCTCACTGTGGAGGAAGAGGACTCGCAGGCCGTTTAGAGCAACTCCATTTCTTTAGAGAAAAACTCCATTTTGTGTTAAAGTCTTCTTGGCAATAGCATCATTCTGCAAAGAGCTGAGAGGGCAGGCGGGTGGTGTTTACTCAGAACCAGGTTTCAGCAATGAGGGTGCAGATGAACGATGGAAACTGGGAAGCAATGAGTCAGCTTTAGCTTAGCAAGGACGAAGACAGTCAACAGCAGAGATGAGCCAACAGAGATAACAGCAAGAATGGGGCCCTAAGGTTAGCCATGGGAAAAGTCACCTGCCATACCCCAGTAAGAGCTAGCCCAAAGCCCACTAAGATGTAAACTTTATGTGAACTCTGCCTTTAAAAACCCTGTGTAGAATTTCTCGGGGTCGCCTCTTCTACCTGCGTGTAGTGAGAGAGTGGACCCTGGTACATCAGTTATCAATTTGGTCTTTTTTTTCTAAATAAACTTTGCAATTGGCTTTTTTTTTTTTTTCTAAATAAACTTTGAAAAAAGCAGCTGCCTGTCACGTTGGTGATTTGGGGGGGAGTCCCCGGACCCTAATATGGATGCTAGAAACTTCTGGAAGAACAGGAAGCACTCTAAACTGTGGAATCGTCTCTTGGCTAGCTCAGAAGTGATCACTGGACAAGGTCTCTGGGATCTCCTGAAGATGCTTCCCTGGTGAGCGTCGTGCCCATTTGACAGGACACCCATCCGCCCTGCTCTGATGAGCTCTCCGAGCTCTCCGCACTCCGCACCCCTCCACAGCGGGGCTCCAGGACTTATTTTTTTAACCCGGCACTGGGATTGGAACCCTGCCCTCTTGTACACTAGGCAAGCACTCTGTCACTAAGCTACACACCCAGCCTCCCTCCCCAGCGCGCATACTTATTAATGAATGGGTCAGGGCCAAGTCCTAGCTTTGCTAACAGTCTCCTGTGCTGCTCCCGCTGGAGAAACATTCCCATCTCGGTGCTTCATTGTTCCACTCTGGTTCAGTTGACCCCCAATAGACAAAAAGAAAAGGAACCACATGCGAGTCAAGTGGAATGTAGTCCTATGGCAGAGCCTCCCAGGCCTCACACAGAAGGGACACTGGGGTCCACCGTGCCAGAGGCTGCTCTCCTGTCTCTAAATATCTTTTTCCAGAGTTCTGGGATTAATCCTCTCCACTAGTTTTTTTTTGTGTGTGTGTGTGTGTGTGTGTGTGTGTGTGTGTGTGTGTGTTTTTGGTCTTTTTGAGACAGGGTCTCCCCGTAGCTACAGCTGTCCTGGAACTCACTCTGTAGACCAGAAACTCACAAAGATCATGCCCAGCCCAACCAAGTTTTTATAGTGAGAAAAAACACCTTGCTGTGTTGTGATACGATATTGGAGGTAGGCAGGGCAGGGGCAGTTTGGAGCCTTCCCCCCTACCCTGTGGTCACCCTGGACAGGAGCCTTCTTTATATAACCATGATGTCACACTCCTATAGCCTTTGTGATGTTATGTCATCTGTAAATCACTTATTTTACCATTTATGTGTTAAATTCTCTTTGCTCACATTGTCACAAGGGTATAAAGGACCCCAGAGACTCAGTCAAGCTGCAGAGTTCTATAAGGAACTATCTGAGGGTCAGCCTGCTAGTTAACCGCTAGTTAACCCATTAGTGTGAAATTAAACTTCCTCTCCTCACCTAACTTTGGCTTTGGTCTTGTGATCTTTCGCAGCACCTTGCATGGGTCACTATATTGTCTGTGAATGGACTGAGGCCAAAGAGCTAAGAAAGATCCTTTAAGCAGCTGGGCATGGTACAGCGTTAATCCCAGCACTCAGGAGGCTGAAGCAGGAGAATTACAAGTTCAAGGTTAGCCTGGACTACATAGTGAGACCCTGTCTAAAAACAAAGCAAAATAAAAATCTTCAAACAAAGGATTCCATCTTGTCACTTCCTGCTTTTCTTTACTATGCCACCAGAACATATTGTTTAGTGGGGCATCAGGCTGTGCCCTTCAGAGAGCTTGATCCAGTTGGGGGAGGTCAGGGCTCTGTGTTCTCCACCTGCCATGTCAGTTCCTTGTTCAGAAAGTAAAAGATCACAATAGTCCCACACAATGATGGGTTGGCTTCTGCCCCCACTCAGCCCTTCTCAGAAGCTTGCGGGATTGTGTTGTGGCAAGATACCTAACAAAAGCTGCATAAGGAGGTGTTCTAGTTTGCCTTGCATGGCTGGGATAGAGACTGGCCAAAAGCACCTTGAGGAGGAAAGGATTTATGTGGTGTACGGGTTAGGTAGGGTCCATTGAAGGAAGCTAACGCAGAAATCCCCAGGAATCCGGGGGGAGGAACTGAAGCAGAGGCCATGGAGGAATGCTGCTTACTGGCTGCTCAGCTACCTTTCAAACACAGCCCAGGCCCAACTGCCTAAGGATGTTACCACCCACAGTGGGCTGGGGTCTCTTGTGTCAATTAGCAATTAAGAAAATACCCCATAGACATGCCTACAGTCCAGTCTGATGGAGGACATTGCCCAGTTGAGGCTCCCTCTTCCTTATGTCTCTTAGTTTGCATCAAGTTGACAAAAACTAACCAGTGCAATTGCCATCTTCTCGACTTGACACACAAACACATCACCGTTAAACCATGGTATATTAGTTGCTTTTCTGTTGCTGTGATAAAACGCCATAACCAAGACAGCTTCTAGAAGGAAGAGTTTATTTAGCTTAGGTTCCAGAGGGTTAGGGTTCATCATGGAGGGGATGCCTGGTGGCAGAGGTGGCTGGAACAGAAAGCTGAACACTCACATCTTTAAGCAGACACAGGAAGCTGAAAACGACTGGAAATCTCCAACTGGGGACAAAATGTCCAAATACTTGGAGCTTCTGGGGGACGTTCTCATTCAAACCACCACACAGGGTTTTCATGTCTTGTCCCCAAGATCTCACATTAATATCACAATAGAAAACACGAACTTTGCAGGTAAACGGATGGAACTAGAAGATACTATGTTAAGTAACACAGTCCCAGAAAAACAAACGATGAACGGTCATCTGTGGATGCTAGCGCCAATTACCTAGTTGTAAGTATTTCTTGTGCATGGACCCTTTTTTTGTCCAAGTAGTCGGGAGTGATGCATATTGGAAACAACAACAACAACAACAGAAAAGACTGTGTCAGAGGACTGACTGAAATGGTGAACTTCTGCTCAAAACAGTCAACTTCCACATCGAGAATTTTGAGAAAGACTGAGAAAAAGATAAAAAGCATGTTTGGCAGAATGCATGAGCTCTGGTGGGGTGGGGGGGTAGGGAGGGGGACACGGGTCTAGATTTGATTAGTAACATAATGCTGTACAAAAAAATACAAAATAAAAAAAATAAAAAGACCAAAACTAATCTTAAAATAGGGCATGGTGCTGCCAACAAACCTCAAAAAAAAAAATTCAAATACTTCAAAAAAAGTTCAGTCTCTTTATCATCTCCAAAGTCTCTTGACTGTTGTGGGCTTCTGCAAAATAAAAGTTACTTTCTTCCAAAAGAGAAGCACACTTAAGCAAAACCAAAGTCCAGCAGTGTGGCTCAGGGTCCAGTATCTGGAACTTATCACAATCCTCTGGGCTCCAAAAGGCATCAGCACACGCAGCTTATCGTAGAGACTCAAGCCAGCTCCATCGCACACCTGCCACGTCCTTGGTCGTCATCCCAGTCCTGACATCACCGGTCTCCTGGAGTCTCCACTGCAACTGAGGCTTCACCTTCACCAGTGGCCTTTCCTGGCCTCTCACAGCTGCTCTCTGATGAGCATTTCATGCCTTCAAAATCAATACCATGTAGGAGTTGTTTATACATTGCCAAGTTCAGCTTCCAGTTGAGATGCAACCTTGGCTCCCTTCGGACCATAGTCTCTGTGTGTTGATCCTGAGATAATACTTCTCCAAAGACTTCATCCCAGCATTGCTGGTCTCTTACTCCTCACAGCTGAAATTTCAGCCCCAGCTAACCTGAAACCAAACCACAGACTCTTGTTTTTAGTTTAGTTTAGTTTTGTTTTGGTCTTTTTGAGACAGGGTCTCCCTGTAGCCCCAGCTGTCCTAGAACTCACTCTGTAGATCAGGCTGGCCTTGAACTCACAGAGATCTACCTGCCTCTGCCTCCCAAGTGCTGGGATTAAAGGCATGCGCCACCACGCCCAGCAACCACAGAGTCTTAATTCACATATGCCACATGAATGGCCCTAATAGTATCTTTGAGGGACTCTGGAACTTCCCTCTGAAACGTCACAACCCGGGCTTCTGTCATGTGTTGTTTTCAGCATTATCTTCCAAGTCCCACAACCGCTCATTAAGCTCTGAGCACTCAGCAGCACTTCTAGCTTGAAGTTCCAAACATTCCCACAATCCTGTTGAAAGCAGCATGGTCAGTTCTGCCACAGCAATACCCTACCTTCCTGGTACCAGTTTTCATCCTAGTTGCTGGGATCAATAGTACAATCAAAAGCAACCTGACAGAAGAAAGGTCCTGACCAAGCGCGCACACGTTCCCTCCCAGTTTCGAACTCTCAGTCTTCATTACTGCTGTTGCTCCTGCCTTCTCCCCATCCCAAGGAAGAGATTACTTCACCTTCCGAGGAAGACTTCGCTCCCTGGGAGGCAGTCTGGTTTTCTCTACCTAGCAGACCCCTATCCTCCCACCGCTATCCTGCTCAAAGCCACCTTCCTTGTGGAGCCTGCCTCAGTTGCTCATACACATGAGGCTACTGTGGGGTGCTTTTGCCCTCTTGTGACACTTGATAACCCATTGCCCAGGCAATGGGCATTTTCAGGGCAGAGCCTGGGCCTTATTCTTGGCTGTGCCTGATGCCACACTCAGGGCTGGCATCACTTGTGGTGATACTCCAGCTGGGTTCAAAGCTAGACTTTGCTACTTACTGACTGCGCCTCACATCTCTGTGTCTCCATTTCTCCACTTTTTAAATCAGTGGTAATGGGGGCTGGAGAGATGGTTCAGTGGTTTAAGAGCACTGGCTGCCCTTGTATAGGAAGCAGGTTCAGTTTCCAGCACCCGATGGTGGCTGACGACTGTCAGCAACTCCATTGCCAGGGGGCCCAACGCCCTTTTCTGGCCTCATGCAGGGAAAACACTCATACACATGAAATCAAGATAAATTTTTTAAATGTTAAGGTGCTACTGGTCCTCATGAAAATTAATCTTGATTGTTAAGTTGACAGGATCTAGAATCACCAAGGACACAAACCTCTAAGCATGTCTGTAAGGGAGCTCCTAGAGTAGGTTAAATGAAGTAGGAAGACTCTCGCAGAATGCGAGCAGCACAGTTCTATGGCCTGGGGCCTATACTGCATAAAAAATGAGAAAACACCTGGGTAGCAGCATTCCATCACACTCTGCTTCCTGACCCAGTGTGATCATCCACTTCACAGTCTGGGTCATGCCTTCCTGCCGTGATGGACTGTACCTTCAAACTGTGAGCCAGTGTTGGTTAATCTTTGTCAACCTGACACAAACTAGAGACGTGGAAAGAGGGAAACTCAGTAGAGGAATTCTCCATCGGCACATCTGTGGGGCGCTTTATTGATTGCTAACTGATAGAGGAGGGTCCACCCACTGTGGGTAGAGGAGGATCCACCCCACTGTGGGCGGTGGGTGCCATCCTTGGGAAGCTGAGCTACCAGGGAAAGTGAGCATTCTTCTGTGGTCTCCGATTTGGTTCCTGCCTCTAGGCTCCTTCTTGATCTCTTGTCCTTGCTTCCCTCAAACATGGACTGTGATGTGAAGTATAAACCACTCAGGTGGAGGGCCAGGCTTGCTTGTTATGTATTTTCTAAAGAACTCCCTGGTAGCTGTATGGGGAGGTGAGCTGAATGTGCTGGGGAGGAAGGGAGCCAAAGTCAGTGCAGAGCTTGCGACCCCACCCCCACCCCCAGCAGAGTGACACTGAGCAGCCAGGGAGAGAAGGGAGTCCAGCTCTGGCTCCCACAGGGAGGAACAGTTCCCACAGAGCTCTGGTCAAAGGATGGACTGGCCCAGGCTGCTCACATGCAGTGATCCCTCCACTTCCCAAACTCCATCTCTGGGGACTTGAGATACCACTTCTTGAAAGCCTTTCTCTAGCTAAGCGCCAATCTCTCTTTTCCAGAGTTTCTTTTCCTTTCTTTATTTGGGGGAGGAGAAGACCCTGATTATATTCTGCACCGCAATACAGGATCTGGCAAGGAAATGGATGGAAGTGTCTTATAGGGCTCCTGATGACACTGCTTAAGGAAAATAGCCGAGTGGGAGCCAAGAGCCCTAGTCCCCCCTTTCCCTCTTTCCAGCCCACAGCCCAGCATGCTGTGATCTCAGGAGCTTTAGCAGCCATATTGGATCATGTCATGACTGTTTTCACTTTGTTGACAAGTTCTTACTGCATTAGCCTAGGCTCAACCTCCTAAGTGGTTGAATTATGGGCATGCATCATCCCTGGCTCATAAAGTGACCTTGAGAATGGATGATACATGCCAAGATAGTCCTTAAGGGGCACCATCCCAGGGTGGGAGACTCACCTCTTACATGATAAAGAAAGAAGGACTGGAGAGATGGCTCTGCAGTTGAGAGCTCCGACTGCTCTTGCAGAGGACCCGGGTTCAATTCCCAGCACCCACATGGTGGCTAAGAACCATCTTTAACTCCAATTCCAGGGGAATCTGATGCCCTCTTCTGACCTCTGCAGTACTGCATGACATAGGTACACCAACCTACATGCAGACAGTACACTCATACACATAAAAATAATTAAATATTAATTAATTAAAAAAGAAAGAAATTCATACACACACTTATTTATTTTGTGCATGTCTATACATGTGTGGGGATTCATTTGTGCCACAGCATGCCTGTGCAGGTGAGAGGACAACTTACAGGAGTCAGTTCTCTCCTTCTACCATGTGAGTCCTGGGGATCATCAGGCTTGGTGGCAATGCCTTCACCCACTAAGCCATCTTGCCAGCCCAGAAATTTCTATTTTAAGCTGCTATTATGTTGAATATCTGCCACACAGATGAACCAAAGCCTACATGATATATCAAGCACCATGACTTTATATATATATATATAAGAGAGAATAATAATATAATATATATAACTAGAAAATATAAAAATATATTAATACACCACACACACATATAGAGTATATAGATATATATATCTATATATAATATATATAGTCCTTTTTGAGACAGTCTCTCCCTGTAGCCCCAGCTGGCCTGGAACTCACTATTGTTGATAGTGAGGAGATCAACCTGTCTCTGCCTCCTGAGTGCTGGGATTAAAGACATGACGGTGACCAACTGTGATACATATTTAATGTGTATGAGCATTTTGCCTGCAAGTATGTGAATGTACCTACCATGTGCATGCAATGCCCGAGGAGGCCAGAAAAGGGTGTCAGATCCCTGAACTGGAGTTCCAGATGGTTGTGACCTATTATGTGGATACTGGGGACAGACCCTTGGTCCTCTGCAAGAGCAGCCAGTGCTCTTAACTGCTGAGCCATCTCTCTAGGCCTCTTTGTGTTCTTTTTAGAGAAGCTGACTGGCCCCATCACAGGAGGCGTGCTGGCCTCTGTGGAATCGTCTATAGGTGGCATCAGCCAGCTCTTCCCACTCAAGGGTTAGAGGTCACATCAACCTTTGTTAGTTGGCTGGTCAGTCTGGGCTTGAAACAGAAAGTAACGTACTTAGCTGGGTATGCTAGTTTACATTGTAAACCAAGCACTCGGGAAGCTGAGGCAGGAGGATTGTCATGAGTTCACGAGTAGCTCTGCCTACATATTGAGACCCTGTCCCCAATCCCTACCCCCAAAGTAACAGACTCATGAGGTAATGGGGCCATTTCAGGCAACTGTTTCATTTGTGAGGAAAACCTTCTTGGGTAGACAGGTGGCTCATTGTCCCGAACTGTAGTCTCGCCGGCAAGAACTTCACGCGGACAACAGGATTCTTCTGTGGTAATATTTATTGTGACAGCTCTTTTGTGAGAAGGACCCGAAATGGGGCAGAAGCACTGCTTATAGCAGTCTAGAGGGTTCGGTTATGCTCTGGATTGGTGCAGTTAGCATGCCCAAGGCGCGGGCCCAGAGAGTAGTAGTCATGCGCAGTTTGTCCAATGCAAAGGCAACGGCGGGAAGCGGCTTGTAGTGACTCAGGAAGTCGGCGCCATCTTAGGGCGTGGCACAGCACACATTGTCTGTGTGGTAGGCTGCCAACAGCTCATCGGGTAAAAGCACCAACCACACAAACTTGAGGACTGGAGTTCAGATCCCCAGCACTCCAAACCAGCCAGGTGTAGACTGGAGTTCAGACCCCCAGCACTCCAAACCCAGCCAGGTGTAATCCCAGAGCATGGGAGGCATAGACAGGGAATCCCTGATCAAGTCGAGCAGCTAGCCTAGCTAAAATGAAGAGCATCGGGAAGAGGAAGACATCTGATGTCAGCCTCTGGTCTACAATGCACACACATGTAAACCTGCAACAGCCGGTGTGATAGTGCATACCTTAATCCCAGCACTTGGGAGGAAGAGGCAGTGGATCTCTCTGAGATGGAGGCCAGCCTGGTCCACATGACAAGTTCCAGGCCAGCTGAGGCTTCATGGAGACCATGTCTCAAAAGCGAAAACAAAAACATGTATACCTGCAACCATACACATGTGCATACACATAATACACATGTAAGAAAGGAAAGAAGGAAGGAAGGAAGGAAGGAAGGAAGGAAGGAAGGAAGGAAGGAAGGAAGGAAGGAAGGAAAAGAAACCATCTACTGCCGGGCGTGGCACGCCTTTAATCCTAGCACTCGGGAGGCAGAGGCAGGCGGATCTTTGTGAGTTCAAGGCCAGCCTGGTCTACAGAGTGAGTTCCAGGTCAGCTGGGCCTACAGGGAGACCCTGTCTCAAAAAGACCAAAAAAAAAAAAGAAAAAAGAAAAAAGAAACCATCTACTTAGAGAAAAGATGAAAGTGGGCATAGACAAGAGAGGTGAGAGACCTTGGAACTCTCCAGAAAGTGAGGAGGTGGAGTCAGAAGCTGCCCTGGGGCGGGGGCGGGGGTGCGCGCACACGTGTGTGTGTGTGTGTGTGTGTGTGTGTGTGTGTGTGTGTGTGTTCAGTCCCCTTGAAGACGCTGCACTGTCTGCAGCCAAGTATTCCAGTAACGAGCACCACCCCCTTAACTCACATCAGTGTAAGTTTCTGTTTCTCACAATTAACAAATTTCCCACATAAGCTTCAGGCTGTCCTGTAACTTCCTGTTTCATGTTTAGTTTTCTCTTTTAAAATACAAATGCTCCTGAGGATAAAGTTGACTTCCTGAGCTGTGGGAGGGAAAGAAAGCAGGCCTGTGGCCTGAGGGTCTGGAGAGGAAGGAAGCCAAAGGGTTTCTGGAAGAGTCTAATGAGGACGATCAGTTGTGCCTGGGCCCAGCAGGCAAAATCCCTGCCCTGCCTTAGGGTCTGTGGGGCTGGTGGTCCCTGGGCAAAGGTGCTAACACAAGTTGAGGATTAGCCAAAGGGTGGTATCGCTGGACCATGATTTGTGGTCAGTACGTAGTCCTGCAAACGTTCAAGATGCTTCTATTTGGTGTGAGAACGTGGAGTTTATTCTCCTGACCAACACTCCTGAATGGTTCCCCTCCCTCTCATATCTAGGGCGATCAACTTGAACTCTGTAAGGTAAGAGTCTAGTACTTTAGACAGAGTCTCCCAGAGCAGCCCAAGGTCAAATGGAGGGATCAAAAGGGTCTGTTCATGAGTGAGAAGAAAAACCAAGCCTCTGGGGCTGGAGAGATGCCTCAGCAGTCAAGAGCACTTGCTGCTCTTGCAGAGGACCCAGGTTTCTCTGTGTTGTGATAGGTTACAACTATCTGTAACTCCAGTTCCAGGGGACCCAACACCCTCTTTTGGCCTCTGAGGATATCAGGCATGCACGTGGTACACATACATACATATGTACATGTTAGGTTAATTTTGAGGGGAGACTGGGAGCAGAGAGGAGAAAGTGTCAGGACTCCCATGAAAGGGAAGTCAGGTTTATTTCAGGCATGGCGGCTGGCCTGCCTGTGTCGGGATCAGGATGACTGCCAGGGTTAGAATGTCCCCAGAACAGGCAGTTTTATAGCCAGGCACCCAGGGAAGTGAGTTCACGAGGAGGTGGGTCAAGGAGATGGGGGATTAGGGAGCAGGTGCGTCTGTGGCTGGTATCAGTAGAAGCCTCTCCAGATAAACTGAGGCTTGTGTGACCACTATCAGCAGGAGCCTGATTGCAGGGTATTGCAGCAACTTTTTCCGAACTTCTACATCATCTGGTTTCCTGGAAAATCCCCAACTTAGATGGGCTTGTGACCTTACAGTACATACATACACACATACACATTAAATAAATAAATAAATAAATAAATAAATAAATAAATAAATAAACCCAAACTAAGCCTTCTTAGCTACCTTTGAAATGAGAGTTTTTCCAACAGCCGGCTTTCATGAAGAGCATCAGGAAAATAAATCCACACTCTTTGCAGCTTCAACAGCAAGCACCAAAGCCTCGTTTTCTATTTACGTGAGGTTGTTTATACCCATCCTCCTTCCTCAAGGGCTCCAAGAATCCAACTAACTCTGTCATCAGTATTGTGACTCTAAGCATGTCATAAATTCTCTGGATCTGGGCTGTGCCCCAAAGGCCTGTGTGGTAAAAACTTGGTCCTTAGATTAGAGTTGTCAAGAGGTAGTAGAACTCTGGGAGGGGAGGAGCTGGTGGGGTCTTGTGAAGGGGGAAGTAGGGCTCCGCCTTTCCTCTCATCGAGTTCCCGTCATAAAGTGAACAGGCTTTTTACCCCTGTGCCCCTGCCTCTAAGCACTGTGCTGCCACAGCCTGAAGCAAGGAGAGCAGTTGGTTGTGAACAGAAACCTCAGACTGTGAGCCGGATAAACCTTTTCTCTTCTTAAATGAATTTATCTTAAGTATTTGTTATAGAACCAGAAAGCTGAGGACACAACTGGCTATATACAGAAAACAGAAGTTTAGTGAATGGATCACTTTACTATAGCCTGGTGATCCACAGGATTTATAGACAAAGACCTTAAATCTGAGAGGTAACCTTGTTTCATTGAGTCAACAGACTCAATTGCGTATTCCTAAGAAAGAAAATGTAATGTGTCAGTTAACTAGAAGATGCAGTCAGGATATGCTCGACTGTTTTGCCAAAGCACAGAGCCCCAGACTCAATGGCTAAAAGACAGAAGGGATGCACCTCTCTCCCCTCAAATGGTTTCTGGCTGCCACTCAGCACCTGATCATCTTTCCTGTGGGGCCCAGACCCAAAAAACTAGCTTCTGCATGTGCTCTGCTGGCTTTGGGAGTGCTGAGAAAGAGCACGGGACACCACAGCTGCTGTTGAGAGCTAGCCTGGATGTGGTTATGTCCTTCCCCTTCACACTCCATCGGCCAGAGCAAGTCCCACGGCCACGCTGGGCTCAGCAGGCAGGGCGCGACTCCTGCAGAGAAGGCTCCTTGCCTGTTCCCTGTAGCAACTGTAAGAAATGGGCAGTCTTCAGAGATGTTAGACTACAGGAGCATGCTGGAATGGGTGGAAGATGGAAACTCCATACCTACTAGACAGGTGAAGAAGGGAAAGAAGTGAGCCCTGCATGCGTGGGCTCCAACCCCAGAGCCACCGCTCTGTTTATTTTCCTGTGTGCTGGGATAGATGCCTTATACAAACAGTAGGATTCTCCAATGCTGGGAAGCCCAGATGCCTCCTAAATTACTCCATTTACTTGTTTTTGTGGGACTGAGGATTAAACTAACAGTCTTATGTATATCAGTGTATATATTGAGACAGGGTCTCATGGAACCAGGCTGGTCTTAAATTCACTATATAGCCAAAGATGACCTTGAACTTCGGATCCACTTGCTTCCACATCCAGAGTGCTGGAATTAGAGGCACAAGCCAGGAGGCCTGGTTTCATTGAGGTGGGGAGATTGCACCCAAGGCCTGCTGCATGGCAGGCCAGTGCTCTACCAACTGCTACAGCCCCAGATATCTTACATTGTTCTCTCCTTTCCTGGCATGGGGGATTGAGCCCAGGTCCTCATATTTGCTAGGCAAGCACTGTCTCTAAATCATTTTTTAATTTTTTTTTTCAGAACCATACTAAATCTAATAGTGAGGGAAGGTCTTTAGTTCCTTTAAACAAGAATACCAGGTCAGCCAGGAGTCAAAGGCAAGGAGCCACAGAGGTTAGTTATGGTGGTGGGTCAGACATGTGTAAGCCCTTCCTGTCCTGGGTCGGCCCTGCTTGTAAATTGTCCCATAAAGAGATGACTGTGTGCTCCAAGCAGAGGCCAGGACCTGTCAGTCAAGTTCCAGAAGCCAGTGAGCTGGAGGTTGGAATGTGAGTGTGGGTGGGTGGAGTCGGGAAGTGGCCACGTGCTTCCACTGAGTCACAGAGGAGTGAGAGGGGGAGGGAGCAGGAAAAGCAGGGACGGGAAGGGGGCTGGCGCCTGCCCCGCAGATCCCTCAGGACCTAAGGATACAAACACTGCCTGTGAAAACCTGCAGGGAACCAGCTAGCCACACAGGAGTCTCCCCTGGGATGTAACATGGCGTGGGGGTGGGGTGTCTCTGGAGCAGTCAGAGCCCCTGCCTTTGTCTGGTTTGAACTTCAGAGGCTCCTGTCTGGGTATCAAATACATATGTGTCTGTCCTGAGCAGCTGGTCTGCCCCAGTTAGCTTTAACTGTCAGCACAGCCAAGAGTCACCAAGAAGGGAGGCTCGGCTAAGGGACTTCCCAGATCAGACCGCCCCTGAGGAGTTGTGTGGGCTGTTAATTGAAGTAGGAGGACCCAGCCTGCTGTGGGTGCTACCATTCCCTGGGCCGGTGGTCCTGAGCTGTGCAGAACGGGTTGCTCAGTGTGGGTTGGGGTGGCAGCCTGACCCACCAGCAGTGATCCTTCGTGGTTCCTGCTTCCAAGTTCCTCTACAACTTTCCTCAGAGGTGGCCTGTGATCCAAAAGTGTAGGTTAAATGAACCCCTTCCTCTCCTAAGTCACAGTCATGATGTCATTTGGATGGTATTGTCTGCCACAGCAACAGAAAGGAAATTAGAAGAGTGTCCTTAAAAAGCTGCTGGGTCTCCCTCCCAGAACAAGAGTCTGAACAGTGAACAAGTTTCCAAATACAATAAAAGTGGGAACGGAGAGTTAGAACAGATTAAGAATAGAACAGGTTGGAGGGAAGGGGACAAGCACAAACATCACAGGACACCAGCCCTGTGTCACCTGAGGGTGTGGTGCCCATATGGCTCCAGACGACAGAAGCTTGGTGAGGATGCCCAGCTTTGATGGCTCAGCCCCAAAGCAGACTGGTCCAGCACCCTGTTTTCACGATTAACTTGGCTGCATTACTTGGTGTATTGAGGAAAGCCGAACCTGGCTAATTGGGACACAGACTGGGGCCTTAGCTCCGGTAAGAGCGACACAGTGTGGAAGCAACCTGCTTAGTTAAAGGAAAAAAGGAGGAAGTGTATTGTTTCATGTTCCAACCATCCGTGGAAAGTTCCAAGCTACAAGTGACCTTAGAGAGTCCTGGTAGATGAGGACTTAAGATCCGTTTCTCCCTAGTGTCGTCTCTTTCTCTCACGAATTTGCTTCTCTTAAGCTAGCTGACCTGCTAAGGCCACAAGATGGCTGTTGGCTCTGAACCACGCCTGGATTCCCCTTTAAAACCAGGTAACCAGAGGCAACTGTGCCTGTCTAAGCTATTGGCTTTCCAAGGGGCTGGTTATCATTTAAACAAACCAGTGTGGCTAGGGCAGCTAACTACTACTGCAAGAAATCTCCCTGTGAAGCTCACAATGGACACAAATCCTCAGGGTCTTCAACACTGTTTGGAAATCCAAAATAACAGGAAGAATTCAAACTGGTCTCCCTGTAGCCGCCGCTGACCTGGAACTCACTCTGTAGACCAGGCTGGCCTTGAACTCATAAAGATCTGCCTGCCTCTGCCTCCCAAGTGCTAGGATTAAAGGCATGCACCACCACGCCTGGCTATGATTAAGCTCTATTATGTGTAATACCTAAAAACTCAATAAAAATTGGGGAAAATAAATAAAAGAAAAGCAGGCTGGACTCCCTTCCCAGCCTGTGAGCACCTACTGATCAATGCCCCATGAGAGAGCATCTGCTATGTATGAGCCACCACCTCTGTGAAGCGAAAGCTAGAGCCTCTCTTGAGGAGTGGCTTCTAGGTGGGGACTTCCCAACGAGAGATGACACTGGACGATAGTCTCTGGTTGACTAGGCACTTGAGTCTGTTGTAGATCTGGATGGTTGGGTAGAGTCTGTCTGTCTGTCCTCTAGAAGGCGTGGGCATGCAGTGGGGCCAGGGGAGACATCCCAAGCACAGGAAGAGTCTAGGAAGTGGACATGTGTGTTCTAGGAAACACGCTTGGCCAGAGAAGAGTTTCCTTGAAGGAAAAAGGAAGCTTAAGAGGATTTGACAGCTCAACGAAAGCTCGCTGAGTATCTGTAATGTCCCATAAGGCAGAGCAGTCACTGAAAATGGAATCGTTTCATGGTGGTGTTCGCGGCCACTCCTCCCTGCTGCCTTCAGACCAACAGCACTGCTTTTACATTCGGCAATCACCCTCACTTCTTTCTCTCTATCAGACTCCACTTTCGTTTAAGACACACTCCTCCCCTATACAGCCTCCTTCCTTGTGGAAAAGTGGCTCCAAGTTGGGTCTGGCTGCTCTGCCTTATCAATGATTGGTTCTGGGTAGAACGTTTAACCCAGATCTGGCTCACTTCTGAGAAAATTGTCCTTCTTTCTTCTCTTTTTTTTTGGGGGGGGGTCTTTTTGAGACAGGGTCTCCCTGTAGCCCCAGCTGTCCTGGAACTTGCTCTGTAGACCAGGCTGGCCTCTAACTCACAGAGATCCACCTGCCTCTGCCTCTGGAGTGCTGGGATTAAAGATGTGTGCCATCACTCCTGGCATGTCCTTTCTAAAAGAAGCTCTTAAGAAATACAGTCAGGGGCTGGAGAGATGGCTCAGTGGTTAAGAGCATCAACTGCTCTTGCAGAGAATCCAGGTTCGATTCCCAGCACCCACATGGTGGCTAAGAGCCGTCTTTAAACCAGGCGTGGTGGCACACGTCTTTAATCCCAGCACTCAGGAGGCAGAGGCAGGTGAATCTCTGTGAGTTCAAGACCAGCCGGGTCTACAGAGTGAGTTCCAGTACAGTTGGAACTATAGGGAGACCCTGTCTCAAAAGAGAAAAAGAAAGAAAGAGAGAGAGAGAGAGAGAGAGAGAGAGAGAGAGAGAGAAAGAAAAAAAAAGAAAAGAAAAGAAAAGACAGTCTTTCTCCTTGCTCTGAACCTGCCGTCTGGTGACCACTTGGCCACTGGCTCAAGGATGAAGTCAGTGGTGAAGGCAGCAGCAGAGAGGAAAGAGCCCAGCCCTGAGTCACTGCTGAGCCATAGAATTAGCCTGCCCTTTCTGTCCAGTAGGGCATCCATTTTTGTGTTACTGAAGCCAAGCGTTTCATTACTTGCAGCCCCAAACACCCTCTTGCTTTCCTACAAGTTCCTGAAATCCATTCTTCCCCAGAGGGCCTTCTCTCCAGCAGACACATTAGAAACGCGTTCCGTGACTCCTTTGCTAGTTCTTCCCCCATTTCCCATCCTTCCTGTATTTGGAGCGCCCCGCATTCTCTCCTAGTGGTTGGACCCAGCATTCTTTCCTAGTGCTTGGACTTCAGTCTGCTGCCACTCCCCCTTTGTCCTCGGTCCCCAGCACCTCACCGTCAACGCAGTTCAGCTCTCCTGTTCCTACCCTTGTGACTGTCTCACTGTGACTGTCTTGGAAAAGCTGGAATGAATACTGGTTCACCTGACCTGAGCTGCTGAGCTACTTGGAAAGACCCAGCAATGTGAGCACTGGCCATTATGGCATCTAGTTTCCGCCAGTCCTGACTACCCTTTACCAAGTATTATGTTCATTTAATTCTCCTTACAGGCCTAGGTGGCTCCCCCATTTCCTGTAAGACAAAATGCAAGAATTCTGGTGTGATGGGTCAGGAGCCCCTTGGAGGAAAGGGTCTCTTAACTGTGGCCTAAAATTTAGACAGATTCCATCCTCCACACCTCTAGGTGTGGCAGCACGGGCCTCAGAAGACTGAGGCAGGAAAAAGTGCTGAGGGTTCAAGGTCACCCAGGGCTGAAGGAGGAGACCTTAACCCCAAAACAGAACTTCCAGGACCAAAGGCAGGCCTGCTGGCAGCCTGTCTGTAATCCCAGGCCTGCTGGCAGTCTGTCTGTAATCCCAGGCCTGCTGGCAGCCTGTCTGTAGTCCCAGGCCTGCTGGCAGCCTGTCTGTAGTCCCAGGCCTGGTGACAGTCTGTCTGTAATCCCAGGGCTGCTGGCGGCCTGTCTGTAATCCCAGGCCTGCTGGCAGCCTGTCTGTAGTCCCAGGGCTGCTGGCAGTCTGTCTGTAATCCCAGGCCTGCTGGCAGCCTGTCTGTAGTCCCAGGCCTGCTGACAGTCTGTCTGTAGTCCCAGGCCTGCTGGCAGTCTGTCTGTAATCCCAGGGCTGCTGACAGTCTGTCTGTAGTCCCAGGCCTGCTGGCAGTCTGTCTGTAGTCCCAGGGCTGCTGGCAGTCTGTCTGTAATCACAGGGCTGCTGGCAGTCTGTCTGTAGTTCCAGGGCTGCTGGTAGTCTGTCTGTAGTCCCAGGGCTGCTGGCAGTCTGTCTGTAATCCCAGGGCTGCTGGCAGTCTGTCTGTAATCCCAGGGCTGCTGGCAGTCTGTCTGTAGTCCCAGGCCTGCTGGCAGCCTGTCTGTAGTCCCAGGGCTGCTGGCAGTCTGTCTGTAATCCCAGGGCTGCTGGCAGTCTGTCTGTA
>VZQC01008729.1:113972-143159 GCA_009823505.1 Rhizomys pruinosus | reverse complement strand
TTTAATCCTAGCACTCGGGAGGCAGAGGCAGGCGGATCTTTGTGAGTTCAAGGCCAGCCTGGTCTACAGAGTGAGTTCCAGGACAGCTGGGGCTACAGGGAGACCCCGTCTCGAAAAGACCAAAAAAAAAAAAAGAAGGGCTGTTCGGGCCCTATTGGGCAAGCCCCTTAAGTGGCAAATAGCACATACCAGATAATTCCTGGGGTGTGGAAGCCTGTCTTGGATGTATGCCCCCAGGTAGACTTGCAACCCACTGAGTCTTAGATAAGCATCTCCTACCTCCTTACCCCCCCCCCAACCCACAGCTAGGGGAAAATCTGTACCATAGAGAGTAGGTCCAGGCTGATCTCCAGCCACTTACTGCGTGGAGGGCAGGAGGTGGACGGTATCAGGGTGCTAGGGGGTAGATAGGGTGGGAAGGGCAGTGGTGACATGATACCAAACAAGGGAAGAGACTTGCAGAGACGAGCCTCCCTGTCATGCCCCAGATCTGCGCTGCCAGCAACTTGCCATGAAGTCCAGGGCCAGTTTAAGATTAAATTGTGTGTGTGCGCAAGCGCGCGCGTGCGTGTGTGTGTGTGTGTGTGTGTGTGTGTGTGTGTATGGTGTTCACATTGGACATGTGTGTGGATGCCGGAGGTAGATGTCTGCTGTCTTCTTTCATTATTTCCGCCTTGCGTTTTGAGACGGGGTCTCTCACTAATTGGCTATGCTGGCTGGCCACTGCGCTCCAGGAATCCCCCCGTTATTATCCCCCCACTCCCAGCACTAGAGTTACAGGCATATACACCATTCCTAACTTTTCATGGGTGCTAGGGATCTGAGCTCAGGTCCACAGTCTTGCACAGCAGACAGTCTACCTGTTGAGGGATCTCCCCAACCCCCCCCCCATTCAGGTTTTTGTTGTTTTGTTTTGATTTTTGAGACATGGTCTCACTATGTAGTTCTAACTGATTCTTTTGTATTTGTCTCAGGGATTACAGGTGTGTACCACCATGCCTGGCTCTGACAAAATCTTGTGGTGTTCAGGCTGGTCTCCCAACTTTTGGGTTCAAACAATCCTCAGCCTCCTGAGTAGATGTGTCTATAAGCACATTCACCATCCGTTCAGATGTTCTAAAAACTATTTTACAGCTCAGTAAATTTCAATACATAAGTTCTGAGCCAGGCGTGGTGGTACATGCCAGTCATCCCAGCTCTTGCGGGAGGAGGGGGGATCGTGGGGGGAAGCAGAGGATCATAAGTTCAAGGCCATCCTTGGCTACTTACAGGGCTGCATGACACTCTGACTTCTCTTCCTTACTCATTTTGCTGGGGAAGCAAGGGAGGAGTCACTTTTGCTTTCCTTCGCAATTGAACTCAACCTTCCTTCCTTCCTTCCTTCCCTTCCCCTTCCCCTTCCCCTTCCCCTTCCTTCCTTCCTTCCTTCCTCTCTCTCTCCATCCCTCCTTCCTTCCCTTCCCTTCCCTTCCCTCCCCTTCCCTTCTCCTTCCTTCCTTCCTTCCTTCCTTCCTTTCCTTCCCCTTCCCCTTCCCCTTCCTTCCTTCCTTCCTTCCTTCCTTCCTTCCTCTCTCCCTCCCTCCTTCCTTCCCTTCCCTTCCCTTCCCTCCCCTTCCCTTCTCCTTCCTTCCTTCCTTCCTTCCTTCCTTCCTTCCTTCCTTCCTTCCTTCCTTTCATTTTCTTCATTTTTTTTGGTCTTTCTGAGACAGGACCTCTCTCTAGCACCAGGCTGTCTCCTGAATGCTGTGATTAAAGGCATTCACTACGACGCCTGGCTTCCTTCATTTCATGTATATTATATTGGTTTTTCTTTTCAGCCAGTTATAAAATTCGTTTTCCTGGTTCCATCATAGCCTTGAGCAGCATAAATTCTTGAATACATGCTCAAAGCTGTAACTTTGTCTTTGAACAGTGTTGTACCTTGTCCAGCCCTCCCACTGCATGCACAGGTAAAACTAGGTGGTGAGTCTGCCTCTGTCTAGATGGGTTCTACCACAGATGTTCTTGTCTCGACTTTACCTGTAGGGATCTGTAGGCCCAGGGTTGGTCCAGAGAGTCTTTGATCTCTCATCTGAAGATTAGATGACTCTAGGGCCCTATTGGTGGTAACTCAAATGAAGTCTGACAGCTTAAGGAGACTTTGTGGAGTGGTTCAGGAAAGTGTACATGGTTTAGAGTGGCCATGACCTTTAAGAAAGAGAAGGGCAGCTGTCCCCAGGCCTAGAACTGTACACTCTCTGCCATTAACAGCTGCTTGAATAGAAATGCTTCAGTTTCCCTTGCCTGGGATCCATTAGACATTTTCCAATGTCTAATCGCAAGAGCTCATTCTAGGAAGCTTCCCTTTTCACACTGGGGTGTGAATTAGTGTGCAGTAGCTCAGAGCTTCTCTACTTCACTACTTAATTTAGAGATATGGTGGCTGGTGAGAGGCCTCTGGTGCCAAAAAGCTGTTCCTGAAGCCTTTAGCCAAGCTCAGTGAAAAGTATGGCCATGCCAATGATCCCCCAGGCCGCAGCCACTGACCCCAAACTGCAGCCACTGACCCCCAGACCGCAGCCACAGGACTTTTACCATTGTACTTACTCAGAGATCCCCAGCCACAGTCACGTGGCTCACATCTCACTGGTGTTGTGGAAGGTGTCTGTCTCCACACCTGTCTCACCTGGCACTCCTGGGACAGCCGTCTGTATATCTAGGTGCCTGGTGCGGGCCTTGACTTCCTGGATGGAATTTCTTGTAGTCGTAAATGTCTGCTCTCTACTTCTCACGTGCTTAGAAGATGAAGTTTTATACTTTTGGCTTGGGCCCTGGGAGGCCTTTGTTGCTGGGGTTAGGTCTGTAGGCAAAGCTGATGGATCACCCACTGATGGACAGCTAGGCCGGCTGGGAAAATCTATACAACTGAACTGTACAGGGCAATAGGGAAAGAAGGCATGGAGGACATCGGATCCTTTTCCCCACCGTGTGAATTGCCCTGTAGACTCCACAGAAGCTGGTCTCACTTTCAAGGACCAAGGATTAGCCAATCACCATCTGAATGAACCCCAGGAAGATAGCCAGGCAACTTCTATGGAGCTCACAAGTATCAAATGTCTGAGCCCAATAAGACCATTGAAATCTACAATTTGCAGCTTGCTCATTGTTTGGTTGCTATTGATTTTGTTTTAAATTTGAAATTACATATATATATATATGTATGTATATATACATACATATATATATACATACATATATATAGTGTGTGTGTGCATGTGTGTGCATGTGTATAAGTATGTATGTATGTACCACAGCATGGTATGGAGGTCAGAGGACAACATGCAGGAGTTGGTTCTTCCTACTCTGTGGGTCCTGGGGGTTAAGCTTAGATAGTGACCCCTGGCAGCAAGCACTTTTATCCACTGAGCTATTTCACTAGCTCAGGGTTGTCGTTTTTTTTTTTCTATAATTTTATTTTATTTTTTTGGTCTTTTTTTATGTGTATGAATGTACTGTCTGCATGTAGGTTGGTGCACCTGTGTCGTGCAATGCTGTGGAGGTCAGAAGAGGGTGTCGGATTCCCCTGGAACTGGAGTTAAAGAAGGTTCTTAGCCCCTATGTGGGTGCTGAGAATCAAACCCGGATCCTCTGCAAGAGCAGGCGGTGCTTTTAACCACTGACCACTGTGCCATCTCTCCAGCCCCTGTTATTTTATTTTTTTTTTTTTTTGTCTTTTTGTGATAGGGTCTCCCTGTACCAAGCTGTCCTGGAAATACTGTAAGAACCAGGCTGGCTTGGAAACTCACAGAGATCCCCACCTCTTCCCCATTGTTAGGATTAAAAGGCTTGCGGCACGACACCCAGAAGCTCACGCCTGTTTTATATAAATTTAAACATTTTAATTGAATTTTGAATTATTTTATTATTTTTTAAATGTTTGTAATAATGCATGCCTGAGTGTGTAAGAGTGAACTTTTGTGAATGCCCTGGAGTTTAGAGGAATGGGATGGGATTCCCTGGAAACTGAGTTATAGACGGTTGTTCTGCCCATGTGGTGCTGGAATTAGCAACTGGGTCCTCTGACAGAGCAGTCGGCACTCTCAACTGACTGATCTATTTCTCCAGCCCCAAATTTTGAAATTTTTTTAAGCGTGTATTGATGGTAATTAGATGTTATTAGATACTCCTCCCTAAACTACCTCCAGCAATTTATGTGCATGATGTATATAATATATATAATATAATATATATATATATATATATGTGTGTGTGTATATTAAGGCAATGAGGCTTATAGAGTCCAATTTGTATTCAAGAATCCCATCCTCAAAAGAGACTGTCTCTCCTCTTCCCCGCAGTCATCCATTGCCAAAAGTTGCTTAGGTTGAGTGAGGTTTCTCAGCAACTTCCACACTTCTGTGCTGGGATTTCGTCTGGTCTGAGCTGCGTGGGGCTTGTTTGTGCTGTCACCACTGCTGAGCTCATATGAGGAACTTCTTAGCTGCCTGGGAAACTTTGTTTCCTTGTAATTATCCACCACCTCTGGGTCTTACAATCTTTCCATCCCCTCTACCGCAGTAATTCCTGAGCCCTAGGAGGCAGAAGTTTGGTATTGGTGTCCTATCCAGGGACGGGCGCTCAGCAACATCTTGTTCTCTGCACATTGACTGGTTGCGGGTTTCTGTGTTAAGGATACGGAAGCTGGATAGGAAGTTTCTCTGACGAGAGTCGAGAAATCCATTAATCTAAGGTATAACAATAGGTCATAACAGAGTCGGTTTAACATGATAACTATTTAGGAAACTAGTACTAGCCTCTTCCCTATGTCCTATGACACGTCTAGCCTGAGGTTCCTAAATTTAATATCAATGTCAAGGATGAGTTTCATCCTACCTTAAGGTAGCCCTTAAATCCAATTAGTGGGTGGTTGGTTACTTCCATAAAATTCAGGCTACTACTATTGCCTATCTTGCCGTGTCTGTTGTCATCGTTCACAGGATGATTGTTTTTTCCCTCTGGTAGCACGTACGGCACCTTGCAGTCTATGAACGCCAGCCAGAAGACATGAGGCTCTGAAGTCTGCCTCAGCTTGACTTCTCCTTGCAATGTCTTCAACGATAGGGTCTTGCCTTCGACTTCTGGTGGGTAACCAAGAACCCCTGTTGGCAGTATTGTTCTAGGGTCTATGAGACCCTGGTCAACAGCTTCTAGAGAGGAAGTCCATTCTCTTGGCATTGAGGTTGTTGTTATTGTTGACATATGATGTCTAGAAGGGCACTGTCCCCCCTGGTTACAGGGTAACTCCTTTTAATCTCTTTTCATAATGCACATGTATAGATTTGAAGAAGCTTCTGTAGTGGTAGGTTTCCATATGGCTTTTTCTCTAAAGCCCTTTAGTGTTACTTATCCATCTTCACACTCCCTCCCCTGCCCTCCCCTTCTACTTCCCATCCCATTTAACCCTTCCCACGACTATGTTCATCTTGTCCCCTTCATATCAGTATATCTACCATCCCTCCCAGTCTTCCCTCCACCCATGACCATTTATTACTTTCTTGGCCTCTCTGGATTTTCAAATTGAAACATGCATATCTAAGATTTCAAAGCTAGCATCCAGCTATGAGAGAGAACATGTGGTATTTGTTTTTCTGGGTCTGGGTCTGACAATTATTTCCAGTTCCATCCATTTACCAGGGGAATTTCTTAATTTTGTTTTTGTTAAGAGCTGAATAATATTCCTTCATGTATATGTACCATACTTTCATCTATCCATCAGTTGATAAACAACTAGGTTGTTTCCAACTTCCACCTATTATGAAAAGGGCAGAAATGAATATGAATGAACAGGTACTTCTGTAATAGGGTAGAGTCTTTGAGGTATATCCCTAGAATGGTATGGTTGGGTCAGATGGTAGCTCAACTTCAAGTTTTCTGAGGAATATCCTCTCTGATTTAGCGGTTGTACCAGTTTGCATTACCAGCAGCAGTAGATACAAGTTCCGCTTTCTTTACATACTTATCAGCATTTGCCATTGTTTTGTCATTCTGAGTGGGGTAAGATAAAATCTCAAAGTGGTTTTAATCTGGATTTCCTGGATGACTAAAGACTTTAAGCATTTTAAAAGTATTTCTCAGGCCGGGCGTGGTGGCGCACGCCTTTAATCCTAGCACTTGGGAGGCAGAGGCAGGCGGATCTTTGTGAGTTCAAGGCCAGCCTGGTCTACAGAGTGAGTTCCAGGACAGCTGGGACTACAGGGAGACCCTGTCTCAAAAAGACCGTTGTGCAATTTCTACCATCTTCACATCCTGTCAGCTTCAGGTTTCCAGATCCACCCTAACTGGACTGGAAGATTATGATATTGAGACCACTGCACACAGAGCACAGTGGTCTGAAATTACAACGAAGTCAAATGTATTTCAAAAGGTGCCACACAGGGAGGAAAAAGTCACTGCTGTGTCATTTAATGAAACCCGCTGAGCACCCAGGGCACGGGCAGCCAAATGGAATTTTAAATGGTTCCTGCAGGAGGCTGTGATCAGGACAGCCACCAGTGGGGTGAAATGAATGAACTGACTTCACCCACTCAGAGATCAAAATAGAATAGATCTTTATGCATGAGACCACTGGAGGGCACCTATAAAAGGTTAAGACATTCACCTGTCACCCTTCAGCTTTGACCCTAATACTTGGACATTTCCAGAATCTACCTTCTTTAAGGGACCACTTTGTTAATGAGCATCAACATCGTGCAAAAGGATTTTCACCCCACCTTGATTTTCACTGCATTTTACTCCAGACAGTAAAAGCTCTTCCCATCAAGTGAAAACTTCTCTGTGTCCTGGTCTACAATGTACTTACTGCCAAGCAGCTAGCACTCTCCGCGGAGGTCATTAAGTCAGATGATGCCACAAACCTGCCACACAGCCAGGACCGGCAAATGGTAAGAGAAAGTACAAGATGTAAAAGCTGTGGGTTTTTTGGTCTTTTCGAGACAGGGTCTCCCTGTAGCCCCAGCTGTCCTGGAACTCACTCTGTAGACCAGGCTGGCCTTGAACTCACAAAGATCTGCCTGCCTCTGCCTCCCAAGTGCTAGGATTAAAGGCGTGCACCACCACGCCCGGCAAAAGCTGTGTTTTTAAAGAGCGAATGAAGAAATGTCTTCTCACATGAAGTTTCAAAACCACTAGTTTTGTAATTCTACTCCCTATCATTTCCTCAGTTCTTGGTTCAACATTCCCAACTTCCCACTTGACCTTCAGCCTTGAACTCCCACCAGAACTTGAAGCACAAAATGTTCGGAACTGAGAAGATTGCCTTGCTCCAAACTCTGGCCTCCTGTAGACACCTCTCTTAGCTACTAAGAAGAGCTCAGGCAACATCAGCCAAGAGTACTGCCAGCCAATGAGAACTTACCTGACTAGGGGATTTACCAAGGTCAGGTAAATAAAGAAGTCAAGGCAGAACTAATCCTCCTCCTCGAGGCATGGAGAAAAGACCAAAATTCGATGCCCATAGTGCTCCTGACGGAGAACATTTTACAAAGCTAGAATTTGCCCAGTACAAAGCACTTTAGGGCTCCTAAGCTGTATCCTTGCCTGACCGCCTGCCCTACCTCTCTCTCATGGAAATAATGAATAGTCAGAATAAAGGACTCAGGATCTGCTACTGAGTTTGGCTCATATTTTTTGCCTTCCAAAGGGGTGTGCACACAGAATCTTGGGGATACATATCGGAGACATTTTAGCCCTTGTATCACATATGTTTGCTTAGTTCCTAATATCAGAGTTTGGGTATCTTGAAGGCAGAAGCTTACATATTCTAATCAGTATTTAATACAAGGCTAGCATCTGCCATTCTACCAAAAATGCTTTTCAAAGAGCCCATGTTATATTAAGTCTGGAACAGATAGCAAAGTATTGCCACTGCTGTCTCGGGCTCTGCTATCACAGAGCAAGATAGGGAGTTTTTGAAGAGCGAGACTTCAGGTTGTCCTCTGCCTCAAAAACATGCACGCATGGCACACACATACACGTCCACCACACGCACACACACACACACACACACACCACACACACACGCATGCACACACATACAAATGCAAATAACCTAATGACTTTCTCTTTCTTCAAAATATAACATTTAGCTCTGCTTCAGGACTCGTGTCTTGCCTTAACTGAGCCAGCTGCTCAGGTGGGCAGGTATAGAATAAACAGTCCCTCTCTACTCAGACCTCTACATCTCTTCATTAGCTTCTGATCTCTGAGCATCCTAACTAAACTTTTTTTATTTTTTTTTTTTATTATGTGTATGAATGTACTGTCTGCATGCAGGTCGTGTGCACCCGTGTCCTGCAATGCTGTGGAGGTTAGAAGAGGTCGTTGGATTCCCCTGGAACTGGAGTCAAAGACTGTTCTCAGCCACCATGTGGGTGTTGGGAATCAAACCCGGGTCCTCTGCAAGAACAGGGCGTTCTCTAACCCTGCCATCTCTTCCCCAGCCCCCTTAAACTCTTAATGCTTCAGCCTCATTTCAGCCATGTGCATTATTTTCTTATTTTTATGTCTAGCATATACAAATTCACTTCCCTTAAATAGAAATTAATATTCTTTCCAGAGTACCACCGTGAGAAATAAATCTTAGTTAAATGTGACCACAGACTACAAAAGAAGTGTGCTAACCCCTAAGAATTGTGATTTTTTTTCCCTTAAAGAGGATAATATAACCACAACGAGAAAAACAGCATAAAAACTGATCTCTCCTTGTTAAGCTGCAAAAAATAATGACTCCCTTGTAGTTCATTTCTTCTTCTGCAAAGCTACTGTGTGCACATAACAGGGAAGAGAAATAATACAGGAAGCCCAGATTGCCACGAGGAGCTAGGTGTTGCCAAGAATAAGTAAAGCCAGGTCAATTTTGCTGTGTCCCTTGTCCCAGCTACATACGTATATACATGTTAAAATGATGTGATCCTAAAGGGAGGCAGCCCAGCCCATCTTGCATGCCCAGTCTCACCCAACACTGCCCACCACCATCTGCCCACCTCCACATGGAGGGAACATTAGATTAATGAAAAGACATTCTGGCTCAAGTCATCCTAAAACAAAATTTGGACCATGACTGTAATATAACTTCAAGAGGTTAGGGGAGAGGTACACGGGATGACCCTTCACAGCCATGCCCGATACACACCACATCACTTGGGAATACATTTAACCACAGAATCATACCACTTTATAGCTCAAAGCTCCTTACCATTTACATTTTTTATATCACAAATGTATAGAAACTACAAAATTGACTGCATTGCTAAAAATCACTTTGTATTTCATGACTTCCAATGTAATTAGCTCTTGAACATAATGTGAATGTCAAATCACAGAAGAATCAAGAGATAACTGGGTTACTTATTTTGCATAACTATAACATCATCAACATAAGCTATGGCAAAAATTTGTTGGATCTCCAAACAACATAATCCAATTCTTATTTGTAACTTAAAGGCAGCTAATTAATGCAACAGTTAATTTTAATATGGCTAAAGAAAAATCTACAAAATAAAAATAAAATTACAACTGATAAAGCAAAATTTGTTGACAAAAATTAGCTGTGTAAAACCAATTGCTGTTTATGTACTTATGGACTTAATGTGTCCTGCTGGCTAAGCAGAATCTGGTGATGTTCAGTGACAATGACAACTGCTTTAACTGTCATCCAAAGTTTGTAGGAAGCTCCCAGTAGGCTGAGCAGTCAGTACATCAGGCTTCCAGGCAGAGGAAGACACAAAGGGATTTAGCATTAGGCATTAGCATTGTAAATCTATATAATATTTACTACCAGTTTTACGGTGCATTCCTTGGACCCATCTCTGATATCATTTTCAACAAATATCTTTGCTCTTTCTCTCACTGCTCTTTGGCTACACGTCTTTTAACGGAATTCGTATGGAAGAAAACAGAATTGTACCTAGAATTTTTTTCACATTTGCGCTGACGGATCAGAACAATGAACATATCGAACTGAGCTATAAATCTCAAGAACATCACTCGTAACATACACCTACTGTACAATATCATGCGCCAAGGACTTCATTTCTGTGAGCACAGACTAACAACCCAGCTATAGACAAGCTGCTGAGCTTGCCTGTTTGGTAGAAGAACAATAAACACATGTTTTCTGGGAAAGGAAAACATCCTGCATGCAAAGCGAGGCGAATTTTAAACAGACCTCTCCGTTTTATCTCTGAATTACTTTTTGTTTCCATGGTATTCACTAATCTCAAACACAGGAAGGCTGCTGCAAAGATGGTGTGCAGAATTAAATGGAGAAAATGTGTGGCATAAATTGTTTCGTGTGTTGAGTACACATTTGTATTAAAAATAATGACATTCGTCTGAAACTGTTCAAACTCTTCAAGAATATAAATTTAAGAACAAATAGGTATCGGGCTAAAAAACACATGGAGTACATAGAAAGAGCAGGAGTGGGAGTTAAAGGGAAAGTGCTCTTACATAGTGTGGACAAGGGGCTGGGGTGTGAGTCAGTGGTAGAGCTCTTGTGTAGAAGCTGCACGGCCTTGAGCTTTATTCCCAGAGCTGCCAAAAGAAGCAGATGAAACAGGTGATACTTACAAGTACTACTGCGAGTATGAGAAAATGCACAGTATGATGGGTGGTGCAGGACAAAACATATTGGGTCCTTGAGAATATCAAAACCTACAGTATCTGTGGAAGTTAACTACAGCTAATACAAAGATGGATTTTCAGGGTTGGAAGGTGGCTGGACAGGCAAAGCATCTGCCATGCAAGCCTGTGAACTGGAGTTTGGATTCCCAGAACCCTCATAAATGTTAGGTGAGCTTGATGGGCTGCCTATAATCCCTGGCTGGCTAGATGAGCCAAAAGGATGAACTCTTCAGTTCAGCAAAAGACGGGTCCTCCATCTATGCAGTAGAGAGTGATTTGGAAATACTCGATGTCAACCTCTGCTTCACACACACTCGCACACACACACACACACGGCCAAACACACACCCCACACACACAAACAAATACTCAGAAGCACATGAACATACTTTTTACAGTTTATCGAGTAACATAATCACTTGATGATTAAGAATTAACTGCTTTAAAAGAAACCAACATACAGGGCAACACCAGTGGGGTGGAAGCACAGTAAGCAATTCAGCATATATGAAAATACAATTTCTTTCTTTCTTTCCTTTCTTTCTTTCTTGTGTTTCTTTCTTTTCTTTTCTTCTTTTCGTTTCTCTTCCTTTCCTTCCTTCCTTCCTTCCTGTCTTCCTCCTTCCTTCCTTGCCTTCTTCTCTTCCTCTTTTCCTCCAAGCTTCCATGTGCTTCATTACCAGGGACCAAATTTCTCTCCTCATCATTCTTTCTTAATCTGTTTCTCATTATTACTTTTTAATATTTGGAATGCAGCTACCACAGAGCTAGAATCAGTAAATGTTTGTTTAATGACCTACTAGTAATAGACACCATTTATGTTTAATGACCTATCAGTAATAGATATAAGTTATTGAGAATCTATTTTATCAGCCTGATAATATATGTATATATGTACTTAAAATTCACAAAGTTAGGGGGCTGGAGAGATGGCCTGATGTTAAGAAGCGCGCGACCCGCTCTTAACAGGAGGAAAGCCGCGGTTCCGATTCCCCAGCGACCCACATGGGCGGGCCGACGAACCATCTGACAACTCCATTTCCAGGAGAACTGCAGTTCCCGGGGAATCCGAGAGCGCGTCTTCCTGGACTCCGCGGCATTGCCACGACCACGGGTGCAGCATAACCTTGCATGGGCAGAAAGTGCATTCATATACATACGTAAATAGATAAAATTAATAAAAAAATAAATAAATAAAATAAAATAAAATTCACAAAGTTCAATGAGTTAGTATTACACTGGAACTAAATGAAGAAACTGATGTGAGGCTCAGTGAACTTCCCAGAGACACAGGGCCGATAGCTGTGTCCTGGTGTATCGAGATCTAGCTCTACTTGATTTCTACAAGAACTTCTGACCATAGGATAACATTACCATAGGAGCAGCAAGCTGTACTTTAAAGATTCCTACATAATGGGGGGAAAACTAACATTTAATTTCAGTTACAATCTCAAAGAGACTTTGTTTGAGAATCTAACTCCATGTAAATTCTGAAACATTTCATCTGTGGAAAAGTATCATTAACCTAAACTTGGGCTGAAAGCAATGCTACAGAAACAATCTGCCAAAAAATGGCAAGCCTAACAAGCTAAACATGGAAAGTATAGAGAAATGTAAACATTCCTGTTGTGCAATTTCTACCATCTTCACATCCTGTCAGCTTCAGTTTTCCAGATCCACCCTAACTGGACTGGAAGATTATGATATTGAGACCACTGCACACAGAGCACAGTGGTCTGAAATTACAACAAAGTCAAATGTATTTCAAAAGGTGCCACACAGGGAGGAAAAAGTCACTGCTGTGTCATTTAATGAAACCTGCTGAGCACCCAGGACACGGGCAGCCAAATGGAATTTTAAATGGTTCCTGCAGGAGGCTGTGATCAGGACAGCCACCAGTGGGGTGAAATGAATGAACTGACTTCACCCACTCAGAGATCAAAATAGAATATGATCTTTATGCATGAGACCACTGGAGGCACCTATAAAAGGTTAAGACATTCACCTGTCACCCTTCAGCTTTGTCTCTAATACTCGGACATGTCCAGAATCTACCTTCTTTAAGGGACCACTTTGTTAATGAACATCAACATCGTGCAAAAGGATTTTCACCCCACCTTGATTTTCACTGCATTTTACTCCAGACAGTAAAAGCTCTTCCCATCAAGTGAAAACTTCTCTGTGTCCTGGTCTACAATGTACTTACTGCCAAGCAGCTAGCACTCTCCGCGGAGGTCATTAAGTCAGATGATCCCACGTCAACCCCTGCCACACAGCCAGGGACCTGTGCAAATGGGTAACAAGAAAGTACAGAGAGTAAAAGCTGTTGGGTTTTTAGGAAGGAAGGAAGGAGGGAAGGGAAGAAGGAAGGAAGGAAGGAAAGGAAGAAGGAAGAAAGGAGGGAAGGAAGGAAGGAAGGAAGGGAAAGGAAGAAGGAAGGAGGGAAGGAAAGAAGGAAGGAAGAAAGGGAAGAAAAAAAGGAGGGAAGGAAGGAGGGAAGGAAAGAAGGAAGGAGGGAAGGGAAGAAGGAAGGAAGGAGGGAAGGAAGGAAGGAAGGAAAGAAGGAAGGAGGGAAGGAAAGAAGGAAGAAAGGGAAGGAAAGAAGGAAGGAAGGAAAGAAGGAAGGAGGGAAAGAAAGAAGGAAGGAAGGGAAGGAAAGAAGGAAGGAAGGAGTGAAGGAAAGAAGGAAGGAAGGAGGGAACTGAACATACACTAGAAATTTACAATAAAACATTTTTTTTGTCCTTTTGAGACAGGGTCTCTCTTTAGTCCCAGCTGTCCTGAAGCTCACTATGTAGACCTGGTGGGCCTTGAACTCACAAAATTCCACCTGCCTCTGCCTCCCAAGTGCTAGGATTAAAGGTGTGGGCCACCATGCCTGGCTACAAGAAAACATTTTATTTGGAAGTAGGTAAAACAAGGTTTTATCTTTTTAATTAGGTTAAACTCCCTGCAGTCTCTTCTAATGACCTGCTTATTAGGAAATCCTTTCACTTACCAACAGCGCCAATGTAAAATTGCTTAGTCTCTCAATAATATTGATTGAGGCCATTTTGCAGCCCCTGTCTCAAGAGTGACGAGGTTTTAACTCTCCAGTTGGCACCATGTGGGTTCTTTGTGCTGTTTCAATTGACAATCTTTTTTTAGACTTTTCCAGGGAAGCCCTCTACTCAGTGAAGAGACTGGCTGAGAGCAAGGGTACCACGGGGCCATGTCCTAGGATCAGAGAGGAGCTGTTGGGGACAGGAAGGAGTCACCTGGCTCAGAGCAGGTACCGACTTGAGGGCTGGGGAGATGGCTGCACGCAAAGCGCTTGCTGTGCACATGTGGAACCTGAGTTTGAACTCTCAGAGCCCATGGGAAAAGCTAGACACAGCAGCCTGTCGCAGTCATCGCAGCGCTCCTGGGTGAGAAACAACGATGGGGGTTCTCTCAAAGCTTAAGTCTTGTCATATGCAGCAGCGAATCACAAAAAAATTGTCAAGGAGGGTAGACGAGGGCCGACACCCAAACGTTGTCCTCTGACCTCCCTACGAGCACCATGACACATGAATGCACAAACTCACATGTACACGTATACACTTCACATACATACGCATACACAAGATGAATCCACAAACTCACATGTACACATATACACTTCACATACATACACATACACAAGATGAATCCACAGACTCACATGTACACGTAAACACTTCACATACATACACATACACAAGATGAACCCACAAACTCACATGCACACATACACACTTCACATACATACACATACACAAGATGAATCCACAAACTCACATGCACACGTATACACTCCACATACATACATACACATACACAAGATGAATCCACAAACTCACATGTACACTATACACTTCACATACATACACATACACAAGATGAATCCACAAACTCACATGTACACATATGCACTTCACATTCATACACATACACAAGATGAATCCACAATCTCACATGTACACGTATACACTTCACATACATACACATACAAAAGATGAATCCACAAACTCACATGTACACGTATACACTTCACATACATACACATACACAAGATGAATCCACAAACTCACATGTGCACGTATACACTTCACATACATACACATACACAAGATGAATCCACAAACCCACATGTACACATATACACTTCACATACATACACATACACAAGATGAACCCATAAACTCACATGCACACATATACACTCCACATACATACCCATACACAAGATGAACCCACAAACTCACATGTACACGTATACACTTCACATACATACACATACACAAGGTGAATCCACAAACCCACATGCACACATACACACTTCACATACACACACATACACAAGATGAATCCACAAACCCATATGTACACATGTACACTTCACATACATATACATACACAAGATGAATCCACAAACCCACATGTACACATGTACACTTCACATACATACACATACACAAGATGAACCCACACACTCACATGCACACTTATACACTTCACATACACACACATACACAAGATTTTTTTTTAAGTTTGAGGCATGAGGGGCTGCAGAGATGGCTCAGCAGTTAAGCACTGGACACTCCTGCAGAGGACACGGGGCAGCTAAAAACTGTCCAGAATGCCAGTCCAGGGCTTCAAGATGCCCTCTTCTGGCTTCCTCAGGCATTGCATGATGCAGATGCTCTTACATGCAGCCAAAACACTCATACCCATAACATTTTAAAATTAATTTTGAAAAAATTAAAAAAAAAAAAAAAGTTCGAGGCATGAATGAAAGTGTTGAAGAAAATTCCTTTTCCTCCTACCATTTTAGGTTTAGTGACAAGCTGCTACAAACAAACTGATGGGGGGGGTGGAGTGGTTAAGAGCACTGGCTGCTCTCATAGGGGACCTGGGTTTGGTTCCCAGCACCCACATGGTGGCTAAAAACCATCCAGAACTCCAGTTCCAGGGGATCCAACATCCTCTTCTGGCCTCTGTGGGCATTGCATGCATGTAGTGCACCTACCTACATGTAGGTAAAACACTCCTAAACATAAAATTTCATTAAGTAATTAAAAATAAAACAAAAAACAAAAAAACAAACTGACAGGTTAGTAAGATAAACACATTTCTTCCGTGTGAAGATAAAATCCTCACAGAAATGATATGAAACTTCCAGAAAGGTGGATCTATTTGGAGGCTCCAACTTTATTTATTTACTTATTTATTATTTACTTATATATTTGAGGCAGGACCTCACTCTATAGCCCAGACTTGTCTCAAACTCATCTTGTAGCCTAGGCTAGCTTTGGATTCACTATAGTCCTCCTGTCTCAGACTCCTAAGTGCTGCAGTCACAGCCCCACCTGTACCATTTCACAAAGGACAGTATACTTATGAGAAAGTGATAAGACAAAGGAAAAAGTCACAAGCCTCTGCAGGGGATTCAGTTGTGGGAAGGTAAATACACAGGGAAACTAATTGAAGGGTTAGTTATTTTATGGACTGAGGTTAGACCAGGACCTCACATGCTAGCAAGTTCTCTGCTACTCAGTCACACTGCTCCAGCCTCAAAGGGTCATTCAGTCAAGTTTGTGCAGGTCCATCTCAAACTGATTCTTCATGGCCATAAAACCATCCAGGGAAAAAGGATTCATGATAGTTTTCATTTCTCAGAAGCTTCTACCCTTAGGTAAGAAGAGAAGCTACACCCATCCGGTTCCCAGTGGCTTTCTGCTCAAAATAATCCATCTGCTAACATTGCAACTTGGGGTTAGTATATTCTAGTCTGAAGCTGCTATAGGAAGGAAATACCTTCTCCAGCCCTTCATGGGAGAATTCTCTTGGAAGAATAACCCTGGGCTGGAGAGATGGCCTAGCGGTTAAGAGCACCGACCGCTCTTACAGAGGACCTGGGTTCGATCCCCAGCACCCACATGGCAGCAGAGAACCATCTGAAACTCCAATTCCAGGAGAACTCCAGTTCCAGGGGAATCCGACACCCTCTTCTGACCTCCGCGGCATTGCACGACACGGGTGCACAAACCTGCATGCAGACAGTACATTCATACACATACAGAAATAAATAAAATTAATTAAAAAAAATTTAAAAAGAATAACCCTAATACCAACTTTTCATGGACCACTCCCTCACTGAGATGCCTTGGCCAAACCTCAGAGCCTAAGATGTGTGGACCTTTTTAGAATGGTGTGAGTTCTTTAGGGGTGTGTGTGCACGAGAGGGAGAGAGAGAGAGAGAGAGAGAGAGAGAGAGAGAGAGAGAGAGAGAGAGAGAGAGAGAGAAACTGAGTAGCTCACTAGCCTTAAACGCCAGTTATTCTCCTACCTGAGTCATTCTGTGCAGGATTACAAGAGAACTCTACGATGCCCAGTTTCTTCCCTTGGTTCATAGTGGACAGATTTGTGGTAGCACAAAACACACCTGCAGAGGTGGACCTAATGTGAGCATGCAAATGAGTCCTTTTTTGAGTATGGTGGTGGCTAGAGATCAAACCCAGGGCCTCGTGCATGCTAGGCAAGCTCAGCTCTATCACTGAGCTACATTTCCAGCCCTGCTGATGAGTCTTTAGAGAGATGAGTTATCGCAGGGCAAGTAGTCAAGATTGCTAGGGCTCCTGTTTCTAAAGGAACTGTGGTAAGAGTTACTTTTCATGATCACAGATGTTGCTGGTAAGATGGCCCTATGGGGCCCAGCGTGGTGGTACACACCTTTAATCCCAACACTAGGGAGGCAGAGGCAGGGTGTGGTGCCATCTGGAGTGGTCACATACTTTATATTCTGCTGTGTTAGAACTCAGTTTTTCCATGTTTGAGTGTGTAACCAGGAAGGGGAAAGAATGCTCTGCTTCCTTTTGGAGAAAGCCAGTTTTCAGAAATGATTCCAATTGTTTTCACCCTCCCTTCAGTCAATGGCTGTTACGGCATAGTCCTGGCAAAACACCAAAGACAGACCCCCCCAATCCAAAGCTTGCTGCCAAGCAGGGCCAGTTGGAAGAGCAAGATTATCCCTTCCTTTTCCTCTTCCTGTGAGCTCTTCTCATCCCTCACCTCCCCAGCTCTGGCCTCTCATCTCCCTCTGTTCTGAACACACTTCTTAGAATCCTTGAGACTCAGCAGCATGGCTACCAGCAGCATGGCTACCAGCAGCTTGTCTATCAGCAGCATGACTGCCAGCATCATGGCTGCCAGCAACATGGCTACCAGCAGCATGGCTGTCAGCAGCGTGGCTACCAGCAGCGTGGCTGTCAGCAGCGTGGCTGCCAGCAGCGTGGCTGTCAGCAGCGTGGCTGCCAGCAGCGTGGCTGTCAGCAGCATGGCTCTCAGCATCGTGGCTCTCAGCATCGTGGCTCTCAGCAGCGTGGCTGCCAGCAGCGTGGTTGTCAGCAGCGTGGCTGCCAGCAATGTGGCTGTCAGCAGCGTGGCTCTCAGCATCGTGGCTCTCAGCAGCGTGGCTACCAGCAGCGTGGATGTCAGCAGTGTGGCTACCAGCAGCGTGGCTACCAGCAACATGGCTGTCAGCAGCGTGGCTGTCAGCAGCGTGGCTGTCAGCGGCGTGGCTGTCAGCAGCGTGGCTACCAGCGGCGTGGCTGTCAGCAGCGTGGCTACCAGCGGCGTGGCTACCAGCAGCGTGGCTGTCAGCGGCGTGGCTGCCAGCAGCGTGGCTGTCAGCATCATGGCTGTCAGCAGCATGGCTACCAGCAGCATGGCTGTCAGCAGCATGGCTGTCAGCAGCGTGGCTGTCAGCAGCGTGGCTACCAGCAGCGTGGCTGTCAGCAGCGTGGCTACCAGCAGCGTGGCTGTCAGCAGCATGGCTACCAGCAGTGTGGCTCTCAGCAGCGTGGCTGTCAGCAGTGTGGCTCTCAGCAGCGTGGCTACCAGCAACGTGGCTGTCAGCAGCGTGGCTCTCAGCATCATGGCTCTCAGCAGCATGGCTGCCAGCAGCATGGCTACCAGCAGCGTGGCTGTCAGCAGTGTGGCTACCAGAAGCGTGGCTGTCAGCAGCGTGGCTACCAGCAGCATGGCTGTCAGCAGCATAGGTGTGGTTATTTTGTGACTTGGTGTGCTTATGGAGGCATGAGGACACTTGTGCGAGCTGGTTCTTTCCTTCCACTGTGGGTCCAGGTAGTGCAATCTGCAATCTTTGCTGCAAACACCTTCACCTGTTGAGACATCTCCACGCCCTGTCTCATTTTTTATTTTATTTAATGTATATGAGTGTGATGTCTGCACGTATGTAAGTGCACCCATGTCATGCAATGCCCATGAAGGTCAGAAGAGAGCGTTGGATCTCCTGGAACTGGAGTTATGGATGGCTGTTAGCCACCATGTGGGTGCGGGGAATTGAACCCAGGTCCTCTGCAAGAGCTGTCAGTGCTCTTAACCTTTGAGCCATCTCTCCAGTCCTAGCCCTGTTTCATTTTTATTGGATTTTGGAGACACCGCCTTATTCTGTAGCTCAAGCCACAGGTTCACTGGCCTGGAACTCCCAGGGCTCCTCCTGCCTCAGCCTCCAAAGAGCTAAGGTTATAAACATGAGCCACCGTACTTAGTTCCTGCCCTTTTTTAAACAAGGCTCTCTGAACCTCAGTTATCTCAGACTGTGTAACTGTCAGCTGTTACTGCACTAAAACTACTCTGTGGATTGCTGGGGTGGCTGGCCTTCTGTTTCCTAAGTCTTCATTCTTCTGAGACCTCCAGACTGTCACTGAATCTCAGGGCACTGGGAGAAGACCAAGTGGAGAACCCCGTGTGAAAACACATTGAAAGTGTCTGTATTGCATCTACCAACGTCCCACTGGCCAAATGAAGTTACAAGGCCACACCCAGTATGATGGAAATAGGAGAATACGTCCTTGGCTGCTAAAAGACCTTGCAGTGTTATTGTAATTAAGAACTTTGGAGCAGAAAAAGCTCTAAGACAGAAGATAAGATAGAAGGGGAAAAGGCAGACTGGAGTCATCCTCTCTACCTCCCTCGGCGACCCAGGGTAGAAGTCTTTCCTGTAATCTTTCCCAGGACAGAAGGCTGTTTCTCCAGGACATCACATTTCTATGATCGCATGTTGTCTGTAAACCACTTACCTGACCACACCTGTGTGTTATTAGCTCTTTGCTTGCTTTTGTCACCTGGGTATAGAAGCCCCAAAGACTCAGTCAAGAGCTGACTCCTTTATGTAGAAGGACCCATGGGTCAGTCATGCTACTGTAAAATTAAACTCCCTCTCCTCGCCTGACTTTGGCTTTGGTCTCATGATTTTTCTGTAACGTCAGGAGGGAATCACAGTGCAGAGGCAGAAGAGGGAGCATTTGTATAACAGTAACCCCAACTCTCAGATATAGGGTATTACTTCCTTATCAGGGTATTGAGAAATTTATGTGTACAAATATATGACAAGTCTTGGATACAAAGATACTTCCTTGAGGCCACAAGATTTATTTAATGACAAAGAGAATGTGCCGGTTTGAAGGGAGATGGAAAGCCTGGAACACCTAGAAAAATAACTTCCTGGCTTTAGTAAGTTTGAAGGGGAAATGAAGGGGGTTTGTCTTGGGAAGTGAGGAATCTAGAGACCGAGGGGTAGGTGTGAAGGAAAGGCACCTTAGATGCCTCCACTAGATGGGCAGGGGGAGAAGGGAGGGGTGGGAAAGGAGGGGTGGCAGTGGAGGCCTGTGTGTGTGTGAGTGTGTGTGTGTGTGTGTGTGCGTGTGTGTGTGCGTGTGTGTGCACGTGCACATACCTTAGCCCTTTGACATCTGATGTGTCTACCTTTCCTTTGTGCTCTCATTGTTCCTTTTTTTTTTTTTTTTTCTGTCTTTTTCGAGCCAGAGTCTCACCTGTGCGCCCGGCTGTCCGGAACTCGCTCTGGTAGACCGGAGGCTGGCCTTGAGCTCACAAAGATATGCCTTGTCCAGGTCATGGAGCTCCCAAGTGCTAGGATTAAGGCGTTGCGCCCATGAAGCCGCGCTGGTCATTTTCTTCATGTCCTTGGGAGTTTACAAATTCGGACTGGGCCATTTCCTTCTCTGTGGCACCAAGGATCCCAGAATGAACTACAAGGGCTTCAAGACCTGAGAAGACCGCGAGCTGCCACCTCTGGGATTTAGCATTTGACTGTCACAGACCTACAGACATACTCACGCTAGTATGTGTAATGCTGCTGGGAAATGCGGTCTGATTAGCCCCTAGCTCAAACCTAAGGCAACTGAAGCAGCGGACACTAACCAGCGCTGAGTGAAGGTTTCCTACACGGCAAGCTCCATTCTCAGCATTTTTCAAGGCAACACCACAGCATGAACAGGAACCCCAAACACAGAGGCTTCAAGCAACCACCAACTTACTTGCTCATAGTTCTGAGTCAGGGACCCCAGAGCGGGTCCACTGGATGGCTCCTGGTGTGCACTAGTTGGCGAGGCTCACAGCTGCCCTCAGCCCCGGCAGGTGGGGCTGAGCTGACCAAGGGGCAGCTTGGTGCTCCTCCTCGCAGCACGGTGACTCAGCACAGCTGGACTTCTTACTTGACAGCTGCCTTCCAGGAGGATGAACTGGGAAGCCGCGCCTTAGCCCACAGTGGAAGTCTGGGAAGCCGCGCCCTAGCCCACAGTGGAAGTCTGGGAAGCCGCGCCTTAGTCCACAGTGGAAGTCTGGGAAGCCGCGCCTTAGTCCACAGTGGAAGTCTGGGAAGCCGCGCCATAGTCCACAGTGGAAGTCTGGGAAGCCACGCCTTAGTCCACAATGAAGTCTGGGAAGCCGCGCCTTAGTCCACAGTGAAGTCTGGGAAGCCGCACCTTAGCCCACGGTGGAAGTCTGGGAAGCCACGCCTTAGTCCACAATGAAGTCTGGGAAGCCGCGCCATAGTCCACAGTGGAAGTCTGGGAAGCCACGCCTTAGTCCACAATGAAGTCTGGGAAGCCGCGCCTTAGTCCACGGGTGGAAGTCTGGGAAGCCTGCGCCCCTATCCACATAGAAGGTTCTGGGAAGCCGCGCCTTAGCTCACAGTGGAAGTCTGGGAAGCCGTGCCTTAGCCCACGGTGGAAGTCTGGGAAGCCGCGCCTTAGTCCACAGTGAAGTCTGGGAAGCCGCGCCTTAGCCCACGGTGGAAGTCTGGGAAGCCGCGCCTTAATCCACAGTGGAAGTCTGGGAAGCCGCGCCCTAGTCCACAGTGGAAGTCTGGGAAGCCGCGCCTTAGCCCACAGTGGAAGTCTGGGAAGCCGCGCCTTAGTCCACAGTGGAAGTCTGGGAAGCCGCGCCTTAGCCCACGGTGGAAGTCTGGGAAGCCGCGCCTTAGCCCACAGTGGAAGTCTGGGAAGCCGCGCCTTAGTCCACAGTGAAGTCTGGGAAGCCGCACCTTAGCCCACGGTGGAAGTCTGGGAAGCCGCGCCTTAGCCCACAGTGGAAGTCTGGGAAGCCGCGCCTTAGTCCACAGTGAAGTCTGGGAAGCCGCGCCTTAGTCCACAGTGGAAGTCTGGGAAGCCGCGCCCTAGTCCACAGTGGAAGTCTGGGAAGCCGTGCCTTAGCCCACGGTGGAAGTCTGGGAAGCCGCGCCTTAGTCCACAGTGGAAGTCTGGGAAGCCGCGCCTTAGCCCACAGTGGAAGTCTGGGAAGCCGCGCCCTAGTCCACAGTGGAAGTCTGGGAAGCCGCGCCTTAGTCCACAGTGGAAGTCTGGGAAGCCGCGCCTTAGTCCACAGTGGAAGTCTGGGAAGCCGCGCCCTAGTCCACAGTGGAAGTCTGGGAAGCCGCGCCTTAGTCCACAGTGGAAGTCTGGGAAGCCGCGCCCTAGCCCACAGTGGAAGTCTGGGAAGCCGCGCCTTAGCTCACAGTGGAAGTCTGGGAAGCCGCGCCTTAGTCCACAGTGGAAGTCTGGGAAGCCGCGCCTTAGCCCACAGTGGAAGTCTGGGAAGCCGCGCCTTAGTCCACAGTGAAGTCTGGGAAGCCGCGCCTTAGCCCACAGTGGAAGTCTGGGAAGCCGCGCCTTAGCCCACAGTGGAAGTCTGGGAAGCCGCGCCTTAGCCCACGGTGGAAGTCTGGGAAGCCGCGCCTTAGCCCACGGTGGAAGTCTGGGAAGCCGCGCCTTAGCCCACGGTGGAAGTCTGGGAAGCCGCGCCTTAGCCCACGGTGGAAGTCTGGGAAGCCGCGCCTTAGCCCACGGTGGAAGTCTGGGAAGCCGCGCCTTAGCCCACGGTGGAAGTCTGGGAAGCCGCACCTTAGCCCACGGTGGAAGTCTGGGAAGCCGCACCTTAGCCCACGGTGGAAGTCTGGGAAGCCGCGCCTTAGCCCCAGTGGAGTTCTGGAAAAGAAGAAAAAAAAGACAAAGAAAAAAAGCTGCGCCTTGTCCACAGTGGAAGTTTGGGAAGCCGCGCCTTAGTCCACAGTGAAGTCTGGGAAGCCGCGCCTTAGCCCACGGTGGAAGTCTGGGAAGCCGCGCCTTAGTCCACAGTTGAAGTCTGGGAAGCCGCGCCTTAGTCCACAGTGGAGATTCTGGGAAGCCACGCTTAGTCCCACAATGAAGTCTGGGAAGCCGCGCCTTAGTCCACAGTGGAAGTCTGGGAAGCCGCGCCTTAGCCCACAGTGGAAGTCTGGGAAGCCGCCCCTTAGTTCCACAGTTGAAGCTGGGAAGCCGCGCCTTACCGCACGGTTGAAGTTCTGGAAGCCGCGCCTATCCACAGTGGAAGCTCTGGGAAAGCCGCGCCTTACCCACAGTGGAAGTTGAAGCCACGCCTTAGTCCAAACAATGAAGTCTGGAAACGTCCCCCTTATCCACGTGATAGTCTGGGAAGCCGCGCCTTAGCCCACAGTGAAGTCTGGGAAGCCGCGCCTTAGTCCACAGTGAAGTCTGGGAAGCCGCACCTTAGCCCACGGTGGAAGTCTGGGAAGCCGCGCCTTAGTCCACAGTGGAAGTCTGGGAAGCCGCGCCTTAGTCCACAGTGGAAGTCTGGGAAGCCGCGCCTTAGCCCACGGTGGAAGTCTGGGAAGCCGCGCCTTAGTCCACAGTGAAGTCTGGGAAGCCGCGCCTTAGTCCACAGTGGAAGTCTGGGAAGCCGCGCCCTAGCCCACAGTGGAAGTCTGGGAAGCCGCGCCTTAGCCCACAGTGGAAGTCTGGGAAGCCGCGCCTTAGTCCACAGTTGAAGTCTGGGAAGCCGCGCCTTAGTCCACAGTGGAAGTCTGGGAAGCCGCGCCTTAGTCCACAGTGGAAGTCTGGGAAGCCGCGCCTTAGTCCACAGTGGAAGTTTGGGAAGCCGCGCCTTAGTCCACAGTTGAAGTCTGGGAAGCCGCGCCTTAGCCCACAATGGAAGTCTGGGAAGCCGCGCCTTAGCCCACAGTGAAGTCTGGGAAGCCGCGCCTTAGCCCACAGTGAAGTCTGGGAAGCCGCACCTTAGCCCACGGTGGAAGTCTGGGAAGCCGCACCTTAGCCCACGGTGGAAGTCTGGGAAGCCGCGCCTTAGCCCACCGGTGGGGAAAGTCTGGGACCGCGCTTAGTCCACAGGAAGTCTGGGAACCGCGCCTCGTAGCCCACAGGGAAGTCTTGGAAGCCGCGCCTTAGCCCACGGTGGAAGTCTGGGAAGCCGCGCCCTAGCCCACAGTGGAAGTCTGGGAAGCTGCGCCTTAGTCCACAGTGAAGTCTGGGAAGCCGCGCCTTAATCCACAGTGGAAGTCTGGGAAGCGCCTTAGTCCACAGTGGGAAGTCTGGGACAGCCGTGCCTATACCCACGGTGGAAGTCTGGGAGCGGCGCCCTTACCCACAGTGAAAGTCTGGGAAGCTGCGCTTAAGTCCCTACAGTAAAGAGTCTCGGGGAGGAAGCGCATTATCCCACCGGTGGGACGAATACTGGGAAGTCCGCGGCGTTAGCCTAACGGCGCTGGAAGTGCTGAAGCCGCGCCTTAGCCCCACAGTGACAGTCTGGGAAGCTTGCGCTTAGTCCCACAGTGAAAGTCTGGGGAACAGCCTGCGCCTTAGTTCCAACATGGGAAAGGAGTGGGAAGCCCGGCTAGTCCCAAAGTGTGAGTCTAGGGAAGGAACAGCCGGCCCATGGTTACAGGTGGAAGTCTGGATAGGCCGCGCCTAGCAAGGTGAAGTCTGGAGCCCCAGCGCCTAACATTAAGACCTACGAACGGTAGGGCAATCAGTAATAGGCTAAGACGGCGAAAGCCCATACCAAGGGAAAGAATGGAATGTTGTTATCAATGAATGTAAATTTCAAGCAAAGATTTATAACTTGTAAACACTATCCCACAAATCAATGTGCGGGATAAAGGTGATGGGTATAAAAAAAATTATGTGAGCGTTTCTTACATATATCTAAAAGAATTAAAATTTTTCGGAGGGCTGGAGAGCATAGACCTAGCAGTTAAGAGCACTTGACTGCTCTTCCAGAGAGCCCAGATATGTGATCCCCGCGAGCACCCTCTGGCAGCTAAGAACTGTCTGTAACTCCAGTTCCAAGAGAACTCCAGTTCCAGCGGGAATCCGAGACCCTCTTCTGACCTCTGCGGGCATGCATGACATGGGTGCACGCAGACCTACATGCAGACAAAAGATAAAACTGCCATCACACATCGTTAGTCCACAGTGGAAGTCTGGGAAGCCGCGCCTTAGTCCACAGTGGAAGTCTGGGAAGCCGCGCCTTAGTCCACAGTGGAAGTCTTCCCCCATTCTATTGGTCCGAGTTAGTTTCCTATTGCAGCTGCAAGGAATTACAAGAAATGTGGTGGTTTAACACAACACAGATACAGTACCTTATAGCTCTGTACGTCACAAGTCTAAAGTGGGTGTGGTGAACTGAAATCTGGTTGGAACAGGGTTATTTTCTTTGTGTGGGGTCTACAGAAGTGTACATTTTGTTGCCTTTCCTATTACATTTTTATTTTTTTATTTTTGGTCTTTTCGAGACAGGGTCTCCCTGTAGTCCCAGCTGTCCTGGAACTCAGTCTGAAGACCAGGCTGGCCTTGAACTCACAAATGTTTTTTTTTTCTTTACATTTTTAATTTACTTATTTTTATGTGTAGACAAGTGCTGTACCAGCCCAGCTTTTTTTCTATTAGCAGTTGCTTGTTGCCCCTCTCATCTTCAAAGCTACCAATTATTGGGCAAGTCTTCCTTACCCTACTCTTTTGAACTCTGCCACTTTTGTCTCCATTCCTTACATCTAAGGACCCTCGTGACCCCTCTTGAAGGACAGCAGATTAGCCAATTTAATACTATTTGGACCCTAGATTCCCCTTTGGTGTGTAATATGCTCTATCCACAGGTTCTGGGCATGAGAACACACACACACACACACACACACACACACACACACACACACCTTTTGGGGAGGGCATTCTGTCAACCACATGGTCAAACCCAGTAACAGGGAGAGTCCAGATCCAAGGGGAGGGGAAATAGACTCTACTGGATGGTGGGAGGAGGAACAAGGCATTTGAGACTCTCCGTGGTCCACCACAGGGTTCATCAAGCGACATCTTCCTCAGAAGACATGCCCACATCCACATTCTAAAGCAGCTGTGCAGAAGGCAGGCGCCCCACACCCACCCCAAGCTCTCTTTTCAGTTTAAACTTAATTTAATGATTTTATTTAGAGGCAGAGCCTCACTGTGTAGCCTTAGTTGGCCTAGAACTCACTATGTGGACCAGGCAGAGACTCACTGTGTAGCCTTAGTTGGCCTAGAACTCGCTCTGTGGACCAGGCTGGCCTCAAGCTCATAAAGACCCACCTGGCTCCTGAGTGCAGGGATCGAAGGTGTGCGCCCTACGCGGCTTCAATTTTTATTTTGTTATTTGTTTGGTTTTGGTTTGGTTTTGGTCTTTTTGAGACAGGGTCTCCCTGTAGCCCCAGCTGGCCTGGAACTCGCTATGTAGACCAGGCTGGTCTTGAACTCCCAGAGATCTGCCTGCCTCTGCCTCCGGAGTGCTGAGATGAAAGGTGTGCAGCACCACACCTGGCTCACTTTTTATTTTGATACAGGGTCTCACTAAGTTGGCAGCCTGGCCTTGAACTCACTTTTTGGCTCAGCTAGCCATGAGCTTGTGATCCTCCTGCCTCAGCTTCCCAGGTGTTATGATTATAGGCTGTACCACCATATCTCACTCCCAAACCCATCTCTGGCTGCTGGTCCTTGTTCTTGGAGAGTTGTGCCCAAAGGAAAAGGAAGGATATCTAAAATCAGCATCTTTTCAAAGCACATTTGACTTTAGGTAAATTGTGAATAAAATAAGGGGTTTGGTTTTGTTTCGTCTTTGTGGCGGTACTGGGATTGAACCCAGGGTATGCTAGATATGTTCTGCCATTGAGCTACATCCTCACTCCTCAAATAGGCTAAGTAATTTGTCTTTCCATTTATTCAATAACTGTGTTGGGAACACAGTTCCAAGACCTGGAGTATGATTATGGGTGTATGATCATTACTCTGAAAAGAGCCACTTGGGTTTGGCTGAGTTCTGCATGTCCATTCCCAAACCTGGGAGAGAGGCTAGTGTGAAGACCCTTCCAGAAAGAAGTAGTCACAGGCCTTGCAAGCAAAGTAATGCTTTTTTATCTACTCACTGGGTCAACAAAGATATCTCTTTGCTGGGCACAGAGGACAAAGATAAATAAATAAAGCAGCCTTGCCCTTTGCAGGCCTATAGTTGTGAGTTGGGTGTGGTGGAACACACTCGTGGTTATAGCTACTCTGGAGTCAAGATCACTCAGGCTGTGGAAATCAAGCCACCCAGGTCAACATAACAAGATTCTCATCTCCGATCAAACAACAGCCCGGAGTTGATAGTTATCCAATTTTATGCCTGGATGTGCATAAAGATGCTGACTACCATATGTGACACCAACAAGACAAGGCTTTTTCCTCTAAAATGAATGCTCAGAGTAGAAGGGGTTATCCTGTCTTTGAGTCTTTGCAATGTTTATCACATTACACAAATGCTTTCTAAATTACTTTACATTTAATAACATTTAATAATCATGATCCATACAGTCTGAGGAAGACAGTTGTTTAAAATAACCTCACTGAATGCTAGTTTTGAATGTTTGAGGACATCACTGTCTCAGTACAGAAGAAAATGAGGTAGGTTTGTTAGTTATTCCTTGGTAAGCTTTTGCTGTTTTTAAATTTTTGTTTATTTTTATTTTATATGTATATGAATGTTTTGCCTCCATGTAGGTAAGTGCACCCATGTTGTGTAATGCCCACAGAGGCCAGAAGAGGGCATCAGATCCCTTGGAGCTGGAGTAAATCATGGTCGTTAGTGGCCATGTGGGTACTGGGAACTGGACCCAGGCCCCTGAAAGAGTAGCCAGTGCTCTTAACCTGTGAGCCATCTCTCCAGCCTGATAAGCAAGCTTTTCATTACATTTTAGATGTATTTATTTATTATTTTATGTGTCTGAGTGTACTGTCTGCATGTAGGTTGGTGCACCCGTGTTGTGCAATGCCATGGAGGTCAGAAGAGGGCATTGGATTGCCCTGGAACTGGAGTTAAAGATGGTTCTTAGTCGCCATGTGGGTGCTGGGAATCCAACCCAGGTCCTCTGCAAGAACAGTCGGTGCTCTTAACCACTGAGCCATCTCTCCAGCCCCAAGATGTATTTATTTTTATTTTATGTGTATGAGTGTATTGCCTGGATGCGTGTAAGTGCACCAGTGTTGTACAGTGCCTGTGGAGGTCAGAAGAGGGTGTCAGATCCCCTGAAACTGGAGTTACAAACAATTGTTAGCCACCATGTGGGACCTGGGAGTTGAACCTGGATCCTCTGCAAGAGCAGCCAGTGTTCTTAACCATAGAGCCATCTCTCCAGCCCCTTTTTGTGAAATTGTAAGAAGCAGTAAATGAGGGCAATGTTGGAGTGAGCAGTGAGAACCAAGGTTACGCCATGGGATGCTTTGAGGCTCGAGATCCAGTTTCCAGTGAGTATATTCTACTCAGAGTCCACAAGGATCCTTAGTAACCCAGATGGAAATAAGAAAGCTGCAGGATGGCTCTAAGGACCACAAGGACCCCTCTGACCAAGAGACACACCTAAAGAATAGAAATGGATTTGTTTTATGAAGTTGGAGGGTGGAAAGAGCAGTATTCATAAATTCACTGCAGGATGGCTCTAAGGACCACAAGGACCCCTCTGACCAAGAGACACACCTAAAGAATAGAAATGGATTTGTTTTATGAAGTTGGAGGGTGGAAAGAACAGTATTCATAAATTCACTGACTATACTATATAAATGGTTTAAATATATATATTATAACCAAGTTCACATATTTAACGAGCACATTACAATTTCACTGATATCACCAAAAGTTTTATATATTCAAATTGATCAAAATATTTGTCTATTGGAAAATAGAGGGCTGCGTTACATTTGGTACCAACTTCTATTTGGGTATAAGTGGAACCTTTGCCTAAAGTCAATCGAGTATTAGGAGGAAAGCACGCCCAGCTATCTACATGTTTGCTTAGTTCTTCATGAAGACCAGATTTCCTGTAGTGGCCCAGCCCTCGGGTGGCAAGAGGAT
>VZQC01008729.1:59327-109452 GCA_009823505.1 Rhizomys pruinosus | reverse complement strand
AGAGAGGGCAACTGTAGACCACAGAGGCTTGTTAAAACTCACTAAGCCTGCCCCCAGTGACACACTTCCCCCAGCATGGCCACACCTTCTAAGACCTCCAAAAACAGCGCCACCAACTGGAGACAAATGTCTGAATACTTACAGCCTATGGGGGACACTCATGCAAACTACCACATCGGACATAGTAAGTGGGAAGCATCACAGGACTTCCACATGCTACAGAGTAATAAAACATCTCAGGAAAGCAAAAACATCACAGAGCAATAAGACATCTCTGAGCATCCCAGGGTTACATTTCAAGGCATCTACCTAGTAAGTGAAACAAAAAGGAAACTACAAGCTAGTCTAAGCTTAAAAGAAGATTATATATGAATACAGAAAGTTATAAGTGAATAAAGTTTCCTTATCAGGACTAGATTGGTTCCACTTCCTTGCTATAGATAAATAAGCAGCAATAAATATGAGGGTGCAAATATCTCTGTGGTAAGTGTAAGCTATTTTTCTGTTGCTGTGATAAACCACTGTCCAAAGTCACACATAAAAGGAAGAATTTAGGGGCTGGAGTGGTTAAGAGTGGAGGGCCTAGTGGTTAAGAGCACTGACTGCTCCTGCAGAGGACCCAGGTTTGATCCCCAGCACCCACATGGCGGCTGAGAACCGTCTTTAACTCCAGTACCAGGGGGATCTGACACCCTCTTCTGACCTCTGAGGCATTACATGACACGGGTGCACAAACCTACATGCACACAGTACACTCATACACATAAAAATAAGTTAAATTTAAAAAAAGAAAAGGAAGAATTTAGTTGAGCTTAAGCTTCCAGAGGAACGACAGCCCATAACGGTGGGAGAGGCAGGGGGCAGACATGGCCGAAGCAGAAGCCAACTGATCACATCTGCAAACAAGCACAGGAAGCAGAGACATCAGAAAATCCGGCAAGGTTTAAGAACTCCCAAAGCTGGCCTCCAGTCCCCAGTGACATGCTTCCTCCGGCAAGGCCACACCTCCTAAATGTTCTGTGACCGCTCCAAACAGCACCACCAACTGGACGTCAAGAGTCCAAATACTTGGAGTCTATGGGGGATATTTTCATTCAAACCACCACAGTACAGTATGGAATTCTTTGGGTGTATGCCCAGAAGTGAGATAGGTGGATCATATGATAGTTCTTTTTTTTTTTTTTTGAGGAATCTCCAAACTGATTTCCATAATGGCTGTACTGATTTGCACTTCCATCAGCAGTGAATAAGGTACCTCTTTCTCTACATAAAGCTGTTAGATTCTGACTGGAGTTAGGTGGTATCTCAAAACAGTTTTAATTTGCCTTTCCCTTAAGAATGTTGTTGAACACTTTTAAAACCAAGTTATTGGCCGTTTGTATTTATTTTTCTGTATACTGTCTGTTCAATTTATTAGCCTATTTGTTGACTGGTAATTTTATTTCCTTGGTATTTAGCTTCTTCAATTCTTTGTAAATTCTGGATATTAACTGTGAGGACCAAGCTGACTCCATTTTAGCTTGATCAGCTCCATCTTAGCCTAGAGTTCACCCCAGAGTTTAAACAAACAAACAAACAAACAAACAAACAAACAAAGGCATGGCATAGATAAATCAATCCTTTATTAGTAGAGTGATTTAACTTCTGCCAAAAAGCATACAGTTAAATGCTTTATGAAAACGAAAGGTCCAAACCAGGTAAAACAATAGAACAAAGAGTCCAGAGCAGGTGAATACATATAATAAAAAACTGATTGATCTGTAACCAAGATCCTATCAATCAGAGGAGGAGTCACCATGACCATGATGGAAACCCCTAACTGGGAATAAAAGCTAAGGGAAATTGGGTCCCATTGCCCTTCAGTCCAATGGGAGTGTGCTCGGCCCGATGGACGCGTTGTCTGCTCTATCTATTCTGTCTGAGTTGTTGGTTGTTGTGGCTTCTTTTCTGCTTGCTTGTAACTAACCCTCAATTAAACTTATGTCTACAACTGTTTGTGCCCCCCCCCCGCATCTTTCTTATGTGAGTGTGGTGAATTGAGCCTGACATTAACCTCTTGTACAATGTATAACCGGTCAAGATTTTCTCCCATTCTATGCTGTGTGCTCACATGATAGTTTTCTTTGCTGTGCAGAAACTTCTTTTTTGTAACAACTTAATTTTATTAAATATGCAACCCTGTCCAACTGTCCCCCCTCCAATGTGACTTTTCAGTCCCTTCTTGGGGCCACTGATCTGCCTCTCTTTCCTTCTGGGGTGAAGTAATGGTGTTTCTTGAGCAGGCAGTGGGCAGGGGCAGATCTATAATTGAACATCATAGTCCTTTTAAGGATTTACACTTCAATAAGCACCTGGACACTTGCAAAGGATATTCAGGGTGGGAGAATACTGAGGCAATCCTTATCGAGGTACAGATTGTAATGAACTAAGTTGGTCTTTCTGGGGACTCAAGGAAAACAGGAACATGTTCTGGGGCTTAGTGTTCCTGGTGCGTGTTCTCTCCAAACTTGTTCTCATAGGCCATGTTCTTCACATCTTGGAGACCCTGGTGGTGGACATAAGCCTGGCAGACATAACACCAGGTGGACAGGTCAACACAGCTGAGGACCAGTGGGTGTTCAGAGGCTTCATGGTGGTGAACCATATGGGCGTTGACATAACGACTGCAGTACACCTGATAACAAGTCAGACACACCCAGTTCTCCTGAAATGTTCCACAAGTCTTACAAGGTTGAGCAACATCCAGGCCTGCTGTAGGTACTGGAGATACTGCCACCAAATGGGATAGTGAGGTAACGGCATGAAATACATCCTGGGCATCAAGATCCCCAAATCTTGGTGTCAGCATCAAGTTGTTGCATTGGTTTGTTTGATTCTTCCACATGGTCAGTAATCATTTAAAAAGTAAATCTGAATTTCTCAGACAATTCGGCTATCTCTGTAGCTTTGAATTCTCCTATAGGGGACTGTCCCTTACTCAGGATGGTCACAGGTAGAGATTATGTCATTTTTGTATCTTTGTCATGTTTTTAAAAAAAATGTTTTATTAGCCGGGCATGGTGGCGCACACCTTTAATCCTAGCACTCGGGAGGCAGAGGCAGGTGGATCTTTGTGAGTTCAAGGGCAGCCTGGTCTACAGAGTGAATTCTAGGACAGCTGGGGCTACAGGGAGACCCTGTCTGGCAAAAACAAAAACAAAAAAACCCTTTTTTTATTATGTTTATTTTATGTGTATGAGTGTATTCCTTGCATATGTGTAAGTGTACCTGTGTTGTACAATGACTACAGAATTAGAAGAAGGCACTGGATTCCCCTGGAACTGGAGTTCAGGATGGTTTAGCCACCATGTGGGTGCTGAGAATTGAACCCGGGTTCTCTGCAAGAGCAGCCAGTGCTCTTAACTGCTGAGCCATTTCTCCATCCCCTTTGTCATGTTTTATGAATCTCTTGGAGTGGTTTGTCTTTCAGCTTTACCGTTTCCTTCTTCTATTTGATGTTCTGTTTTCTGCGGTTCTCTCTACAGGGATGTCTGCATGAAGCAGAACCACTTGGATGGTGAAGATTGGTGTTGCGTGTCTGATGGAATCTCTGAGGCGATCCCATTTTCACCGTATGCCAGGAAAACCGTGGCTGGGGCTACACATCAAGTCCCAAGATACCCAGACTATCACCGTCTAGACTCACCAGGGGCAAGATACCAAGCCTCAAACTTGCCAAAGGCAATGTACTATCCTGGGCCAAGGTTCACAACAAAGGCCCGGAGCAACTTCTGGGGCCACAGAGTAGAGACTGCCAGTCCTGCAGTGACCACCGGAACCTCAGAAGTAAGAGCCCCACACCCACACTGCCTTAGGGAGACTACTGGAGCCCAACTCCAGTCTTTCGGGGGACCCTGGCCCTCGGCACACTGCAGCCTGTAATCCTAGCATTCAAGAGCCTGAGGCAGGAGAGTTGAAAGTTCAAGACTAGCCTGGGCTACACAGCAAGACCCAGTTTCAAAAAGCTTTACTTGACAGATTTACATTGATCACATCTTGACAGATTCACACTGATCACATCTTTCCTTTAACTTCTTTATTAATCTAAGCTGCTATGGGCAGAATATTACTTTAATAAACCAAAGGTTCCTATTCTAGAATGTTTGTTTTAACTCATTTTTTTAAACTTTTTGTTTTAATTTTTTTTAATTTTATTTATTTCTGTATGTGTATGAATGTACTGTCTGCATGTAGGTTTGTGCACCCGTGTCGTGCAATGCCGCGGAGGTCAGAAGAGGGTGTCGGATTCCCCTGGAACTGGAGTTCTCCTGGAATTGGAGTTTCGGACGGTTCTCGGCCGCCACGTGGGTGCTGGGGATCGGACCCAGGTCCTCTGTAAGAGCGGTCGGCGCTCTTAACCGCTAGGCTATCTCTCCAGCCCCTGTTTTAACTCATTTTTAACACTTATGCATGAGTATATACTATGGGTTGGGCATCCCCCCCCAAGCCCCATCCCTTCTCCAGGCCCTGTCCCTTCTCCTGGCCCTGTCCCTTCTCCTCTCTCTTTCCATTAGTTCCCTTTGCCGCTCTAGGCAGTCTTACTTCTTCTTTCATGCCATATGTACACATATGCATGATTTTATGCCTCTATATAAAATCTAGGAACTTTAAATGATAGAAAACACATAATACTGTCTTTCTAAGATTGAGTTAATATGGTTGCCTTAATATCATTGCATCCATTTTCCTGAATTGACATAACTTCATTCTTCTTTACTGCAAAAAAGTCACTACATATACACACATATGTGTATATATACACATATTTTATAAATAGATATTATATTTATATACATATACATACATATCTATATCTCCTATTGGTTTTGTTGGCAAAAAGAATTTGGGCTGTGTCTTTTGGTGTGTATATTCAATATTATTGTGTTTCTCCCTGGGATAGTCTCTCTCTGTTTTTTATTACTGTTTTTGAGACAGGGTCTCATGTAGTTCTGGCTGGCATCAAACCGTGTAGTCAGGTAGCCAAGGATGGTCTTGAACTCCCAATCCTCTTATCTCTGTGTCCCAAGTTCTGAAATTACCAATAAGTGCCACCAAGATTGCCCTTCTGAGGCCACAATCTTGCAGATATACCAGGAATCTAAAAATTCTTTGAAATAAAGTAGGAGACTCTACAATCCTCAGAGGAAGCCATGGAATCTCTGATCTGGAGTTTGCTCTTCTATAAACAAGGAGCTGAACTAAGAGGGAAATAGGGGAAGGAGTATGGTTTGGGGAGACAGACAGGACTCTATTCAGATAGTCTTCAATCCCTATTCCTAGAGAGGAAGTTAGCCTCAGCTTCTTTATCTGAAAGCAGATGATGAAAGCCCTGCCTTGCAGTGACTATAATTTTGTTGTGAAGATAAAATCAGTTCTACTCTACCTCCACTATATAATATGCACCCTGAATGCTAAGCAAATGGCAGTAATTCTTGCCATGATAATTACCACCGTATGTGTGAAAGAGACTGCTTCTTCTAAAACAAAGTCATCAAGAATCTGAACATAGTACTGCACTCCTCTGATGGAAGGCAGAGGCAAGAGGCATGAAGCGTGGGGCCTCAGGAGGAGACCTGATCTCAAAAACAACAAACAAACACAAACAAGCCAGGCCTGGCATCTCAGGCCTGTTAATCTCAGGAGAATTATTCATGCAATCTCCCTCTGTTAGCTTTGTAATAATCAAGCAAGCGGTATTGGGGTAATAGAGTTTTACTCTTAGTGGTTTTGAGGCTGAGGCAGGAGGGTTACAAGGTCAAGGCCAGCCTGGACAACTTAGCAAGACCTTGTCTCAAAATAGAAAGTTAAAAGGGGCAAGTCTGGGATGTGTCTCGCAGCACTTGCTTAGTTGTATTAGGCCCTGTGTTTACTCCCAAGTACCACCAAGAAACAAACCCATAAAGCACAGCTGACCTCTCAGCTGTGCACAGCTCTAAGAGTGCCACCCACAATGTCTAGCGGGGGCCCTAGGCAGTTTGTATGAGATTTATATTTGCTACTGTTTTGTGTTTTTGAGATAGTATCTCATTACATGGCCCAAGCCTTAGTCTCCTGGGTGCTAGGATTATAGGCTACCATATCCAGCATATAGTTAATACTTTTATAAAGAATGAAATAAATAAGACTTTGTTCACTGTGTCAGGCATACTTTTATAAAGAATGAAATAAATAAGACTTTGTTCACTGTGTCAGGCATAGCTAAGACTTTTAAATTGATAAACTGATGACTAGAACACCTCCATCCTTTCTCCTGACTCTCCCTGTAGTGCTGGAGGTGGAACCCTGGATCTCCTCCATGTAGGGCAAGTGTTCCTCCACCACTGACCACTGAGCTACACAGTCCTCACACAGGAAAAAAGAGAGAGAGAGAGAGAGAGAGAGAAGGAAAGAAAAGAAAAGAGAAGAAAAGAAAAGAAAAGAAAAGGAAAAGGAAGGGAAAACAATTGCTATGACTTTGGACAAAACTTATAAAAAATAAAAAAAAAGAACTGAGTGTGGTAATCCTCACTTGTAATCACAGCACACAGGCAGAGATAGGAGGATTGCTGTGAATTCAATGTCTACACAGCAAGACCCTGTCTCAACTAACTATAACAAATGAAAACAAAAAATTACCTGGAGTCCTACTTGCTCAGAACTCAAGATCAGAGGATTGTTGGAGCCCAGGATTTCAAAGTCCATCTAAACAACATGGAGAGACTGTTTGAAAAAAAAAAAGGACAGGAAAAAAGGAAACAAAAAGAAGCACCCCCCTCTTATCCATTCCTGCCACACCTGCAATCCCCTCACTCAGAAGAATGAGGAAGGAAGGTCGGGAGTTCAAGGCCAGCCTGGTCTACATAGTGAGTTTCATGCCAGCTGGGGCTACAGGGTGACCCTGTCTCAAAAAATCTAAACCAAACAAATGAAAGCAGGTTCTCCCTTTCTGAATTCAATATACTTACCTTTTAAGCAATTCAATTTATTTATTTTTTCATATAACAATATTTTCTCTTTTTTGTTTTCAACTTACTCTTTTTTCCTGGAACTCACTGTGTAGACCAGGCTGGCCTTGAACTCACAAAGATCCTCCTGCCGCTGCCTTCCAAGTCCTAGGATTAAAGGTTTGCACCACCATGCCCGGCTCAACTTACTCTTTTTTTTAATATACTTTCTTTTATTGAATTTTTTTTAACAATAAGTAATAAGTTGTGAGTACAAGCATCCTTCATGTAAAACCAATTTGCAAGCAGTTGTGCCCAAACCCACACAGCCCATGGGTCCCACCATCCAGCTGGGGGGGGGGGCTTGTATGTACAATCAAGTTGATCAAATAAGTGTCCACTCTATATTGCTGTAGTTTCACCATTCACCCCCATTGCAGTCCTTACATTCTAGTACGCCCCCTCTTCCACAGATTGTTCCCTAGGCTTAGAAAAGGGGCACAGGTGGACGAAAAGCAAAAAAGTCTACTTTCTCTGGAGATGTCGTTTTGGACTCTGATCAGTTCTGGCTGTTTCCTTTCCTGGGCTGACAGTTTGTCCAGGAATAACCTTTCAATCCACTAATGAAGCACAAGCAATTAGATATATAGGTATTTAAACAGTACTAATTCTTATGGTAGGTTACTTTGGTATAGACACAGATGTTTGGATGGTATGCTAATCCATGAATTATGTTTTCTCTGTAAAAGATGGCAAGGTCTTACTGTGGCTTATAACATCTCCTAACCACTAGAGGATGTAAGCTTGTGGCATCAGCCGTGAGTTATTCCTCCAAGGAGAGAGCTAATAGCCAATTAGATTTGGGATATACAGGCATATGGCTGCCACTGCTGCACAGTATTTCCAGGCAGGTGAGGTGTAGCTGATGCTGATGGAGGAGTCTTGCTTGACTCAAGGAGACCAGTATTTGCTTTATTGGTTTAGTGGCTGTATTAGTCACTTTTCTGTTGCTGTGATAAAACACCATGACCAAAGGAACTTATAAAAGGAAGAGTTTATTTGAGCTTATGACTGACGGTTCCAGGCAATTAGAGTCCATTGTGGCGGGAGGCATGGCGGCTGGAGCTGGAGCAGCAAGCCGAGGGTCACATCTCGCAATGAGCACAGGAAGCAGAGAGAGTGACTGGAGACTGCAAGACTTGTTAAACTCACTAAGCCTGCCCCCAATAACGTACTTCCTCTAGCATGGCCACACCTTCTAAGACCTCCAAGAACAGTGCCACCAACTGGAGACAAATGTCTGAATACTTAAAGCCTATGGGGGACACTCATTCAAACCACCACAGTGGCCTTTGGTAACACTCTCTGGTATTTCATAGACCAACTGTACACTTGCAAGTGCGGTCTCAATACATCTTTCCCATGCTTACATCAGGTCTTTGACAGCAGGGCCTATCAGCCTCTCTTCTTGCAGCTATCCCAGTTTACAGGCAAGAAGCCTTTACCTTTGGGGGGGGTTTGGATCCCCTGGCCAACATCTGCTTGGCAGAATAATCCATTGCTGATATCAGCTCTCCTGTATTAATATATTTTGCTTAAATCCACATAAGCAATTCAATTTAAAAGGAAGTAGTAAAGATACCAAGGACAGAATTGTGTGGCATCCCAGACTGTCCCTCAGGCCGTGTGAGAGGACAGATTCAACCCCAGAGCCTTCTATGTGGGTTACCTAAAGACTGAGGTGGAAGAGGGACCGGGTCACCCTTCTGCTGGCAGCTGGCTTCAGAGAAGGCAGCCTGGGACTAGCGTAGGGTCTTGGGCCAGGGTAGGGGTGGGTTTGAGGAGGAAGTCTCTTCAGCTGAGGGTTCTAGAACAGAAATAGTGGGAAAGAGCTGGCTTGAATTGTCTTCAGATTTATTTTGTAGGCGAGAGATGAGACCTGCTATGGAGTTGGGAGGAAGGGGCAGCATGACATGAGAGTTGCCTTAGCGATAAAAACAGGAGCCACAGCTGGGCAGTAAGCTGACGGGTACAGGCCTTGTTAAGCCCATTGCCACCCCTAAGTCCTAACAAAATAGTTTGTGACCCCAGTTTGCAGGGTCACTGTGCCACCCACCCAGCAGTGGCTCCTTGCCATTGTGTCCCAGTCAGATACTTTCATCCTTTACCATCCTGACCCCCACACCCCACCCTGTAGGAGTCAGAGGCAGGAGGAGGAACAGGAGAATAGGTAGGCAGGGAGTTCAGTGTAAAACACGGGCTTAGCTTTCGTGAGGCCCTGGGTTTGCTCCCTAGTACCAGGAAAACAAAAAAATGGGGAGATGAAAAGTGATTTCTGCCTCCGACAAAGGGGGGAAAAAGCTTTAGATTGGATAAGAAAGTTCAGGGTTTCCTCAAGGAAGGGCCAGGAAAAGACTTTGTTTCCTCCTCCTCTCCCTCTGCCTGCCTTTCTTTTCTTTCTTTCTTTTTCTTTCTTTCTTTCTTTCTTTCTTTCTTTCTTTCTTTCTTTCTTTCTTTCTTTCTATTTCTTATCTATCTGTCTTTCTGATTTGTTTTTGTTTTTGGAGACAGGATCTCCCTGTAGTCCCAACTGGCCAAGAACTATCTATGTAGACCAGGCTGTCCTCCATCTCATAGAGATCCGCCTGCCTCTGCCTCCCGAGTGTTGGAATTAAAGGCACGTGCAGCACACCTTCTTGGTTCATTCTTTAGTGAAAAGTGGGTGGATTTATCCTTCTGGGCATCATCCAGAAGCAGGGACCCAGCAGAGCAGGCTGAAGAGAATCAAAGCCATATCCAGTGTGATGGTTAGTCCTGGTTCTCAACCTGACTGGATTGAGAAGTGCCTAGGAGATTCATAAGGTAAATCTAGGTTGTCTATGAGGATATTTCCAGAAATTGTTAACTAAGGGAGAAAAGCCCATCCTGAATGCCAGAGGCATTGTCTAATAGACTAGGGGGCTGAGTGGAACAACAGAGGAAGAAGCATTTTTCTTGGCATTCTCTTCCTGTCTCCTGGCTGCTGTGAGGTGAGCAGCTTTGCTCTCCCTCACCCTCTGCCAGGAGGCTGTGCCATACCACTGTCTAGAAACAACAGAGACAGCTGACCCTGGAACTTTGAACTCTGAAGCTATGAGCAAAAAGAAACCATTCCTTCTATAAGATGTTTCTTTCAGTTATTTGTCTCAACACTAAGTCTAACACTTCCAGGTTTCAGCCATAGGCCTAGCTCCATGGTTCTGGATAATGGCCTTTGTGGTTTCTTACCCCCCCTCACCAGTTCTTCTCTAAACAACCTTCCTGCCACTGTTCACCTTGCTCCTGGATGGGCATTGGTGTTGAGTGTCATTTTTCTCCATCTAAAATGAACATCCTCTAAACCCATACACTGTGTTTCTGTCCATTTTTTACCTTTAGCACAAAGACGATTGAATGTTTAGTGTGGCACCGGTAATCTCAGCACTCTGGAGACAGAGGCAAGATTTCAAGCCTAGTCTATAATACATAGTCACACCTTGTCTCAGTAGCTGGAGAGGAGATGTTGTGAAGCTCTGGGTTCAACCCTCTCTCTGAAAAAGTAAAATAAAAATTTGTTAGAGGACAAGAGGGATCTGAGTATGCAGAAGAGGATGGGGGGGGCAGACTGAGACCTGCACAGGGTACACTTGAGGCTTGTTACCCTCCCTGCCATCTGAGATGACTGTGCCCTGTGCTGCTGGCTCTCAGAACAAAGGAAACTGCTCACATCCTCTGTAAATTCTCCCAAACAACTCTTTACTGGTCTTTATTTTTTTGTGGATTTATTTTTATTTTATGTGTATGAGTGTTTTGCCTGCATGCATGCAAGTGCACCAGTATTGTGCAGTAATGCCCTTGAAGGCCAGAAGAGGGCACTGGATCCTTTGGAACTGAGGTCACAGATGGTCGATAGCTGCCCTGTGGGTGCTGGGGAACAAACCCAGGTGCTCTGGAAGAGCAGCCAGTGCCCTTAACTGCAGTGGCCCTTGTATGATCTTTAAATTTTCACTTTGAAACTTGACAGTGGCTTTTTCTTAACTGGAGATATCTAGTTTACTGCACATCTCTTCCACAAGATGACTACTTCCTAGCGATGACCTGAGGAAACAAATCTCTATTAACCTGAATAATCGATTAAATTAGATTTCCCATTTCTCAGTCAGGTCAGACTTTAAATTTAATATACATCATACGTGGTGGTGGAGCTCGACTGGAGTGATGTAGACATGGAAAGAGAACATTTTCTCCCCTCTAGAGAGCACCTTCCTGTCATGTAAATTTCTGCAAGGCAGACTTCAGCTGAGCAATGTTCACGACATGAAAATGTGCTTCTGCTCTGTCCACTTAGAGATGGATGTTTCTGGAACTCAGGAATGTAGATCACAGTCCCTCCAGCTGCCTTGAACAGACTGGCCGCACCCCCTGTAGTCTTTCTCCTGTAATAGCTCTCTCTGGGGACTGAGCATTTCTCCAACTGGGGAGGGCTGTGAACAGAACAATCTCTCAAATACTAACAGGTCATTGCTCTTCTAGAAGCTTCTTATCCGAGAATGGCCTTATACCTGCTTCAGCCAGAAATACAAGAAGACAAAATGTCTCTAAGTCTGGGTAAGGCCTGCCAACCTTGGTTCCTTTTCTTGGGCACAGCACCTTCCTCCTCCCTAGTCTTTCATGGAGGACCTTAGTGAGCTAACTCCTTCCTGAGCAGTTTGAGCCCCTTCCTTCATCCCACTGCTGTGTGGTCTCTAACAAACCCTTTGCTGAAAGGTTGATCATCTCTGTTTCTCTCAAACCCTGTTCCTCCCACACACACTGCAGATACCAGCTCTACCAAAATTCTCAGCAATTCACAGAGTACATTGGGAGCCTGGATTATTTTGCTTCCAATGTGTACACACTGTTCTCAGAAAACTGTGCTGAAGTGCCAGCGTGTCTGATCATTTGGGAGTCACCCCAGCCATGCCATGGATGTTGCTTTACCGTTCTGGATATGACAAGGATGGTAAACCAGGCAGTTTGAGTTTATCTGACTAACATTCTGATGTCTAGAAAAATGAAGGCACGTGGTGAATGGATGTGTGGGAAATCTTTGTTCAATGTCAAGAGCAGGCTGGTAGTCGTGGGGAGGAAAGCTGAGGGAAAATAGAATGGGCACCTCTAGGCCATCACCTTGGAGAGTTAGCAAACCCAGCGGCACCTCTCGGCCATCACCTTGGAGAGTTAGCACACCCAGCTCTTTTCTTTTATAAACCTCAAATCTTTCTGCAGTTCCATCTGGCTTTCATTTCCAGCCCCTTGTCTCCTTACAGAAAAGAAAGATAGCTTTAAAGCTAAATACAATCCTTTCCAGTCAAAAAAACACAAGTGTTCCTCTCTTTAGGGTGGCAGAATTTTCTTTTGTACTATTAAAAATCAAATGAGCTACTTTTTCCTCTAAAAAGCATGAATCTGATGCATAACTCTTTTTGAAAGAATTAATATTTCTAGTGGGGTCTTTGGAACCCCACATTTCCCGTTATTTTACGCAGCTGCAGTTTGTAACTGGAGCTGCTCCCAGCGTTCCACCACATTCACCTACCAAGGTACCCTGTACAAATAATCTTCAACCCCGAGTTAAACAGTTGGGGCTGGATCTAGCCCCAGTAAACAAAGCATTTTACCATACTTTTGAGTTAAAAATGGTGGCTCGCAATATTTTGTTTCCCAGCAATAGGAAGTATTGCCATTATGCTACAATAAAGGGCTTTCAAAAATGTGTTGGTTCATATGTTAAGCTAATATTTGTGAACTGTAAAAATGACAGTCTTCTATTTATCTATGAGCTGAACGCTTTGGTGGTTATTTCCTATCTGCTTCATTTCCTTCCTTGTCCATGCTGGAAGATCAGAGCCAAGACAGGCAAAAGCTCTTCTGGGAGGCAAGGTTTAGGGCTTGAAGCGACTCCTTCCTTTCTGGGCCCTTCGTCCCCCCTTTCCTTCGCTTGGCCATCTCTCTCCCAGGTGCCACAGACGGACATCCTCTCCTGATCATTGAATTTCTTCTGTTTCGAACTCTCTCCTCTCACCGTAAACACCGCACTACCCCACCTCACATTTCCACCCATGGCATGCTTTCATAAATTGATGCCACTGAATCAGCCCCTCAGCTTCCTGCTCCAGCCCCACCTTCCCTGGTGACACCCCCACTTCCTTTCCTCTCATCCCTTCTGGATGCTTCCTGTGCTCAGGTTAGGCTCTGTACCCCTGAGAGGGATCCAGCCCCTCCTGCCTCTTCCAGTTCACACCACACAGCGGCTCCCTGAACCCTTCCCCCTCTATGCTGTAAATTCCCGTACACCCCCCAACCCCCATTCTTGCCTCACAAGTCTGGGCGAATAGTATAAAAGGCCCCGACTTTTGCCAAAAAATGAGTTATTTCCTCAGAATCTCTCCTGGGTTAGTTCTTTCTCTGATCCATCTTGGGCTCACCTCTCCCCGTCCCGGCTCCCACCGGATCCTCAGCATGCAACCAGCCACACCCACGATGAGGGGCCAGAGAGGAAGCAACACTTGTTCTTTTCTTTTTGTCTTTAAGAACATTTTACTTATTTCCTACTTTAATGTCGATTCCAGAGTTCCAAACTCAGGTCTTGCTTAACAAGAACATTTTTTTTTTAGCTGACAAATTTTTTATTGAATTTTCGTGCATTTCACATAACACACATCAATCGCGTTTGGACCCCCCCCCCATTTCCCTATAAGCCCCCTCACCAGATTTCAGGTGTTCTGTCCTGTCCAGTCAAGCATTTGTTTCCAGATGTCCCTCAGTGCAAGTTCAGCTACTGGAATCTACTCGGTCCCTTAAACTCACTCCCTTAAAGAAGATCTACTCTCCCTCACCCCTCAGTAATGATTTGGCAATAATTCATTGGCTAAGGTTGGGGTCTGCTGCCCATTTCCCCCATTCTGTGCTGGGATTTTGTCTAATTGAGCCAGCATGGGTCTTGTCCCTCCTGTCATAATTGTTGCAGGTTCATGAGGAAGTTCTCAGAGGCCTGAAAAACCTCTGTTTCCTTATGTTCATGTACCAACCCCGGCTCTTATAATCTCTCTGCCCCCTTCCTCTGCCATGGTCCCTGAGCCGTGTGTGGGTAAGGTTTAGTATAGGAGTCGTATCCAGGGACATGGACTCTACAGTCTCTTATCCTCTAAAACTTGGCTAGTTGTGTCCTTCAGTATGTGTCACACTCTCTTGTATGAGGAAGCCTCTCTGGTGAGAGGTGGGGGATGTATTAGCATTCTCTCTACCCCTGGTCCACTATGTTTCTTAGGTGTACAAGATCCACTACAGGTGTTTCATGTAAAGCTGGGCATTTCTCAGACATTTAGTCTATGTGTGACAAGTTGTAGAACTCTGTAATAGCCTCTGTCTAGTGCAAAAAGAAGTTTCTTTGGTGAGTGGTGTATGGTATACTTGGCTATAAATATAAGGATCCATATTTAGCATACAGTAAGACATTTCATTTGTCTAGAGATTTGAGAGAAATAGGGTTTTCTCTGGGATTCATGACTTCTCCATCCATGTGCATTTGGCTTTATTTACAGTGCCACCCATGAGTTCCCTCCCAATGAGAGGGCTTTAAGTACAATTAGATGCCTGTTGATTATCCCATGTGTAAAAACACCACTACTGCACCAACAAAAATAGTCTGCTCTGCCAGTTGTTGTGGTTATTGGGCTTTATAGCTGGACCATTGAGTGGTTTTCTTCCTTAACAGCTCTGAAACTAAGAAAGCTAGCCTTCATATAGGAGGTTTCAAGGTCAGTTCCAGCCCTGGGTGGGTGAGGTTTAATATAGGGGTCCTGTCCAGGGACACTTATTCTGCAGTCTCTGAGCAACTTTGGCCAGTTGTGGCCTTCTGTGTTAATTGTCCTCTGTTGAATGGAGAAGCTTCACTGGTGATACTTGAGAGATATATTAATATTCTCCCTACTCTATGTTCCATGAGACTTAGGAGTCAAGGTTCCATTGTAGATGTGTCACTTAGGGTTGGGCATCTCACACTTATTCTGTGTGTGTGACCAGTTTTGGAAACTTGCAATAGTCTCTGTTGAAAAAGAAGCTTCTTTGATGAATGATGACTGGTATACTTGTCTGAAAATGTGAGAATCCATATTTACTATACAGTAAGAAATTAATTACAAATTTATCTAGGGCTGTGACAGACTTAGGGTTTTCTTTTTTTTTTTCTTTTTTTTTCTTTTTTTTTTTTTGGTCTTTTCGAGACAGGGTCTCCCTGTAGCCCCAGCTGTCCTGGAATTCGCTCTGTAGACCAGGCTGGCCTTGAACTGACAATGATCCACCTGCCTCTGCCTCCCAAGTGCTAGGATTAAAGGCGTGCGCCACCACACCCAGCCAGACTTAGGGTTTTCTGTTTGGCTATGCTTACAGTGACACCCATGAGTTCCCTCCCAGTGAGTTGGTATTAAGTCCAATAAGGTAGCTGTTGATTACCCCCAAGAGAAAAAGTATCACTGCTGCACCAGTATAGTTTGCTCTGCCAGTCACTATTGAGGTTTAGTAGGTGTTTAAAAATATTTTACTTTTATTTTTATTTTATGAGTATGAATGTACTGCCTACATGTATGTAAATGCACCTGTGTTGTGCAACACCTGTGGGGGTCAGAAGAGGTCATCAGATCCCCTGGAGCTGGAGTTACAGATGGTTGTTAGCTGCCATGTGGGTGCTGGAAATCTAACCTGGGTCTTCTGCAAGAGCAGCCAGTGCTCTTAACCACTGAGCCATCTTTCCAGCCCCTAGGCTTCTCTCTCTCTCTCTCTCTCTCTCTCTCTCTCTCTCTCTCTCTCTCTCTCTCTCTCTCTCTCTCTCTCTCTCTCTCTCTCTCTCTTTCTCTTTGACTCACAGTATTATGCTGCCCAGGCCAGGCCCTTTATCCTAAACCTCTCAAGTAACTTAATCTGGGATTACACGTGTAGAGTACTGTAATTGGTTTTTAGCATAATTTAATACCTAGTTCATGGAGATGATTGTTCAAAAACAAAGTGATATACCAAGAAATTATGTGTTAGGACATCTTCCAATGAAGTAGCTCTTTTCTAGGACACAACTAGAGTTAAAACCATCCTAACAGTTAAAGTTGAAAAATACAGGACATGGGGCTGAAGACATGGCTCAGTGGCCACTGAGACACTGACTGCTCTTGAAGAAGAAATAGGTTTGTTTCCTGGCACTCAAATGGCGGGCAACAACCATCTGTAATTCCAGTTTCAGGGCATGCGATGCCCTCTTCTGGCCTCTGTGGACACCAGGCAAGAACATGGTGTATATACATATATGCAGGCAAGCACTCATGCAAATAAAATAAAAATAATCTTTAAAATTTTCTTAAAAATATAAAAAAGGAGTCAGGTGTGGTGATACACACCTTTAATTCCAGCACTTGGGAGGCAGAGGCAAGCAGATCTCTATGAGATTGAGGCCAGGCTGGTCTACATAGTGAGTTCTTTGACAACTGGGGCTACAGGGAGAACTTGTCTCAAAACAAACCAATCAATCAATCAATGGACACATCCTCAAGATATCTTTTGGCTTGAGGAAACTAATAATAGATCATACAACTTCTGTGTCCTCCACTTTCTCACTTGGCTTTCCAAACATAAACTAATGGAATCTTTTACAGAAGTCCAGGGATACATATTCTGAAGAACATAGTTTGGGAAACTTAGAACAACTAATTGAAACGCTGGTGTGGTGGTGCATACCTCTAATCCCAGCACTCAGAGGGTAAAGGCAGAAGATTCAGGAGCTCAAGGCCATCCTTGGCTACATATTAAGGTCAAGGCTACCCTGAGATACATTAGACCATATCTCAAAAAGCCCAAAGCAAAATTTTTCCGTGTGTGTGTGTGTGTGTGTGTGTGTGTGTGTGTGTTTCATGTATGTGTATGGGCATATATATGGATGGGTGCACATGTGAGAATCATCTGTGATCAGTCTTCTACCTTAGTCGTTGAGGCAGGGTCTGCCAGTCAAACCCAGTGCTCGCTGGCATCGCTAGCCTTGGTAATCAACTTGCTCTGGGGACCTCCTGTGTCCTTCTCAAGCTAGACTTGCAGGTGAGCTACCACACCCATCTGCATTCTGAGGACCCAAACTGTGGTTGTCACGCTTGTGCAGCAGCAAGCATTCCAACCATGAAGCCATCTCCTCAGCCCCCTAGACCAAATTTGAAAAAAGAAGAAGGAAAGACATCCATTTGAAAGAATACATCATTAAAATGGTGCTTTGGCATTTGAGAGCCGCAGCACTGGATTCCAACTATGTAGGGTTTTCTCTTTAAACATTATCCCACTGTAAAAAGAAGGATGGAGCAATCAATCTTTGCTGTGACTCCTAGTACATCTGGGAGATTAACAAGCATGCACATAAAATACTGCAAATCTTAAACAGATAAAGAAGCAAGGTTGTAAAGTCAAAACCATCTTCGGCAAGTACCTAGCTTATTCGAGTCTATTTGAAGGAGATTAATCTAAAAGAGATATTTGCAGTAAGGATCTACAAACTGGCAAAGTAATAAGCCACACAAAACAGCAGTGATTCACTTTCCCAGCCTATGAAAGCAACCAACATCAATACCCCAGAACAGTGCACTGCCGATGGTATCCTCTAAATTAAAGAAATGATTTCATTAATTGATGCTTCAATGACTGGCTAAATATTTATACACTCCACAAGCACTGTGCTCAAAATTTACAATAGCAAAGCAGCCTGCAGTAATAAAAATATTGATTGAGTCATAAGAACTCAAGGTTATTAAGCCAAGTGTCTTCCTGCTTTGTATCAAACTAATTGTGAGGCCACAGAATGCAATGTCTGAGACAATTACCAAGAATGGGGACTTAATGAATTTGTCTTATTGTATTGTGTAAATAAATAGTAGCTGCCTGGTCCAGGATAGTGAGTTTCCTGCCAATTGTCAGTGTTAATTAAAGCATTTTCCTCATGAGCCCAGGTGATTCTTTACCTGAATTTAGACCGATGCACGTTCCAAATTTGAAATCTGTGTTCTTGAACCATGCATATCTGGAGGCAAATGTCAGTCTCTGAGGGAACAGTGTCAGCAGGAAGCCATCAAACAGTGAACTGTGTCTGTTACCAAAACCCTGTGGGCTGGCTTGATGCTGCAGGCAGAAGCTTAGGTCATGAGTTTTCTGTAAGGAGTCAGGAGATGTTCCCCACAAACAAGGGACATAGCTGGGTGTGGTTTGGTCAACTGTTACAGGACAAGATGGACAAACAGGAATCTGGAGGACAAAACTAGCTGAAAGCTTGGTGTCTGGAGGGTATGTGACAGGCATCACTGCTAATGCCAGCAGTTAGCAACACGCAGTGACACACAGAGACACAGAGGTGTTCCAACAGATAGGTTCCAGAATCCAGGAGCTCAGTGCACGGGGCAGCTGCGGCTCTGAGCTGAAACATTCCCTCCTGGAAGGGGAGCTAAGGAAAACGCGAGGCTCAAGAAACTCAAAGAGATCTGAAAGGCCCCTCCAGGTTATAAAAGCAGTAAGTAATTGCTGGGGAGAGCAGACCTGCTGGCTAACGGAGCCGGACTTTGAGCTCCACAGCACAGCTTCCATGAATCATAACCCACGCCGGGGTGGGCTTTTCAGCATGTCTTTGGGTCACCCGTGCTCCTGTAAGCAACACTAATACACTCATTGGCACATCAAGCTAGATTTGGGTGAGATCATTTCTCTTCTCTGTTGGTGCCCTATTTGGCAAGAAGAGATGTTTGCCTGTGTTTCCCCAGGAAGAAGTTATACACTATTGTGCCATTTAGAAATCCAAGAAGATAGTGGCAAGCCAGCAGGATCCAGGACCCAGGCTCAGGTTGTTAAGGTGGGCAGAGACCCGGACCGCTAGCCAGCATATAAGCAGCTTCAGTAACAAAAAGGCTCCGTATAGCATGGCTTAAGTAATACACTATTTTATTCTTCCCTCATGTAACAACTGCAAAATAGAAAGGATGTGCTCAGCTCCATGTGGTTCTCCTGGGACCTGGGGAGCCCGTGCTCTGTGCAAAGCTTCCACCTTTGTGTCCGGATTATTGCTCCAGATGTTCTCTGTTCTTGGTCACGGCTGGCTTACCACCATAACACTGAAGTTACAGCCTGTGTGAAGAAACTTTGTGCTAGGGTCTGGAAGTTTATGTACCCCCTCATTTGTATATTGAAATCCTAGCCCAGGAGGAGTTAGGGGTTTGGGGGAGGTTGATTAGGTTGTGGGGATAGGTTCAATGATATCAATGCTCTTACCACAAGAAGCCAGGGAAAGACTTCTCACCTCTGTCATGTGAGGACACAGTATACACAGAACCGGTTTCTTGTTCTTGGGACTCCCAGGTTCTAGAACTGTGAGAAGCATTTCCACCAGAACCGGGCATGGGCCAAGGGAAACTCCTTTATTCAATATAGTACTGGAAGCTTTAGTTATAGCAGTAAGACAAGAACCAAATACGAGGGCCATGATAGGAAAAGAAGTCAAAGTATCTGTCTCTGCAGATGATATAACCTAAAAGAGCCTTTCAGCAAATTGGCAGGACATAAAATTAGCATACAAAAACCATTAGCACTGTAATATACCCAAGGCAAACACACTGAGGAAGAGATGAGGAAAGTCATTCACAATTGCCACAAAACCAACCATCCAACCATTCAACAGAAAATCCTTGGAACAACAAAGGAAGTAAAAGATATCTATAATGGAGAGAAGGCTCAGGGGTTAAGAGTGCTGACTGCTCTTGTGGACCCGGGTGCGATCCCCAGCACCCACATGGCGGCTAAGAACCGTCTTTAACTCCAGTTCCAGAGGAATCTGACACCCTCTCTGACCTCCACGGGATTGCACAACACAGGTGCACCAACCTACATGCAGACAGTACATTCATACACATAAAAAATAATAAATAAAAAAAATTTTAAAGACATCTATAATGAAACCTTTAAAATAACCCAATTGGACGAAAGAGCTGTACAGAGGAAGAAATACAAATGGCCAGTAGATTAAAAAATATTCAATATCCTTAGCCATGAGGGAAATGGAAATTAAAACTTAAGAGATCGCATCTCATCCCAGTCAGAATGGTCATTATCAAGAAAATGGATGCCAACAAATGCTGGCAAGGAAGGATGTAGAAAAGAGAACCTTTATTCACTGTTCATGGGCACGCACACTCATGCAGTCACTCACTGTTCATGGGCACGCGCACTCATGAGTCACTCACTGTTCATGGGCACGCGCACTCATGAGTCACTCACTGTTCATGGGCACGCGCACTCATGCAGTTACTCACTGTTCATGGGCACGCACACTCATGCAGTCACTCACTGTTCATGGGCACGCGCACTCATGCAGTCACTCACTCTTCATGGGCACGCACACTCATGCAGTTACTGTTCATGGGCATGCACACTCATGCAGTTACGGTTCATGGGCACACACACTCATGCAGTTACTCACTCTTCATGGGCACGCACACTCATGCAGTCACTCACTCTTCATGGGCACGCACACTCATGCAGTTACTGTTCATGGGCACGCACACTCATGAAGTTACGGTTCATGGGCACGCACACTCATGCAGTTACTCACTCTTCATGGGCACGCACACTCATGCAGTTACTGTTCATGGGCACGCACACTCATGCAGTTACGGTTCATGGGCACGCACACTCATGAGTCACTCACTCTTAATGGGCACACACACTCATGCAGTTACTGTTCATGGGCACGCACACTCATGCCGTTACGGTTCATGGGCACGCACACTCATGAGTCACTCACTCTTCATGGGCACGCACACTCATGCAGTTACGGTTCATGGGCACGCACACTCATGCAGTTACTTACTCTTCATGGGCATGCACACTCATGCAGTCACTCACTCTTCATGGGCACACACACTCATGCAGTTACTGTTCATGGGCACGCACACTCATGCAGTTACTCACTGTTCATGGGCATGCACACTCATGCAGTTACTCACTGTTCATGGGCACGCACACTCATGTAGTTACTGTTCATGGGCATGCACACTCATGCAGTCACTCACTGTTCATGGGCACGCACACTCATGCAGTCACTCACTGTTCATGGGCACGCACACTCATGCAGTTACTCTTCATGGGCATGTACACTCATGCAGTTACTATGGAAATCAGTGTGGAGGTGTCTCAAAAAACCAAGAATAGAACTTCCATATAACCCAGGTTTTCCACTCCAAAGGACTCCATGTCCTGCTACAGAGATCCATGCACATCTGTGTACATTGATGTGGTATTCACAATAGCTGGGACATGGAGTCAGCCCAGATGTCCATCAACTGGTGAATAGACAATAAAAATGTGGCATATAGATAACAATGGAATTTTAATCAGCTATAAAGCAAGATGAAATCTTAGGAAAATGAATGGAACTGGAAAAAGCGTATTAAGTGAAGTGTCCCGGCCCTCTCTCATATGCTTATCCTGGCTTCTAATTTAAAAAATATCTTTTTGGCTTTTTTTGTGTATGAGTATTTTGCCTATATGTATGTACCATGTGCATAATGCCTGTGGAACACAGAAGAGGGTGTCAAATCCCCTAGAACTGGAGTTATAGATGGCTGTTAGGTACCGTGTGGGTATTGGGAATCGAACCCAGATCCTCTGCAAGAGCAGTCAGTGCTCTTAACAGCTGAGTCATCTCTCCACCCCTTAAGCTTCTAATTTTTAAACCTGCATTGTAATATGTGTAGAGGCCAAGAGACTTGAAAAAACTCCATGAAAGAGAAAAATGAGTTTTTAGAGGAGAGGGGCAAGGAACGTGCTAGAACACATGTGCTCTGAAGACAGAGGGGCACTGGGTGGAAGGGTTCGGAGGGGCTGAGGAGCAGGAAGATGAAGAAGAGACGAATGGGCAGTGTCAGCCAAAACCAAGTGTATGTGAAAATGCCATGAGGGAACCGGTACCTTGTAAGGTAGTGCAAAACATTAAAATAATAAAATAATAATAATAATAATAATAATAATAATAAAGTTGCAGGCCCAGTGAGATGGCTCAGCAGATAAAAGCACTTACCATGGGCCTGACGACCTGAGTTTCATCCCCAGAACCCACACAGAGGAAGGAGAGAACTTCACAAAATTATCTCCTGACTTCCACATGTACAGCATGGCATGTATATACCCCCAGAGTAATAATAAATTTAGTTTTTAAAAATTTAAAGTCTGTCCTTAGAGGACTGGGTAAAGAAAATGTGGTATATACACAAAATGAAAATTTTTTTCAGCCAGAAAGAATGAAATTATATAGTTTTCAGGGAAACGGTTACAATTGATGATGTTGGTTTATATAGACACCTAAAACTTGCAAGTACACAGGACATGAAAGTAGAAGTCAAACTGTTCAGGGGACCAAGCGGACTAGAGGGGAGGGGAGCGTGGGGCAGCTGCAGCCCTCTAGTGCACGTCTTTTTGCTTCGCTGCCTCAAATGGAATGGAGACACTTAGTTTTGATAAGGGAGTTCCTATCTTGGAATATGTGAGGCCTTGGTTCAATCACAAGAGCCAAGACACCCCCCACCCCCACCTCTGCAGCAAAAAATACAAACACATACCCTTTATTTTTAAACCCATGAAGCAGAAGTTACACACATTGCTTCTATCTAGCCACATGGCTACTCTCAGGGGAGCTGGCAAAGGTGGTCCCGGATGGCTGTGTCCAGCTGAAATTCAAGGAAGATGGTTCCACGACGTCCTGTGCTTACTGAAACAAATGATCAAAACATGGTGACCATTGTGTTCTAGAGGCCAGAGCCCCAAGTCAGTCCCACTGGGTTAAAAGGAGGGTTCTCCACAGGCTCTCAGCACCTCTGTCAGCATCTTTTTTTTTAATTTTATTTATTTTTGTATGTATATGAATGTACTGTCTGCATGTAGGTCTCTGCACCTGTGTCGTGCAATGCCGAGGTCAGAAGAGGGTCTCGGATTCCCCTGGAACTGGAGTTCTCCTGGAATTGGAGTTACAGGCGGTTCATAGCCGCCATGTGGGTGCTGGGGATCGAACTCGGGTCCTCTGCAAGAGCAGTAGGTGCTCTTAACCGCTAGGCTATCTCTCCAGCCCCATCTGTCAGCATCTTTTTAAAAATTAAGACAGGGTGTCACTCTAGCTCCCGGGCTATCCTCAGATTTACAGCAATCTTCCTGCCTCAGCGTCCCCAGTGCTGGATTACAGGTTTGAATCCCATACCGAGTGCCTCTTTTGTCTAGTGGCTGCCAAGCACTTCAGCATGGTGAACCCTAACTTCATAATATCTGACAAAATCTTCCACATAAGGTAACATATGCAGGTTCCAGGAATTAGGACCTGAAATTTTGGGGTGTCACTATAGCTGGGGCAGGCAGGCCTGTCACCAGAAAGCAGCAGACAGGTGACCTGCAGACTGTGCATCACCCTAGGTACAGCAATCTGGATCAACAAGCAATGAGCCCTGGGCTAGGTTATGTGTAACCTCACTTGTCCTGGAACTCACTCTGTAGACCAGGCTGGCCTTGAACTCTCAGAGATCTGCCTGCCTCTGCCTCTGAGTGCTAGGATTAAAGGCATGCGCCACCACACCCAGCCACAGCCCTTTCTTCCATCTCACCTGCAGGTCCCTCCAATACCAAGAGGTTCAGATCTTGTTAGGGAAATGGAGAAATCCCTTTTTGCCCACTTCCCCAATTCTACTACCCAGAATTAACCACTCCAGCCTGATCCTTCCCGATTTTTCTTTCTTTGTTTATAAACCCATGCGTGGAGATGAAAATGCCTGGTGAGCTTTTTGTACAAATGGTATTGTGCCATGCATTTGATTTATTCACTTAGTGGGAGATCATAGACACTGCTGCTTGCCAGTAATGAACTTGGAGTTCTTGATATTCCAGGCAGAAGGCTAAGCTTGTCAGCTGCTCAATCACTCAATCACTTATTCAGCAGATATTATTACTTCCTCCTCTTAAGAGTGGTAAGAGGGGCTGGAGAGATAGCCTAGCGGTTAAGAGCACCGACTGCTCTTGCAGAGGACCCGGGTTCAATCCCCAGCACCCATATGGCGACTGAGAACCATCTGTAACTCCAATTCCGGGAGAACTCCAGTTCCAGGGGAATTTGAGACCCTCTTCTTACCTCCGCGGCATTGCATGACATGGGTGCACAAACCTACATGCAGACAGTACACTCATACACATACGAAAATAAATAAAATTTTTAAAAAATTAAAGAAAAAAAGAGTGGTAAGAGCCAGGTGTGGTGGCACACGCTTTTAATCCTAGCACTTGGGAGGCAGAGGCAGACGGATCTTTGGGAGTTCAAGGCCAGCCTGATGTAAAGAGTGAGTTCCAGGACAGCTGGGGCTATTGTCTTGAAAAGACCAAAAAAAAAAAAAGAAAAAAAAAAGGAGTGGTAAGACAGTCAAAAGGTGCTTAAGCCGCTTCCCCAAGGTCACACAGGTGTTGAGAGGCAGAGGTCCTGAGCATGTTGCTGCTGCTTGCAGGGTTCCTGTAAGTTCATCTAAAGCAGCGCTTTAACTCTTCCACTCATCAGTGACGGTCAACTCTTAGACTTTCCTGGAAATGGGCATGGTCTTCTGGTTACTGGCTAGCTAGCAGAATTTGTCTTCACTGCCCCAGGTGGCTTGCACTGGGAAGGAGGCCCCCACCGCAGACCCAGGGTCGCACCCATGCTCATGTGGCCTTTCACTGCTCTTCTCTCGGTATCCTGACTCTTGTGCTCTGGGGAGCGTGGCCCACCACTTGTTGTCACTGCTCAAACAGACTGGCCCCTTTTGCCTGGAAGTCTGGAGTCCTTGTGGTGATTGTGACCCTTTGTTAGGCTGCAGCACACTGTCTCTGTGACATCAGTGGCCAATGTCACCCTTTCCTCCTGCTTCTTCCTGGTAGCCCAGAGCAGGTGGCAGGGGCCTAATCTCCCTTCCGGGCTCTCCCCATGTGGACTTACTTTCCAGGGCGGTACCCCCCCCCCCGCCGCGCCCTCTTCCCCTGTGGCTCACCTCCTGAGTGGTCCATTTCCCTTATTTCCCCCTTTCCTTCTTTCCTGCCACTGAAATCTCCTCTTGTGAATGTGGAGGTGAAAAGGGGAGGTCATAGAACCCTAACTCAGTTTCCCTCAGGAGCACAAGGTCTCTGATGTGCAGGAAGGTAAGGGTAAGGGGCTCCACTGATCAAACTCACACTACGATGCTGGTAGTTGTTAGTGATGCAGGAAGAAATTCTCAGTGGAGCTGGCGGAGGATGGAGGCTCTGCCCAGCCAGGAACACACAAAGAGCCCTGAAGTACCAGGGTCAAAGGTTGCCATGTTTCACCTGATCCTGTTCCTTTTAGACGTGTGGTAAGGCAGAAACATCTGGGCAAAAGAACATGTTAGAGGGAGCAGCCAGGAAGGAGAGTGAGCAGAGTCTGGGGACAATACATGCCTGCAAATCTATGCACCCAGTCCCCCACTTCCTTCTCCCAGTAGCCCACCTATGAACTGGGCACCTTCATGATCCAGTCACCTTCCAGAAGTACCACCAGGTAGGGAGTAAGCTTTCAACATGAGGCATTCGGAGGAATCCTTCATATCCCAAACATAACAGCATTTCAGCCACACTCGGTCAAATTAGGCAAAGCTCAGGTCTTCCCTCATGTTTACAGAGAGGCTTCTCACTTCGAGCAGTCTGGAAGCTTAATCATGTTTTCTGCCCATGTAGTACGCACCATGAGCAAGACTCCATGCTAAAGCTCACAGCCTCTCGCTACCTACCTTGCTCACCTGTCTGTCCTCCTCTGTCTCAGACCAAAATGAGGCTCTCTCCTGGATGTCGGTGAGCTAGTTAGCTTCTACTTTTAGTAGATAGACAAACCTGTTGGAGAACTGGGCATGTAGCTCAGCAGTAGGGTGTTTGCACAAGGCCATGGGTTCCATACCCAGTACCAGAAGAAAAAAAATAAGGAAAAACCATTGGGGTTGCCTTCCACCCTAAGGGTTTATGACCCTATTTCTGCATTACGTGACAAACATGTCCCAGTCCTAGGCTTCAGAACCAAGGATGCAAAGAATATTCTGTTCCTCTGCCCAGGACTGTTGCTCTCTGTCATAGCACCGGCTCTCTAGTGACCCCAGGACCAGCATCTTCAGCATTAGCCCGGCACATGAGAGACAGGAAGGTTACCATACTAAATCCCCATCTGGGGAACAGCCAGAGCCTTCCGGGCGAGCAATGAATCAATGTGAGTAGTACCTATCTTCTTTTTTTTTTCTCCTGGGAGGATGTATTGTCCCCAGACTCTTTCGTTCTCCTTCCTGGCTGCTTCCTCTACCACGTGCTGCCCGGATGTTTCTGCCTTACCACACGTCTAAAAGGAACAGGATCAGGTGAAACATGGCGACCTTTGACCCTGGTACTTCAGGGCTCTTTGTGTGTTCCTGGCTGGGCACAGCCTCCATCCTCCTCCACCAGCTCCACTGAGAATTTCCTCCTACATCACTAGCAACTCCTGGTCCTCTTCCCAGGTTTCTCCTGGGAACTATGTCTCATCATTTTATATAAGATAGCATGGTCAACCTTAGCTAGCCCATGCCCAGCTCTGTCTTGGGCCAACTATTTATTTTCTGTCTCACTATAGAGACCAGGCTAACCTGGAACTATTTAAAGCAACTTGGTCTTAACCTTACAGTAATTCTTTTGCCTTAGTCTGCAGAGTACTGCAATTACAGGTGTGAGCCACACCCACCCTGCTCAAATTTTTTTTTTTACAAGTTTTATAGAATATGTTAAAAGTCAAATAATAACATTAAAACTATATACACTTCTGACCTCTGCAGCATTGCACAACATGGGTGCACCAACCTACATGCAGACAGTACATTCATACACATAAAAAAAAATAAAATTAAAAAAATAAAATAAAATAAAAAACAAAAAAACTATATAAACATAGCTGTCATTTGTTCTAATTATGACTTCTTTTTTTTTTAAGGATGTCAGATACCCTGAAACTGGAGTTATAGACAGTTGTTAGCTGCTATGTGGGTGCTGGGAATCGAACCTGGGTCCTGTGCAAGAACAGCCAGTGCTCTTAATCACTGAGCCACTCTCCAGCCCCTAATTATGACTTCTAAAGTTTCCTTACACATTATATTATCAAATAAAGTAAGTTCTAGGGTCTCTGGTCGCAAAATCTTCATAAATCAATCACTATGTAACTTTGTTACCATTTTCTTTCTTTTGGTGAAAGCATTTAAAATCAACCCTCTTAGCTGGGCATGGTGGCCCAGGCCTTTAATCCCAGCACTCAGGAGGCAGAGGCACCGGTGGATCTCTGTGAGTTCAAAGCCAGCCTGGTCTACACAGCAAGTTCCAGGACAGCTGGGGCTACAGGCAGACCCTGTCTCAGAAAGACCAAAAAAAAAAAAAAAAAAAAAAAAAAAAATCGACCCTCTTAGAATGAATCAAGCATACACTACAAAATTGTTCATTATGTCTACCAGATTCTCAAGGTTTACTCATTTTGTATAACTTAAGTTTTGTAGTTTTATCAATAATTTCTCATTTCCTGCTTCTACTGCATAAAGCTGTCCCCATATAGTCTTGCTTTATGTATGCTTTGTTGTAAGAACACCATATCCTTATTCCATACATTGTTACTTCATTAGCATCAAATTCGCACCTAAGAGCTTGTACTTTATGCTTTGAACAAAGATTATAAAACAATGTGTTTTCTACTTGAAGCATGTCACAGCCTTCTTGCACTCTATAACATGGCATGAGAAGCTAGTTGCCCACCAAAAGTAGGTGGGGAAGAACCCCTCCCAGGGTTCTACTGTAAGAGACCAAGAAAGCTAAACACGGACTCTCAGGCCTTGCTTGAGGCTGATGGGAGGCACTATGGTTCTCCTGTCTTTTTTTTTTTTTTTTTTGCGGGTCTCCCTATAGCCCCAGCTGACCTGGAACTCTCTATAAAGACTAGGCTAGCTTTGATCTCACAGAGATCCATCTTGCCTCTGCCTCCTGAGTGCTGGGATTAAAGTTGTTGCTACCATGCTGTCTTTTTAAGAAATATATTTTATTTTCATTTTATGTGTATATGTTTTGCCTGCATGTATGTAAGTGCACCTGTACATGTAACGGCCATAAAGGCCAGAAGAGGACACAGTCTCAATATTGACACCAGGCTGGCCTTGAACTCACAACAATCTCCTGGCTTCTGGCTCCTACATGCTGGGATTACAGGCATATACCACCATGCCTGCCCTGAAAAATGGATGGATTTCTAGAGGTATTAAATATGGAGCAGAGAAGGGAAAAGAAAAACATACATTTATTTGGTTGTGTGCTTGGCTGGATCCTAGTCACTTGACATTTAAAGCTTATGATATCCTGTGCGCATTGATCACTTATGGGTCTCCATTTTTTTTTTTAAAGGGAACAACTTTTATTTATTTATTTTTTAATATTTTTTTAATTTTATTTATTTTTGTATGTGTATGAATGTACTGTCTGCATGTAGGTTTGTGCACCCGTGTCGTGCAATGCTGTGGAGGTCAGAAGAGGGTGTTGGATTCCCCTGGAACTGAAGTTCTCCTGGAATCGGAGTTACAGATGGTTCTTAGCCACCATGTGGGTGCTGGGGGTTGAACCCGGGTCCTCTGCAAGAGCAGTCGGTGCTCTTAACCGCTAGGCTAACTCTCCAGCCCCATGGGTCTCCATGTTAATCACCAGCTTCTGCAAGAAGCTTCTCTGATGGGAGATGAGAGATGTATTGATCTGAGGGTATAACAGTAAGCCATTAGGAATCAGTTAATTCTGCGTCTGTTTAGCAGAGTAACAGTGGTAGGTTCTCCCCAACAGCCTGTGACCTGTCCGGCCATAGGCTCCTGGCCCTTTCCCTACAGGAATAACTGTGGAAGAGGGGTTGGAAGGATTGTAAGAGCCAGAGGTGGTGGATGAGTACAAGGAAACCATGTGGTCTGGACTCCACAAGGGAGTTGCACGTAGGAACCTACAATAGTTGTGACAGCATGCACAAGACCTGTGCAAACCCAAGCCAGACAGATACCCAGAAGACAGGGAGGTGTGTGAGAAGTCCCAGGGCTAACTGAGGATCTGTTGGCTGCTGATAGCTGTTGAGAGAGAGGGAGAGTCCGCTTCCTTAAGAGTGCAGTGCCTGGTCGGTGGACCAGACTCCAGGGATTGGACCCACAGCACCTACGGAGCACAAATTAGACTCAGTAAGTCCTTAAAAAAAAAAAAAAGAAAAATAGCCGGGGGTGGTGGTACATGCCTTTAATCCCAGCACTCAGGCATCAGAGACAGGTGGATCTCTGTAAGTTCAAGGCCAGCCTGGTCTATTTAGTAAGTTCCAAGCCAGCTGGGGCTACGGGGAGACCCTGTCTCAAAAAGACCAAAAAAAATTAATAATAGAAGACATGACATTGGGGAGGAGTGAAGATGGGGAGTCTAAATCATACGCCAAATAATTCCTGATTGGATGAAGGAGGGGAAGGAACAGAGGACAGCAGTGTGGCTTCTGACACGAGTGTGGGGTGGATGTTGGTACCATCTGCAGTGGGGACTATGGGAAGAGGGCTTCCCAGGAGGCTGGTCAGAGTTCTCAGGACTTTCTGGGTTCTAGAGGTGAAGACGTCCAGTCACATCTCCTTACTATCTTTCTTCTTCCAAAGATGTCCAGACTGGTGAAGTTTACTTTTCTGTTCCTGAAAGGGCTGTGAGAAGTGGAGGTGGTGGGTGGTTCAGTGATGCAGACTACTGCTCTGAGTTAGTTTTAAAGCTTTAGGTTATACCCAGCTACTGAGTGCTTATCTATAACTCATGAAGATAAAGCCCTTGCCTTTACAGGGGTGGCCACCACCACTCCTATCACCTTGTGGATTTAATTGTTTTGCATGTAAAGCCCCTTCTTTGGTAAAGGATTCATCGTGTAACAGACCAGAATGAAATGTAAGTATGTGTTTACACAGTTTCTAAAAATCTGCAGTTTAACCCAGGAGATCAGAAAGGTTCCTGTCTCCTAGGTAAATAGCAATTAAATGGTATATTAAAATATGTATTGCCGGGCGTGGTGGCGCACGCCTTTAATCCTAGCACTTGGGAGGCAGAGACAGGCGGATCTTTGTGAGTTCAAGGCCAGCCCGGTCTACAAGGTGAGTTCCAGGACAGCTGGGGCTACAGGGAGACCCTGTCTCAAAAAGACCAAAAAAAATAAATAAATAAATAAAATAAAATATGTATTATATACCTGACTGTTCCACAGGGTAATTATGTATTTTAAAGAATATTTTAGCAGACTGTAGAGATGGCTCAGCAGTTAAGAGCACTGAATGTTCTTGCAGAGGACCTGGGTTTGATTCCCAACACCCACATGGTAGCTAACAACTATGTATACCTCCAGTTCCAGGGGATCCAAACCGTCTTCTGTCCTCCATGGGTACTGCACTTACATACATGCAGGCAATACATTCATACACACCAAATAAAAATAAAAGTAATAAATTTTTTTAAATTCCATAAAAAAGAACATTCTAAGCATGTATCTGACATCCTTCTGTACCATTTCAATCCATCAATTAACTGTGTGCTTAGAACATGTGTCCTGTGTAATGAGCCACTTTATAAACCTTCATTAAAGGGAGCTAGAATAAAAGGTTTCACTGCTGCCCATTTTTCAGAAGTGTTTATGCCAACCAAAGGCAGTCAAAGGCAAACAAATCAGGGAGGGCAGTGTGGCTAGTGTCTCAGAGGTGAATCTGCACAGGCAGGAGGAGGATCTGGAGCTCCTGGGACCTCTCAGAAAAAGGAGAGAGAGAGAGAGAGAGAGAGAGAGAGAGAGAGAGAGAGAGAGAGAGAGACTGGGAAAGCTCAGCTTATACCCAGCCGGTGTGCTGGCCGCTGGCACACCTGGGAAAGAAAAGGCCACATTCTGCTTTCTCTGATTTATTGTATCGGCCAAGGGGTTGGAGCAAGTGAGGTGAACTGGGAACCTGAGGGTCACCCCAGAAGACTGGTAGCATCCTTTCTCAGAAAGGCTGTGGGGTCCGTGGCTTTCCTGGGCCTCCTTCCAGGTCTAATGATACCCACCGTGGTGTCTGAGATTTCTTGGCCTTACTGTTGCTGCACTACCAATGCACGTACACAACCTTCGTTTTCTGGTATTTCAGAATCTCCTTAGGCTGCATAAAGCAGTTTGCATGCTAACTTTGGGGTGCTATAAGGAAATAGCATCCACTAAGCTTGACTTTTTCCTTGTCTGGGCATCCTTTTAAGCCCTTGGCCATGAAATAGAAGGAAAACAAAGCAGCTTTCAAACAATGGATTTGGTGGATAGGCAGGTCAGGCCCATTCTGAACCAGGGGAGCTGGGACGCCTCCTAAGAGTCTGAGATGCTTATCATCACACTGGAAGAACTGTTGGGGGGCAGGTGCAGAAATTCACCCATCCCCAAAGACGAAGTATACAGGCAAAGATGAAAGAAGGAAAAAGTATGCACAAATAATGGGGAGGGCCTGAGAAGGAATAATAGGAGGGGGCTGGGAGAAAAGAAGAAGAGGAAAAGGAAACTTCCAGAGAAAAAGCCAGTGTGGAGCCCAAGCCTTGATGGGGGGCAGCAGTGTACTCACTTCTCCATTTTCTCTCCACAGCCCACACACGAGATTCGATGCCAGAAAATTCACCGCTGCCTTGGTTTAATTGTGATGTCAGAACAAACATTCTCCTGCAGCACCTAGACTGGGGAAGTCTTTTGGTGTTGGTTTTGGACACAGGCCTAATCACTTTTAAAGTATGACACAGATGTATTCTTCCAATGTTTAATATCTAAAGCCACTGACACCGTTGGACAGGAGAGGAAAGGAACCGTGTGAAATAGGCCTGACTAGGTATTGGCAGCTCCTTAGGAACTTAAGAAACTGCAACCTGACAACCGGCATCAAGTAAGGTGGCCCAGTGGCCCAGTGGCCTTTCGCTTTACAATGGCTCATCAATTTGTTATCAGCAAGGCCTACCTACACTGGATAGGGCGGGGGCTGACTCCACCTCACCATCTAATAGTCACCATTTAATGAGCACAGGCACTTTGCTTGCTCCTCCCAACAACCTTACACCAGGCTTCACCTGCCTCTTTTCACAAAGGGCTTCAGAATGATTCTGGTCTCACAAGTGCCCTTCCTTCTTTCCTTCCTCCCTCCCTCCCTCCCTCCCTCCCTCCCTCCCTTCCTTCCTTCCTTCCTTTTTTTCTTTTTCAATGCTAGATCAAACTCAGGGCCTTGTGTTTGTGTGTGCTAGGCAAATGTCTGTCATTTTGCTACTTTTCTTTTCATGAGGTAAGGTCTGACTGTGTACTTAGGTTGGCTTCTCTAGCCCTGGCTTCCTGAGTGCGGGGAATTACAGTCGTGTGTCCCACCCTCAGTTGCTTTTATGCTTTTTCCATTGATGCCTAGAAGCAGTGAACTTACTGAACTGAATTATGAGCTCCTGATCTACAGGGTACCAGTTGGTCAGCCATTTAGACTGTTCCCTCCCAGGCTTTAAGAAATTCAGCAAGGCCAGGTGAAGTGGCCACAACTTTATTCCCAGCACTTGAGAGGCAGAGGCAGGCAGATCACTGTGAGTTCAAGGCCAGCCTGGTCTACATAGTGAGTTCCAGGCCAGCTGGAGCTACAGGGAGACCCTGTCAAAAGAAGAAGAAGGAGGAGGCAAGGGCAGAACCCAGAAAGACAGCCTTCTCCGTACACTCAGTCATCTGCCACACATCTGACACCTGCTGGATACTTTATACCAAAGACTTATAGTCTTATTCAAAAAAGTCATGAAAAATCAGTCAGACAAAAGCTGTTTATTGAGCATTTGTTCAACCTAGGCCTGATCTGATCCTAGGATAGAGTAGTGACCCAAACAGAGCAAATCTCTGTCCTCAGGAAGCATGTGGTCTCAGGGAGAGGAACCATTCCCATGACCACCTGCATCTATCCATATTCAAGTCTTAGTTGTGGCTTGTAGTATTTAACTTTTTTAGTATTTAACTTTTTTTAATTTTATTTATTTTTGTATGTGTATGAATGTACTGTCTGCATGCAAGTCTGTGCACCCATGTCATGCAATGCTGCAGAGGACAGAAGAGGGTGTCGGATTCCCCTGGAACTGGAGTTAAAGACCACTCTTAGCTGCCTCGTGGGTGCTGGGAACTGAACCCGGGTCCCCTGCGAGAGCAGTGGGTGCTCCCAATCATTGAGCCATCTCTCCAGCCCCAACTTTTTTTAAATTTTTTAATTTATTTTCATATGTGTATGAATGTACTGTCTGCATGTGCACCCATGACGTGCAATGCTGTGGAGGTCAGAAGAGGGTGTCAGATTCCCCTAGAACTGGAGTGAAAGACGGTTTTCAACTGCCATGTGGGTGCTGGGGATCGAACCTGGGTCCTCTGCAAGAGCAGTCGGGGCTCTTAACCACTAAGCCATCTCTCCAGCCCCATCCCAACTTTTTTTTTTTTTTTTTAAGAATGAGAGAGGATCTTGCTATGTAACCCTAGCTGGTCTGAAACTTGCTCTGTGGTCTAGCTGGCTTAGACTTTCAGCAATCCTCCTTCCTCCCAAGTGCCAGGATTACAGGCATGTACCACTATGCCTCACCTATTTAACATACTGACAGTAAGTTGTACATAGCTGTATGGTTGCATTGTACACCAAGCTATGATACCCCATATAAGATTCTTATATTGTACACTAAGCTATGATACCCCTTGTATCATACTAACATCCTTGTAGTAAGTTTATGCTACTTTGAAGCAAAAATTCATTTCACAAATCATCCTAAACCTGCCTGCCATCCTATTTAGGGTCTGTGGGCCAGCACTTGCACCTCACTCCACTAGTCCACTGACTGTCAGCCTTCCCAGGTTCCTCATTAATCAAATAAGAAAATCCTGTTGACATCTTAGTTTCTTCTACTAAGTAATACAGTCCTGTTCCACATGAAGCAAAAAAAGAACAATGAAGCTGTGATCAATCTTGGACTGCATAGATAATTGTGGTTCCATAATATAATGAACCTGAAAAACTATTACCTAGAGATGCCATGGTCATCATAACGTCATAGCACAAACCATCGTTCTCTGTGGTGATGCTGATATAAACTGGCTCACTTTGCTGCCAGTCACAAAAAAGTATACCACATACAAAGTCCAGTACAGAAAGCGTGGCAATGATGATAAACAACTGTTGCTGGCTCATGTACTTACTATCTCTATCAGTATTTGGAATGAACGCCCCTCTCTCTTTCCCAAGTGTACTGTAAAGCAGTTTGTTTTGTTACAGTGGCAGAAGCCTTTTATGTTTCATGTTTATTACCTCAAGAGGCCACATGGAATGAGTGACTTTTACCAGGAGTGGGAATGCACCCTCTGACACTTGCACAAAGACAGTACCAGTTTGATATGTTTCTCAGAAGTATCTCCATGGTCCGGTGATGTGATTGTACTTCTGTGAGGGACAACTGAGTATTTCTAGCTGTGAGAGAGAAAAAGAACTGAGAGTGAGTTAAAGTATCCCAGGCCAAAGTAGAAACTATACAAGAACAGGTATAACTGGTGTGCACTGGTGGACACACATAATAATCAAAGAGAAAATTACAAGCCAAAGTCAGCCAGAAGTCTACAAGAGCTCTTTGCACTGACCACCACCTTGCTGTCTCCTAGGAAACCCATTTTATGGTGGCCTTCTACTTATAAGGAGGTAGTACCGAGACAGCCTATGGCCCAGGTGTGTTGAACATGACGGCGGAGGGAGGGGGAGGAGGGGGAGGGGGGCAAGCAGGAGATCACAGGGACACTAGACTTCTACTTATAAGGAGGTAGTACCGAGTTCTAAGAAACGATGAGCTGAGAGCCCAGACAGCCTATGGCCCAGGTGTGATGAACATGACGGCGGAGGGAGGGGGAGGAGGGGGAGGGGGGGCAAGCAGGAGATCAATGGACAGCAGAGACCAGGGAAGTGGGCACAGGTGTGATGAACATGACGGGGGAGGAGGGGGGGAGGAGGAGGGGGGAGGGGCCCAAGCAGGAGATCAATGGACAACAGAGACCAGGGAAGTGGGAAGGAGCAGTTTGGTAATGAAATGTTTAGTCAGAACCACCACTGCCCTCCTCCCTCTCGGTCCCCAGGGCTTACCTGGAGCTGGATGATTATCACAGCAGCATCTTATGGCCGTTCTGCTCAGGGTGCTCTTTAACCTTAGAAACAGCCCCATGAGGGAGGCATTAGCACTATCATCGTGTCCCCCATTTTGTAGCTAAAAGGCTGAGGCACAAAGTTCAGTAGCCTGTTGCTAGTCATGGAGCGGGAAGGGCCCAGGGCAGACTGGAATAGGAGCAGTCTTACCAAATCACTTCTGGTAAACCCTGTGATTCTATTTCCTCGAAGACAGACTTCTAGCTCGAGGCTGGGGCACAGTAATGCCAATGGCCCTAGGTGCTGCCTCATCTCTGCTGCTGCCCATTGCCTCCGATCAAGGCCCCTCCATGCTACCCTACTGCACCCACCCTGGTCTGCTGCGGAGGAGGAGGAGCCCCAGCGTGTTGCCCCAGGTCTGCCCCAGCACTGCTGCCACCTGCTACTGCCTGGAGTGAGCCTGGAGAGGCAAATCTGCACCCTTGCTGCTGTAAAGAGCCAACTGTTACACTGCCCAAGGACACAGGCTTTGCTCCTCAGAGTTGACCACACAGCTCAGGCTTCCCTCTGGGAGACCTTGCTATTTCTTTTTTCTTTTTTTCTTTTTTTTTTTTTTTTTAAGAGACCTTGCTATTTCAAGCAGACAGGTTCTCTTTAGAAGAATCTGGATCTTGGGGCTGGAGAGGTGGCTCAGTGGTTAAGAGCATTGGCTGTTCTTGTGGAGGACCCAGGTTTGAGTCCCAACACCCACACGGCAGCTAACAACTGTCCATAACTCCAGTTCCAGGGGATTGCATGCCCTCTTCTGATCTTCATAGGCATTGCATGATGGGTGCACTTACATACGTGTTGGCAATACACTCACATACATAAAATAAATAAATATTGTTTTTTTTAAAAAAGAATCTGGATCTTGGGCTAGGGGAGCAGCTCAGTGGCAGAGCGCTTGCTTAGCACTGTGGAGCCCTGGGCTTGATTCCCAGCACATCGAAAACAAGTAAGCAAGCTCTGGAGCATGGATGGAGCTCAGTGGTAGGCCTTGGGCAAATGAACTTTTAGTTGCTGCTCTGTTCCTGGGTTTTCTCAAAGTCTTGTGCAGATTAAATGAAATACTATGCTAAAGCTCATAACCAAATGCCTAACATAAAGTAAATTTCAATAAGTGATCATCATTGCCTTAGAGACCTAACTCTAGTGCCTGGGGACCTGAATTTTGGGCTCCCAAGTCTTTACCAATGTTCTGAGGGGCACAAGGATAGCACAAGGCCCATGAAGGACAGCACCTGCTCCTTCATCTAGAACTGTTTGGGAGGAGCTGCTGCAGTGACTCACAAAGGAAGGTGGAAGTTCGATGAGAGGGAGGGGCTGCCACCTCCGCTGAGCCCTTCAGGATGAGCTGCCAGCCCTTGCCTGTGGCGATCTCTGCCTGCTGCTGCCACTTCATTTCTATCCTGTGTCACCTGCAGAGAACTGTGATGTGCTCTGTCCAGTGTCATGTCCCGCACTCAAACACAGGACCTGAGGATCAGCGCTGACAAAGCAAGCTGTCTCCTGGAGAAGTGCCCCGCTCAGCTCAGCTCTACTTGTTCCAGCCCCTCACATTCTTACCTACAAATTTTTTTTTTTGCCACAAAAGCTATGTTTTTATTTAGGTTTTATTTTTATTTTTATGTAATATCTCATATAACACAGGCTGGCCTTAAACTCACTTTGTAGCTCAGGCTGACTTTGAACTCTTGATCCTCTTGCTTCTACCTCCCAAGTGCTAGGATTACATGTATGCCATCATACCTGACTTAATTAATTAATTATCTTTTGAGGATCTCCCTGTGGCCCCAGCTGGCCTGGAACTCCCTGTGTAGACCAGGCTGGGCTTGAACTCATAGAGATACACCTGCCTCTGCCTCCCAAGCTGGGCTTAAAGGCGTACACCACCTTGCCCAGCATGAATTTATTATTATTATTAAATTTATTTCTGTGTGTGCTTGTATGTGTGAGGGTGCTCATGTATCACTGCACACATGTGAAGGTAAAAGGACAACTTGTGGGAGTCTTCTTTTACCATGTGGCATTTGGGAATTGAACTCAGGCCCTCAGGCTTGGTGGCAAGTGCCATTACCCACTGAACCACCTCACCAGCACTGTCTATTTTTCAGGTTTCAAGTCCAGGAGCTATTTCTGATGTGTGTGGTTAAAAATGGTGTGTACTTAGAACTCTAGACCACACTGAGAACAAAGTGGCCAGTCATTCCTCTCAAACCTGGGAACAAATGCAAGGACAAAAGAGGCCAGAGTCCTTATACACACCGCCACACACACATTCACTTTAAAAGTTGCTCTCAGTCGTGCAAGTGTGAGGACTCGCATTTCAATCCCAAGAACCCACATAAAGCCCAGCGAAGTGGCATGCAGCTGGACCCCAGTGCTCCTGCACCCCAGATGGAAGGCAGAGGCAGGAGACTCCCTGGAATCTTGAGGACCAACTAGCCTGGTATGCAGGTGTGAACTACAAAGAGAGCCTGTCTCAAGCAGGGTGGGAAGTCACAGACACCACACATGCACTGTGCTATGTGTGCGCCCCCCCACTCAAGGATGTAATAAAAAATTTAAAGCCAAGAAAACAATTTTTTTTGCTTTAAAACAAATGGAGGTTACAAAATCTTTATTTGAAAATACTTCTTTTGCTTTTCCTGAGTGCCTTTAAAAAAAAAGAAAAAAGAAAAGAAAACATTGTAAGCACATAGTGAACGAAAGCACCCAAGACAGCTCCGAGGGTTGAGATCCAAAGACCTTGCTCCTTGCAAAGTGAGGTAAAATGTCATGCGGTCCTCTTGGATTGTTTCTAACCCATGAGTTCTTTTTATTTTATTATTGTTATTTTATTATTTGAGACAGATGGCCTGGAACTCTGCAGACGAGGTTGGCCTTGAACTCACAGAGATCCACCTGCCTCTGCCTCCCAAGTGCTAGGATTAAAGGCCTGTGCCACCACACCCGGCTTAAAGAGGGTTCTGAGCTGCCACGTGGGTGCTGGGAATCAAACCAGGGTCCTCTCAAGAGCAGTCGATGCTCTTAAACGCTGAGCCATCTCTCCAGCCCAAGAGTTCTTAAGGGGTAGGAAGAAATAGTCATGCAGATGTATTTGACTGTGACAGAGAAATAAAAGGAATTGGAGCGAGTGAGATGTTGAAATAAAGCCATGGTATCTGCAGGGACTGGAGAGATGGTTCAGGTGAAGAGCGCTTACTACTCTTGAAGAGTGTTGGGAGCTGTGAAGTGCCGCGCCTCAAAGATGGCGCCGGTTTCCGCCTCCCACCCCCACGGGGGTGAGCGCTCCATGCAGTAAACATGTCCTTATTTGGTTTGGCCTTGCTGAAGCCCTCTGTTCCGAATAGAGATATCCAACTAAATCCTTGAGTAACACAGGGGTGGGAGTTGATTGGCTTGTGACATCCTTATAGTGGATGAACCGGGAGGGAAAGAGAGAGAGCGGATGTAAGGGTACCCGAATAAACGGCGCGAGGAAAGAAATGGCTCTCATGTCGTGTCTTCTTTCGCTGGATGAAGGGGGTCGCGACGAGTGGTGGCCACGACGAGTGGTGGCCCGGACAGGGAACCTCACTTCTGATCAGAACCTCGGGCAGTTGGGGCGGTGCCGGTAAGTTCCCGGGTAAGGAGGGACGATAAAGGTCGCGGTGAGTGACAAGTCAAAGACTTCGGTAAAGCGGCAAGGATAAATTCGCTTTTTGGCGAATCAAAAGTGAAATCTCGTGGATTTGCGAGCCAAGATCAGTAGCTGTTTGGCTAATCAAAAGTGAAAGCTCGTGGAGTTTGCAATCAAGATCATTAGATGGAAGTATATCTACTTTTTGCTGGGGATCTCTGTTTTTTAGTTTTTGCTTTTTTCTGGGTAAGTCTGTTTACTCAGGATTCTGCAGGGCATGTCCCAAAGGAGGTAACATGGGGAACTCACCGAACCACCCAATTTTTTAAAAAGCCCTCAAAGACTGGCTTAAGGAAAAGGGGCTAAAACTTAAAACGGAAAACATTGATTAATTTGTTGACAGAATGTGATCTATTGCCCCCTGGTTCTTAGCGTCAGGGAGTTTGACAGTAAAAAGCTGGGATAAATTGGGGAGAGATCTTGATTTTGCGGGGGAGCAAGGCACGCTTAAAGCTGGTATCCGCCCAATATGGAGGCTGGTGCATGCCTGTTTGGGGGATCTAAAGTGCTGTCCAGCATTGGAAGAGGGCAGGCAGCCTTGGAGCAGTTCACACATTGCCTTGAAGCTTGGGCGGCCAGAAAAAAAAAAAAAAAAAAAAAAAAGAATTGAAGGAAGAATAAACGGCCAAAAGATAGGTTCTTATTAACTCGCTTCACTTTAAAGTTTTTAAAATTGTGATAATCAGAATTCTGCTGCTGATCAACATCAGTGGCATGAAGGAAAGGAAAAAGGATATGTGAAGTGGAAGGCATATACTTACAGGAAGTGGAATGGACCGGACCCAGTCCTGGTCAGGGCGAGAGGCTCTGTTTGTGTTTTTCCACAGAATCTGAACTGACCCCGTGTGGGTGCTGAAGACTCACCAGAAAGTGTAACAAAAGCTTCTCAGGATGAAGATTCCCTTGCTGATGCTGCTGTCGCTCATCCTGAGTCTGGTAACACAAACCCGGATGGATCCAGATGGGGATACTGTCAGTGTTCCCGAGACCAATGCCAGTTCGCCATGATGCTTAGCTTTTCCCTACGCCTTTTTAGTAACTTTAATTCATCTTTGGATGTACCCTATTTGTCCTTAGATGTAGAATAGCCAGTATTAATGAAATAGGAAGTTTTGCATTAAGTGGTAGTACCATATTTTCTTAAGGTTATAGAAATATAGCAGAAAATTAGCAAATTATCTCGTGGTTCAGATGTATATACATCAGATATAGCGGCAATTGGGTTTGATTTTTGCCAGATGATTGCCTCATGACACTGTCATCTCTGCCAATGCCTCTTGGCTTAGTGGATGGTGGCCAGCTAAGCATGGGGAAGAACAAGCACCCCGCCAACTCTAAATATGCTCCACATTGTTTGGCATTAATTGGGGGAAATTCTTGCCTTGGCCTTAATAACTTATCCTCAATGTTGCCCAGGCCGTGGACGACTCAGCTACATATCAACATCCTCATGAAAGGAGGACTGATGATTGTTAATCAAACGCATTGATCTTGTCCAGAAAGAGATAGATATATTATGGCAAATAGCACTATTAGGATGTGAATTTAAACATTCAGGCTGGCTCAGGCTAGATCCCTATAACTTAGTATTCGGTTAATATAACTTTCTCCCACCTCGCCGTAATGGCCCCAAATTCCTATCACTATAACATTACTTTCTAGTCTATCTTCTAGGAAAACTGGTTCTGAGCATGTTCTTACTGATTGGTGACCTCAACTATAGGTGGAAAATAGTGACAGTGAACCTTCGACACGTAGTACCTGTCCGAAGGGGCCCTTTCAGCCTCCATCGGACTGTCATCCTGGAACTCTCAACAGCACATGAGATCATCTCAAGGAATGGGAGGGGTTGGGATCGCTTGGATTGGGTCCTGCGTAATGTTGTTCGTATTCTTTCCTTACTTCCTGTGTGTTTTTGTAAATGAGAGTATCTCGAACAGCAGAACATGGCTTTACTAGCACAGGCTTTTGCTGCCATTGAAGATGCATATCTCCCCACAAGGCTGGCTCTCATTAAGGCAACCAACAATCTTAAAGGGCGATGTCGCCCCTGAATGTCTTCACGATCCTACTCAGAGACGGGCACTTTCCTCTACACCTAAGGCATGGAACCCTCAGGGCGATGGGGGTATCCTATGACGGGTTTAATGAGAGAATGATCCTAAGACAGGGGGGATTGTTGAATCTCAGCCAGCTGNATGTGTGAAAGTGGAAGGTATACTTACAGGATCAGTGGAATGGACCGGACCCAGTCTTGGTCTAGGGCGAGAGGCTCTGTTTGTGTTTTTCCACAGAATCAACTGACCCCGTGTGGGTGCTAAACACCAGAAAGTGTAACAAAGCTTCTCAGGATGAAGATTCCTTTGCTGATGCTGCTGTCGCTCATCCTGAGTCTGGTAACACAACCCGGATGGATCCGACGATGGGGGATACTGTCAGTGTTCCCGAGACCAATGCCAGTTCGCCATGATGCTCTCAGCTTTTCCCATACAGCCTTTTTAGTATACTTAATTCATCTTTGGATGTACCCTATTGTCCTTAGATGTAGGAATAGCACAGTATTAAATGAACAATAGGAAGTTTTGCATAAGTGGTAGTCCATATTTTCTTAAGGATATACGAAATACTAGCGAAAATTATGCAAATCATAAGTGGTTCTAGATTGTAAATCAGTTAAAGCGGAACTTGGGTTTGATTTGCTCAGATGATTCCTCATGGCACTCTGTCATCTCTGCCAATGCCTCTTGGCTTAGTGGATGGTGGCCAGCTTAGCATGGGGAAGAACAAGCACCCCGCCAACCTAAATATGCTCCACATTGTTTTGGCATTAATTGGGGGAAATTCTTGGCCTTGGCCTTAAGTAACTTTCCTCAATGTTGCCCAGGCCGTGGAACTCAGCTACATATCAACATCCTCACTGAAAGGAGGACTGATGATTGTTAATAACGCATTGATCTTGTCCAGAAAGAGATAGATATATTGATGGCAAATAGCACATTAGGATGTGAATTTAAACATTCAGCTGCCAATCAATCCGAATAACTTAGTATTCGTATAATATCAGCCTTTCTCCCACGTTGCCTTTGACTCAAATTCTATCATATAACATACGTTTCTAGGGTGCTATCTTCTATGGACACAAACTGGTTCTGAGCTAGTTCCTTGACTATGATCTGGTGATTCACTCAACTATAGAGCGTGGCACAAATAGTGACAGTGACTTCCGTATACCGTCTTGAAGGGTGGCCTGGCACCTCTCATCGGACTTGTCTATCCTGGGATCTCCAACAGACCAGTGATCATCTCAAGGAATGGGACTGGGTGTTGGGTATCCATTGGGGGCATGTCGTAATGTTGTTCGTTTCTTTTCCTTACTTCCTGTGGTGTTTTTGTAAAATGAGAGTAATCTCGACAGCAGAACATGGCTTTAACTAGCACAGGCTTTTGCTGCCATTGAAGATGGATTTCCCCCGAAGGCTTGGCTCTCATTAAGCAACTAACATCTTAAAGGGTCGTTGGTCGCCCCTGAATGTCTTCACAATCTACATCAGAGACGGGCAACTTTCCTCTACCCTAAGGCATGGAACCCTCAGGGCGATGGGGGTATCCTATGACGGGTTTAATGGAAGAATGATCCTAAGACAGGGGGGATTGTTGAACTTCAGCCATCTGCCCAGCCTCGAGACCAATGCTCTAATTAAAACAAAAGGGGGAACTGTTGGGAACTGCGAAGTGCCGTCTCGACAAAACTGGCCTTCAAAGCATGGCGCGCGGTTTTCCCGCCTCTCAATTCCTTCCCCATTGGCTACCTGGTTGGGTTGACCGCGCTCCATAGCAGTATTTACAGTGTCCTATAATCTGGTTGTTGGTTTCGGCCTATGACTGGGAATATTTGCATCGCTCTGTTCCCGAAATAGAGATATTTACCTAAGACATCTTTGAGACCACCCACGTGGTGGAGGTTGATTGGTTGTGACATGCTTTATATGTGGGAAACCGGCGAGAAGGGAAAGAGAGAGAGGTGGGTATTTGTATAATGTTTCAGATGACCCGAGTCTTGACATATAAACTGCTTCGAGGAAGATAAGCCTCCATCGTGTCGTCGTCTTCTTTTGCGCTGGTTCGACAGGGGGGTCACGTATTCAAGGGAAGACCAGTGGAACACAGGGGGCCACGCGGTCACCTAACACCCAGATCATGTATAAGAGCCCCAGCTCCCAGAGGCCTGGCCTCAAGATAGGGCACCTGCAACTTCTGTGCATTCGCCACACACCATCACACACATTTGCCTGTAATTTTTTAAAATAATCACACACACTGTTATAATCACAACTGTGTTTGCTCATCTCACACACACACACACTCCACAAAATCAAAAAGACAAATACATGGAAAAACGGGAATACAAAAGCGTCAAAGATATCAATGAAAAGGAAGAATCTCAGGGTGGACGAAAAGCGCCAAAGGCCACAAAATGGACAAGTCTGGTGGGGAGCGAGGCAAGGTCGAGCACGCGTTGACCTGAGAAACAGGCAGTGCGCCCTGAGCTGGTCAGGGAAACCCCAGAACCGGCCTCCGGGCGGCAGAAATCCCCCTGCCGCTTTTGAGATGCACTGATGTTCTCTCTCGACCGGAGGGAATCCCGGCCTCCAGCGGAGGCTTTGAGATCCTGGGTTTCACCGGACCAAGCAGCTCTTCCACGTGGCGGCTGGGTGGGGCCTGGGGGCGGAGTGACGGCCGGCGCCCGGGCTAGTGCTCGCCTTTCTCCCTTCTCTGCCCTGCTGCGTGGGACAGAGTGGGGCCTGGCACTGGGCTCCTTGGAGCCGGGACAAGTGCGGGAAGCCCGGTGCGCGGAGCCCGGCTCTGGAGGTCCCAGGCTCGAATGTCGCGCTCGCAGCCGGCAGCTCCGCCTCTCATCCCGCCTGCCGTCCGTGCCCGAGCCCTTACAGCCCTGCTCTACTACCCTCGGCCCCCCCACACCCCTGCACCTTCATCCCTCGCCCCTGCAGCCAGCAGCCTCCTGCCCGCGCCTCTGTCCGGGTGCAGCGCCTAGGTGCCTGGCTGCTGCTCCTGTGGGCTGGGAGCCTGGGGAGCGAGGCCTAGAACACTTCATCTTCTATTTATAGACACTCCTCTGACCACAGACCTAGCCCCGCCAGCGCTCCTTCCCACGTGGTGCTGGAAAAATCCTACCCTACGACGGAAGATCCCAAGGAAAGACAGGGGACAATCCTATGCTCTGTGTCCTCCTCCAGTTCCAAGTACCAGCTGCAGGTCTAAGGACCTCTCACCCGCGCAGGCAGTCCTAAATTTCTAAATGTCTAAAACTTAAAACCTGCACGACTTTACTTTTGTGTGCATCCTAAACATGTCAAATAAATTAGATTCATCTCTTTTGAGTTCGTGAAATATTCTCCAAGAATTTGCCCAAGACCCAATCCCGTTGAATCCTGGAAAAGGGGTGTTTCTGGAAAAATCCTAAAAATTCTAAATGTAGAATTTACAGGGAGGATATTATGCATTTTAAACAAAAGCCAAAAAAATTAACTTGGCTTTTAGACACTGACTTTATACTTTCAGACGTACATACACTGGGCCATACTTACCTGTTTTGTGGCCTTTGCACGTATAGTGGTTAAAAACAATCCTAACCTAGTCGCACTAAGGTTTGCAGTAATTAAAACAGCACAGCTAAGACTATGATTTATTTTTCATAATTTGGCCATTTTCTGCTGCCAACCTGAAGAGGAAGTCTCATCAGCAGCTTTTTTTCTCGGCTTCTACTCAGTTTCCACTTTCTAAACAAATGGCCTTTTAGATTAAAAAAAAAAAAAAAGAGGTGTAGAGGGTCTAGACATTCCCAGCCTGTCTTGACAACCCATGAATCCAGCCTCTGAAACCAGGCAAGTTTCCCAAATTGCACTGAGCTGATATCCCCCGACCTTGGGGCCATCTGAATCCCCTCCTGCTGCTGCAAGCTAGACCCCTCTGCATTAAAAAATCAGAAAGAGCACAACTAAATGACTTAACATTGCAACTCAAGACATTTGAAAGTCAACAAATGAAACCCAAACCTAACAGACAAGAAGAAATAACAAAAAATAGAGCAGAGGTTAATGAAATACAAAGAAAACAATACAAAGAATGAGTCCAAGAGTTGGTTCTTTGAAAAGATAGAAAGACCCTTGGCCCAATTAACCAAAAGAAAGAAAGAGCAACTACAAATCAACAAAATTAGAGGTGAAAGGGTAAACATCACAACAGATAATAAAAAGATCCAGAATATTATGTGGGAATACTTAAAAAAAAAAAAAAACTGGTCTGGAGAGATGGCCTAGCGGTTAAGAGCGCCGACCACTCTTACAGAGGACCCGGGTTCGATCCCCAGCACCCACATGGCTGCTGAGAACCGTCTGAAACTCCAATTCCAGGAGAACTCCAGTTCCAGGGGAATCCAAGACCCTCTTCTGACCTCCGCGGCATTGCACAACACGGGTGCACAGACTTGCATGCAGATAGTACATTCATACACATACAGAAATAAATAAAATTAAAAAAAACTAAAAAAAAAACTATACTCCATTTGACTTAGGTTTGAAAACATAAAAGAAATGGATGACTATCTTAAGTCATGGGAATTGCCAAAGCTAAAGAAAGATCAGCAGCTTAAACAGACCCATGTCATATAAGGAAACTGAAACAGTAATAGAAAACAAAAGCCCAGGCCCAGATGGATTTACATCAGAATTCTACCAGACATTTAAGATCTATTACCAATATTACTTAAATTATTTTAAAAGATAGAAACAGAGGAAGAAACAAATTCCTTCTATGAAGCCAGCATCATTCTAATAACCAAGCCAGGTAAAGATATAACCAAAAAAGAAAACTATAGACCCATATTCTTAATGAATATAGATGCAAAAATTCTCAGTGAAAATGTGGTAGCTGCAAACTGCATACAGGCACACATCAAAAAGTTCATCCACCATGATCAAGTCGGCTTTATTCCAGAGATGGAGGGATGGTTCAATATATATAAGGCAATAAATGTCATAAGTCATATAACTAGACTCAAAGGCAAAAATTACATGGTCATCTCAATAGATGCAGAAAAGACCTTTGATAAAATTCCATGTGCATTTATGTTTAAAGTCCTAGAGGGAATTGGACTCAGGGGGAACATACCTCAACATAATTAAAGATCTCTGCAATGAACATTTTAAGTCTTTTTTTTTTTTTCTTTTTAAGTCTTTTTTTGAGACAGAGTCTCCCTGTAGCCCCAGCTGTCCTGGAATTCGCTCTGTAGACCAGGCTGGCCTTGAACTCACAAAGATCTGCCTGCCTCTGCCTCCCAAGTGCTAGGACTAAAGGCGTGTGCCAAGAGATTGAGGAAAACACCAGAAGATTGAAGGAACTCCCATGCTCATGGATTGGAAGAATTAATATTGTGCAAATGACCATCCTACCAAAAGTAGTACATAGTTTCAATGAAATCCCAATCGACATCTCCATGACACTTTTCACAGAATTAGAAAACAAGAACAAAAACAAAAACACCCTAGGGGCTGGAAAGATGGCTCAGTGGTTAGGAGCACTGACTGCTCTTGCAAAGGATCCGGGTTTGATTCCCAGCACCCACATAGCAGCTAAGAACCATCTTTAAGCTGGGCATGTTGGTGCACGCCTTTATTTTTTATTTTTTTTTATTTATTTGTATGAATGTATTGTCTGCATGTAGGTTTGTGCGCCCGTGTCATGCAATGCCGCGGAGGTCAGAAGAGGGTGTTGAATTCCCCTGGAACTGGAGTTCTCCTAGAATTGGAGTTACAGACAGTTCTCAGCTGCCATGTGGGTGCTGGGGATCGAAACCGGATCCTCTGCAAGAGCAGTCGGTGCTCTTAACCGCTAGGCCATCTCTCCAGCCCCTGTGCACGCCTTTAGTCTTAGCACTTGGGAGGCAGAGGCAGGCAGATTCCTGTGAGTTCAAGGCCAGCCTGGTCTACAGAGTGAGTTCCAGGCCAGCTGGGGCTATAGGGAGACCCTGTCTCAAAAAGTCAAAAAGACAAAAAACAAAACAAAACAAAAAAATCCCTAAAATTCGTATGAAAACACAAAAGACCCTGGATAGCCAAAGCAACCCTGAGCCCAAAGAGCAATGCCATGGGGTTTTCTACACCAGATTTCAAACTATATTACAGAGCTATAGTCATAAAAAACAGCACAGTAGTGGGACAAAAATAGACCTGTAGATCAATCGAACATAACTAAAGACCCAAACTTCAGTACATGCAATTTCAGCCACCTGATATTTGACAAAGGGGGCAAGAACACTCACTGGAGGAAAGGCAGCATCTTCAACAAATGGTGCTGGCTATGCTGGATTTCCACCTGTAGAAGAACGAAACTAGATGCTTATCTATTACCTTGCACAAAAGTCAACTCCAGGGGCTGGAGAGATAGCCTAGTGGTTAAGAGTGCCGACTGCTCTTGCAAAGGACCTGGGTTCGATCCCCAGCACCCACATGGCGGCTGAGAACCGTGTGGAACCATCTGGAACTCCAATTCCAAGAGAACTCCAGTTCCAGGGGAATCTGACGCCCTCTTCTGACCTCTGCAGCATTGCACGACACGGGTGCACAAACCTGCATGCAGACAGTACATTCATACACATAGAAAATAAATAAATACAATAAAAAAAAAGTCAACTCCAAATGGAACAAAGACCTCAATCTGGAACCTGAAATTCTGAAACTGTTAGAAGAAAATATTGGCAGTGACCTACAAGATGTAGATGCAGAAAAAGACTTTCTAAATCAGACATTAGTTGCTCAGGAATTAAGGTCAACTATCAATAAGTGGGACCTCATTAAACTAAAAAAACTTCTGTACAGCAAAAGAAACGACTAAGGAAGTGAAGAGAAAATCCAGAGTGGGAAAAACATTCACCAGCAATAAATCTGACAGAGGTTTAACATCCAAAATATATAAAGAACTCAAAAAAAAAAACAAACAAACAAACAAGAAAGCAAGTGACCCAATTAAAAGATAGGCTAAGGATCTGAACAGAGTTCTCAAAAGAAGAAATAAAGATGGTTAAGAAACATCTTACAAAGTGTTCAACATTGTTAGTAATTAGGGAAATGGAAATTAAAATTAGTAAGACTGGATAAGATCAAGAAAACAAATGATACCCAATTCTGGAGAGGTTGTGGGGAAAAGGGAATGCTCATTCACTGCTGGGGGGACTGCAAGCTTGTGCAACCCCTATGGAAAGCAGTGTGGAGAACTTTTAAAAAACTGAAAATGAGAGCAAGGCATGATGGCACACGCCTGTAATCCCAGCACTCAGGAGGCAGAGGCAGGCAGATCTCTGTGAGTTCAAGGCCACCCTGGTCTACATAGTGAGTTCCAGGCCAGCTGGGGCTATAGGGAGACTCTGTCTCAAAAACACCAATAAATAAATAAATAAATAATAAATAAATAAATAAATAAATAAATAAATAAATATGAACCTACCATTTGACCCAGTCATACCACTCCTTGGCATATACCCAAAGGGTTTATTCTATTGCAGAGATACTTGCTCATCTGTGTTTGTTGCTGCTCTTTTCACAATAGCTAAGAGATGGAAGCAATCTAAGTGTCCCTCAACTGACAAGTGGACAATGAAAATGTGGTACATTTACACAATGGAGTTCTACTCAGGAGTGAAGAAAGATGACATTATGAATTTTTCAGGTGAATGGATGGAACTAGAAAATGTTATACTAAGTGACTAAAAAAAAGTTTGTTGTCCTTTATATGTGGATCCTAGCACCAAATCCTTATATACAAACATCCCAGACACCACTCATCCAAGAAGCTTCTTTTTTTTTATTTATTCTTTTTTTTTTATGTGTATGCATGTACTGTCTGCATGCAGGTCTGTAAACCCGTGTCGTGCAATGCCGCGGAGGTCAGAAAGGGGTGTCGGGTTCCCCTGGAACTGGAGCTAAAGACGGTTCTCAGCCACCATGTGGGTGCTGGGGATCGAACCGGGTCCTATGCAAGAGCAGTCACACTCTTAACCGCTAGGCCATCTCTCCAGCCCCCCAAGAAGCTTCTTTTGCATCAGAAGACTATTACAGAGTACCACAACTGGTCAAATACATCATCTATGAATGCCCATGCTTAAGCAGCACATCTACAATGCATCCTCAACACCTATGGTTCACACAACATAGGACAAGGGGCCACAAGGACACAAACAAATCTCTTAACTCTCATTAGGAAAGCTCCCTCATCCAACAGAGGGTCAGGAACTCAAAATGTTGCACATAGCCAAACCCTGGAGACTAGGAATCTGTGGAAGGTGGATCCACGGTCAAGTTGCCTATATTCAGCTTTACTCACCCAGGGCTCAGGGACCATTGTGGAAGAGGGGGCAGAAAGATTGGAAGATCCATGACCGTATGCAAATAGAATCCCATGAGCTCCCGGGATCCTGATCATATGATGACAGCATGTACAAGACCCAATGTAAACCCAGCATGGAAGTGGGGAAATGGGCAGCAGAACCCAATCTTAGCTGAAGAAATATTGACAGTGATTACTGTTGGGTGAAGAAGAACTGGTCTTCTTAAAGCAAGGTACTCTGGACAGAATGACTAGAGCTCAGTGGATGAACTTGCACTGAGCAATGACTGGGGACACTGATTTGGCACAGTACGTCTTAACACAGATAGATGACAGAGTGCATGAATTCCAGTGGGGAGTTGTGGGAGGTGCCAGTGGAGAACAGGGTATGGTGATTAAGACTGATTGAGACGTTATGTATGAAATACACAAAAATTCAATAAAAATAAAATAAATTTAAAAATATAAGTCAATATAAATCTGTAGGCAGAGGTTTGTTTTTAGAAGCCTAGCTGACCACAGCTTGATTCCCATGAGAGGTGATCTATGGCCACAAAATGCAAGCTAAGTAATGTACAATGGGCCATTCTTGTTAAGATTTCAGCTATGAAGTGGGTGTGTTGGGGGGAGATCTGTGATAGCCTTATGACATGGATTTGCTAAGGAGAGTCCAGTATAGTACTTTAAAAAGATCACAGTTGTAGCCGGGCGTGGTGGTGCACGCCTTTAATCCTAGCACTTAGGAGGCAGAGGCAGGC
>VZQC01008729.1:23238-58255 GCA_009823505.1 Rhizomys pruinosus | reverse complement strand
ATCTCTCTCTCTCTCTCTCTCTCTCTCTCTCTCTCTCTCTCTCACACACACACACACAACACACACACACACACACACACACACACACACACGCAAACACACACACACACTCCACAGAAACAATTCACATTACTACCATTTGCATTAGAAAGATAAATAGGGAGCCTTATTGGGTTAAGGCACTTGCCACCAAGCCTAGGTTTGATCCCCGGGAATCACATGGTAGGAGAAGACTGACTCCTACAAGTTCTCCTCTGACCTCCACATGGGCACACACACAAAATTAGATGTAATTTAAGGAAATAATTTTTAAAAATAAGTACACTTGCATATATTAACTTCTGTGAATTCATATAGGTGAGACTGGCTCCAGGAAAGACAGGGACTAGGGTGGAACAGAAACTCATTTTCTATTATCTCTCCTTTTGTAGTTTTAAAATTTGAAGTGAAGCATGCATCGTATGTTGAAATTTAAACTAAACATACTTTAAAGTTACTTTCTAAATTTACTACATATGGTGGGTCTTCTCTTTAATTTATAGGCATGTTAATCTTTGGAGGCAAATCTTTGGTTTCTTCATTTGTTGGATTGTGAAACACTCAGGATAAACTGTAGCTACTCAGTGTTTGTGTAAGTTTTATGTTGGGGATGGTTGCTACTTTGGGAAAGTTTGCTGTGAAGCAACAAAGCCACAAAGAGCACTCTACCTACTGGGCTAAGTCTGTGAATCATCACAGACACACTGCACTGAAAGCCTGCTAGAACTGTGCTATGTGCATTTAAAAAGAAGTCACCACTGTTCGTATTTTCTCCTCTATTCTTGTGGCATGTTGGGGATGGGAAGAATGGCAGACTGAAAGGCCTATTGAGTATCCATTATGAAATAATTGTTTGAAGAGACTTATAACTCATCCATTTTACATTGCAGCACACTTAAAACAATGGACTGTTTACAAAAGTCATATTTCCCATAATGGCTTTCTATGCTGTAGATCAAGCAGTGAGATTTCAAAGAATTCCAATGAGGTAATGTGTACAGAGTGCTTCTATTTCTGTTATAAAAGTGGAAACATATACACCCTGTGATGGGGTAGCCACAACTGGAGTTACCCTAGACCACTGTGTCTCTTAAACTGGTGTTAGCCTATGTTGTTACTGGTCAGTTTAGCAAGAAGAATGGGTTGGGCTTCATGTTGCTGGGTGAATTCTTTCAGGAGGCTCAGCATTGTCTTGTGATGAAGATGATAGAGAGGTTTAAAAAGGAGGAGCTATATCTTTAATGAAATAAGTTTTTTTGAGTTCATCTATGTATGAGCTAATGTTCATATAGCAATTTTCCACAGTCTGGCAGGAAAAAAGCTCAAAATAGAATTATTATTGGAAGCTACAGAGGCTTAGGGTGCTCTGTTGGGTCTCAAATTGTGTTCCTGGGATGAAGATGCCCACTGCCGATCTCCTTTCCTAAAACTACAAAATCCATGTGCAGTGTTTCCTGCCTCTGTGTGCTACCAAAACCAGACACTTTCAGGCTCTTCCTTTTTATATACAACTATTTACAGAGAGCTTTTAAAAAACATTAATTCAGGGGCTGGAGAAATGGCTCAGTGCTTAAGAGCACTGGCTCCTATTGCAGAGGATTCAGGTTTGGTTCCCAGCACTCACATGGCAGCTAGCAACTCCCCTTAACTGTAGTTCTGAGGTATCCAACATCCTCTTCTGGCCCCCATGGGCACTGCATGCATGTGGTTCACTTACATACATGCAGGCAAAACACTCATACACATAAAAAAATAGATAAGTAAATAAAAATTCATATTAAAATTACTAATTCAGGCTAACTTTTCTCTCTACTTTAGCTTGGCTTTGCTGTAAACAATGGCCATGGCTTCAAGACATCAGTGAGACACACACACACACACACACACACACACATACACACACATATATATGTCATAATGAATAGATGATATGCATGTAGCATTAGACGATAATAAGGCCTATGCATCATATAATACAACTTTTGTCTGTGAACCTGCTGAAAGGATCTCACATTGCATGGCGCCCAGCTGAGATACAAGACAGGAGCAATCACAGTGTATTCATCAGGATATTGCTGTACCTGACAGGGACCTGTGAGATACTTGACCCTTGCCTTTCTTCTTCAGCATCCTGGCTTTGGATGGAGGAAGTGGCCCTGGCAGCTAGAGAAGCAGGGACTTGAGTGTTTTCTGAAGAGCCATGTTATAGCATGTCTGGCAGAACCTTAGGATGCAGAAGGAGGTTGAAGAATCCTTATCTTTTAGAATTGGGCTCAGATATGTAAGCTCAGGGCTGTGGAGAGGTGGCTCAGTGCTTAAGAGCAGTGGGTGTTCTTGCAGAGGACCTGGGTTCGAATCTCAGCACCCGCATGGCGGCCGACGATTGTCTGTAACTCCAGTTGCAGGACATCTGATGCCCTCTTCTGAACTGCACCGCTTGGGTGCACTTATACACATTCAGTCACAACGCTCATACACAGAAAATTTAAAAATATATTTTTAAAAGATATGTAAACTTATACTCTATCATGTATGCCAATGACTATATAAAGGCAAGGTGTGAAATTTAAAATCACAAATTGACACTCATGTATCTACCACCCACTTAACAAATAGAGCACAGTAGCCTCCACAAGCCTCTGTGTATATCTATTTTTGAAATCATTTGCTTCTTTTGGTTCTGCCTCGAGAATTACCTTCCTGAAATTTTTTCTTTATTGTTTTATTTTTTATAGGGGTTGATGCCAGGCATGGTGGTGCATGCCTTTAATCCTAGCACTCAGGAGGCAGAGGCAGGCAGATCTCTGTGAGATGGAGGCCAGCCTGGTTTATCTAGCAAATTCCAGGCCAGCCAGGGTAACATAGTGAGACCCTGTCTCAATAAACAAAAGAAAACAAAAACAGAACAATTAAGTTCCCCAGCCAAACACATAGGTTCTGGGGATCAAGTCCAGACCTCTTGTGCTTACAAGGCAAGCACTTTTCTGATGTAGCTATCTCCCTAGCCTGGCCCCCTTCTTTCTTTCTTTCTTTCTTTCTTTCTTTCTTTCTTTCTTTTTTTTTTTTTTTTTTTTTTTTTTTCGAGACAGGGTCTCCCTGTAGCCCTAGCTGTCCTGGAACTCACTCTGTAGACCAGGCTGGCCTTGAACTCACAAAGATCTGCCTGCCTCTGCCTCCTGAGTGCTAGGATTAAAGGTGTGCACCACCACACCTGGCTCATTCTTTCTTTATTTAAAAAATTTTTAGATTATAGTGTGTGTGTGTGTGGTGTGTCTGTGGGTACACACATGGCATGGCTCACTTGTGGAGGTCAGAAGAAAACCTGGAGTAGTCATTAGTCATTTCTCTCCTTTCACCATGTGGGTCCAGGGATCAAACTCAGGGCCGTCAGGCTTGGCAGCAAGCACCTTTACCAGCTGAGTGAGCCACCTCACCACCTCTTCTTTTTTAATTTTAGATTTTTATAAATATTTATATATTTTATAAATATTTATAAATATAAATAAATATTCTTATTTTATGTTTATGAGTGTTTTGCCTACATCTATGTAAGTGCATCCATGTGTGTAATGCCTGCAGAGGCCAGGAGAGGGCAGCAGATCTCCTGGAACTGGAGTATGTAGATGGTTGGCCACCATGTGGATGCTGGGAACCCAACCTAGGTCCTCTACAAAAGCACTCATTTCTCTTAACTGCTGAGCCACCTCTCCAGCTCCTGATGTTTAGTATTATCTGTGCTTAAAGTACCTGTAGGTAGAATTCTACTTTTCTCATTTAAAATAGTCTTTTTTGAGATAATCTTAACCAGTTCATTTCTTTATCTTCCCATCATGAATCTCCAGCCAGATCCCTGTTGGATTCTTGTTGCTATCTCTTAACTGGCCCTCTGTGGACAGATTCTTCTCTACAGAAGTCTTCACTGCTACCACCACCATCAAATTGTCACCTTAAAAAAGCAGTCTGAGGGTCAAGGATGTAGCAGTAGAGTGTTTGACTAGCATACCCAAGGTTTCAATCCTTAGTACTAAAAAGCACAGTTGAATTAAGAATAATTTTCTACTAAGCCAGACAAAATCCCAGCATGGAACTACAGAAATAGTAGCAGAACCTAATCTTAGCTGAAGAAATATTGGCAGCTGTTGGGTGAGGAAGGACTGATCTTCTTTAAGGAAGGGACTCCAGATAGGCTGACTAGAGCTCAGAGGATGAACTGGCACTGAGGAGTGGCTGGGAAGATTAATTTGGCATAATAGGCCCTAATACAAATGAAAAAATGTATGAACTTGGGGTGGGGGTCTGTGGAAGGTGCCAGTGGAGAAGGGGGTATAAAGGGATTAAAACTGATTGAGATGTTATGTGTGAAATACACAAAAATTCAATTAATCCCAGCACTCTGAGGCAGAGGCAGGCAAATCTCTGTGAGTTCAAGGCCAGCCTGGTCTACATAGCGAGTTCCAGGACAGCAGGGGCTACAGGAAGATCCTGTCTCAAAGAGACACACAAAAAAAATCAATTTAAAAAATTTCTAGAGGTACATGTATTCTTGCCTACATGGGCCAGGTTGGGCTATGAGAACCTGTCTCAGAATGAAACAAAACAAAGGATTTCTCTAAAAGCATATTCAAGAGTATGAGAAATATTTATTGTGTGTTAATTTACATATATTCCAGATCACATATGAGCCTCAAATTTAATAGCTATCTCTGGAAAGTAGGTTATAGGTATTTTTTCTTTGTGGTTTTTCTATATTTTCCAATTTTAAGGCAGACAACAGGAAGCCGTAGACCTGTGCTTGGGTCTCCTCTGGCTCTATTTTTTATACCTCCCACAGGTTTCTGGGGTGTGACCTGGTAGAAAGGTAAAGTGGAGGTCACAGGAGCAGTCTCCAAGTCCTCTTTCTCAGAAACACTTTCATACCCTAGAGCCCTGGCTTTCCCTCCCACCCCAAGCCCAGAATGTCATTATCTTATCATTTGTGGCAGGGACCCTGGTCCTTCATCCATCCTTCCAGACAAGGGCTAGAGCCAGGCCTGTGCTCCTGGGTGGCTCTGAATCGCACACTCTGAAAGGAATAGATCTTCTGCTATGACAGCAGGTACCTGTAATTCTAGTACCAGAGAGGCAGAGGTAAGAAGATAATAAATTCAAGGTCATCCTCAGCTACATAGGGAGTTCAAGGCCAACCTGAGCTACATGAAATTCTGTCTCAAAAACAAAGGCAGAGAGGAAGGGACGGAATGCAAAGGGGGGAAGAAGAAGAGAGGGAAAGAAAAGAATAACCTAGTTTAATGCTCCCCTGCACTGTCTTGAAAGTCTTCGTTTCATTTTCACCAATGCTTTGTGGGCGAAGTCAGCTGAGACTATGGAGCTGAGTGGAAATATGCGTGGACGTGCACCTGCTGCTCCTTGCTGTGCTGTGAACTGAGAAGTCTATGAGACTGGTGAGTTGTAACTGTGCTTCACCTCAGAGTAAGTGGGCTGACAGCCTTGAGAGGCCATGTCAGATCTGGTTGTGTTCCTGAACCTAGAGAAAAGGCAATAATGGCATTCTAAAAGCCATGCGTGAGCAAGGAATCACATCCTATCAGATCCCTTCTTATATTTCCCTGTGCGAGCCAGTCACAAAGGCTGAACATGAAGATATGAACGGGAAGGGAAATAAAGTGCTTTCCTTGTTTTTAAAAGCCGCACTTGTCCCTCTCCACAATAGGAATTTGTTCAATTTACATTTAAAGCACTCTCTTCAATGACTCCCTTTCTCAAACACTATCAAAGGCTCCCTGTTGTCTTCTCCTATAAACGAAAGCTAATCAAGAGGCATTGAGGGCTCTAGAATCTGCACCCAATCAATCTCTTTCTTAAATACATCTCCTAAGTCTCCCTAGTAAGACCCAGTCATTATTGAGTAAATACAGAATGACTGATCACACAGCACCAGAGAGCTGTAGAAACTACAGATGGTGCGTCACTGTCCTTGCAGGGTTATGCTTCTGAAGTGGATGCAAGATAACGCTAGCTAGCGAAAAGCCACATAGACATGAAGTGGGTATCCTGAGAAATGTGCTCCCACTCTGCTTCTGTGAATTTGGAGACCCATAGTTAAAGAGGCTGCCTGAAGTTTCTGAGTCCACCAGGAAGGGGTGCAGGCAGCTGGGTTCAGCCACACAACATGACTTTCCTGCAGAGCTCCTGCCCGGGCCTATGCCTGCTCCTGTGCATGGGAATCTGAAGGCCATGACACTGTAGCCATTACTACAGTCAGAATTTAGTGTGCCAGTAATGAGCCATTAAGGAGCATTTCGGCAGAGAGGCTTTTAAAGCAGCAGAATCCAAGCAGGGGTTACTCTGAGTGTACCTTTGTGGGAAACAATTTTGTTTCCAACTTCCCTGTCAAGGAGAGGTAAATAATCCAAAGGACTAGGAGAAATTTCTAGAGCTACCTTCTCCACGTGCCTGTCTTTAGCTAGAGGTGCCCTGAATCTATGCTCAAATCTTTTGGCAACTCCCTTCACTTGTCTATCAGTCCTGATTTCAGAAGGGAGCTATACCTGATGTTTAACTTGATTCATTTCTTCCCTTTTGGCCAACTTCACAAAAGCCTTTGTACCCGGGGTGCGATGGTGCTTGCCTTTAGTCCCAGGCAGGCAGATCTCTGTGAATTCAAGACTAGCCCAGCGAAGGCCTTTGTATCTGCTGCTTGTTGTCTGTCTAACCCGAGGCTGACTTCACAGTTGCTGTTGTTTGTCCTTGTGGTCATCAGCACCGACCACATTCTAAGAGGTATGTAAAAGCATATAAGCAAACACATGTTTGGGGCTAGTCTTGAATAAAGTTTTTTTTTTTTAAATCAGGAATGCTTGACTGTTTCTAACTTGGAATCAGAGAGTGGACAGAAGTGGGGATGGGGACAGGGTGCAGGGTGACAAGACTGCGTTTCATGTTAAAGTTGTGCTTATCTCCCACCCAGCCACTAAACTTGGAAAGAGCACAAGGGCTGAAGGGGGAGCCTCAGCAGTTAAAACTGTGTCCTGCCGGGCGTGGTGGGACACGCCTTTAGTCCTAGCACTTGGGAGGCAGAGGCAGGAGGATCTCTGTGAGTTCAAGGCCAGCCTGGTCTACAGAGTGAGTTCCAGGACAGCTGGGGCTACAGGGAGACCCTGTCTTGAAAAGACAAAAAAAAAAAAAAAACCCAAAAAAACAAAAAAAACAAAAAAAACACCTGAGTGTCCTGTTGTTGGTCCATGCTCCATCCCCCCACCACAGACAATGACAGCTGGGGGTGGGGGCTGAAAACCTGCTAGCTCATGTGAGTTAGGAGTCTCAACAGCATCTTCCATGTGCCCAGCCTTGCTAGGAGCAGAGAGGAAAACACACAACTGTACTTTATGATGAAAGACAGCCTGAGACCCAGGGCTTGTCATCTTCTGTTCCTTATCTTTGTTTTACCCATGCCGTGAAATGCACATAATGGGCTACTTCCTGCAGCTGCATGTTACTCCACAGCACCTTCTATACGTTTTTCTACCTGATGTGCTGATGACAGTAAGGTTGCCGGAGCAAGCTGCTACCTCAAGTACTGCTTGGATGATCACTTTCCATTGTCTGTGCAAGAGCTTCTAGGGGTGGGGGCAATATTGAGAAAGGGTCTCAGCTGGGCTTGAACTTACAATGCAATCCAGATGACCTGGAACTTTCCATCTTCCTGCCTCAGCCTCCGGAGTGTTGAGCTCACAGGTGTGTACCACCACACCTGGCAGCTATCTTTTAATCATTTCTGTTAGCTTTATAATTTTGCTTTTTACTTTCTTTTGGTGCTGAAGATCAAACCTGGAGCCTCTACAGGCATTCTACTACTGAGCTATTAATACAGCCCACCCCACCATGTTTGGTTATTGATCTACAGTTCACCTCTGCATATGGTGTACGCTATGAATGCAACTTTGAATTTGACACCAACCAGATCTTTGTATTAGACTGGATTATTGTTCTCAATCCTTCCTGTGACCTGACTATAGATTTCTGTATACCCTTGCCCTTGTCACATGATTTTGCAGGTCATTTGGCTTGGTCATAGAACTTGTTTGGCCAAGGGAATAATAGTGAAATAATTACATACAAAACGATTTGACTATAAATTCTGTGTTTCTGTCATTGCCAGAATGAGGTGACTGGGGAGCACTTGAACCGACCTGCACCCTGGAGCCACGCGTGGTGAAATCGGGCTAAGTCTAGCCGAGTCTTGAGGAGCCCTACTGAGACCAGCCCAATCTCAGTTCATATAAATACCCATGTGGGAGGAAAAACTGCTACGATCAGCCACTGATTATATGAATGACTTTTATTAGTAGATGTAATCTGGACTAATGACTTTAAAATTGCTTTGTGTGTATATGAGTGTATTGCTTGCATGTATGTAAGTGTACCCTTGTGCAATGCCTGTAGAGGGCAGAAGAGGGCATTGGATTCCCTTGGAACTGGAGTTATGGATGGTTGTTAATGCTCATGTGGGTGCTGGGAATCAAACCCAGGTCCTCTGCAAGAGCATCCAGGGCTCTTAACTGCTGAGCCATCTCTCTAGCCCCTGGACTAATGACTTTTAATTAACCCCAGAAAAACCATGCACTCTTGGGTCTGATGATCAGACTGTCTCCTTGGTAACCTAAGTTTGGTACTCCACCCAAAATGCTAATGAATGTTGATATGCTTGAGAATTAATATATCAAAGTGCACCCCCCTTCCATATCCACTGGACACAGTGGAGATTGGGAAAGAACATGTGACCATGGATGAATGAGATACTAGAGATAAGAAGGTCAGATAGTCTGTGAAAATTATGGGTGGAACTGAACTTGAACTTGGACTTCCTCCAGTGAAGCTAGAGAAACCATTTTTTTTTTTATGTGTATGAGTGTATTGTCTGCATGTAGGTAGGTGCACCTGTGTTGTGCAATGCTGTAGAGGTCAGAAGAGGGCGTCGGATTCCCCTGGAACTGGAGTTAAAGACAGTTCTTAGCTGCCATGTAGGTGCTGGGAATCAAACCCGGGTCCTCTGCAAGAGCAGTCGGTGCTCTTAACTGCTGAGCATCTCTCCAGTCCTGAGAAGCCATTTTGAACAAATTATGGGTGTGGCATGATGGGAGGATACCGCAGGAGAAACAGAGTTCCAGAGAGTTCCATTTGCACAGGGTAAGGACACAGACAGCTCTATCTGCACAGGTTGAGGAGACAAGAGAGATCCATTGGCACAGTTCTTGGAGACAGACTATTCTAATACATAGAACTTGTATCTCTAGGGGAACTTGTATCCTCCGAGTTCGCGCCCACTCTTTAAAATGTAAAACTCAGGTGATTATGATGTGGCATGATAATAAATGCTGCAATGAACTGACATTGGAGGACTGTTATATAGCATTATCAGGGCAGCAAGAGCTGCCGATCTCATGCTTTCCTCATAGGTTTCTGGGGTCACCATCATCATATATGGCTTCTTTTGAAATTTAGTTTTATTTTATGTATATGAGTGTTTTAGCAGCATTTATGTAAGTGGATCATGTACATGCAATGCCTGTAGAGGCCAGAGGAGGACATTAGATCCTCTGGAACTGGAGTTACGGAAAACTGTGAGCCACCACATGGGTGCTGGAACCAAACCTGGGTTCCTTGCAAGAGCAACGTGTCCTCGTGATTGCTGAACCATCTCTCCAGTTCCCCATACAGGTTCTTAGAGGTAAATTTGGTTTATTTCTTTTTCTTCTTTTGTATATATGTATGTGTGGTGTGTGTATGTGCATGTCTGCACATGTGTGCAGGCACATGTGAATACAGGTGCACATGCATATGTAACTGCTGTCATCCTCCTCTTTCCCTCTCCATTTTCTTTATTGAGCAGGGTCTCTTTCAGCCTGGAGCCCACCAATTCAGCTAGTCTAGCTAGCCAGCTTGTCCTTGGATTCCTCGCCTCTGCCTGCCCAGGTGTGCCACCATGCACACGTGGATTTTTCATATGTGTACTGGGGAATCCTAACTCCATTCCTTACACTTAAATGCAGCAAGTGCTTTAGCCACTGAACCAGCTTCTGGGGATGTTTTCTGAGTTTTCTACTTTTTTCCACTCTTCTCTGTATGTCTGTGACTATAAATATATAGTTTAACTTTTTTTAGAGTCTCATGCAACCCAGACTGCCCTCGAACTTGGTATGTAACTGGGGCTGGTTTTGAATTAAAATTTTTTTTATCTATTTATTTATTTTTTTTTTTTGAGACTGGTCTCCCTTTACTCCCAGCTGGCCTGGAACTCACTCTGTAGACCAGGCTGGCCTTGAACTCACAGAGATCCACCTGCCTCTGCCTCCTGGGTGCTGAGATTAAAGGTGTGCACCACCACGCCCAGCTTGAGGATGGTTTTTAGCTGCCATGTGGGTGCTGGGAATCAAACCTGGGTCCTCTGCTAGAGCAGTTGGTGCTCTTAATCACTGAGCCATCTCTCCAGCCCCATTTTTATCTATTTTTTGAGTGGCCTTTAACTCTCGATCCTTCTGCCTCCATCTCCCAAGTGCTGGAATTACTGGCATGTGCCACAACAGTCAGCTGCTATTATAACTTATATCTTAATATCTGAGAGGGCAAATCCTATCTGATTTTATTTTTTCATGAATAATGAGGTTAAACTGGACATATCACACATGCCTATAATCCCAGCACTTAGTAGGTGGAGGTAGGCAGTTCAAGGCCAGCGCTGTTCCATAGAGAATACCAGGCAAGTCAGGGATTCATAGCAAGACCATGTCTCAAAAAAATGAAACAGCCTGGTGTGGTGGCACATGCCTTTAATCCTAGCACATGGGAGGCAGAGGCAGGCAGATCTCTGAGTTCAAGGCCTGCTTAGTCTACATAGTGAGCTCCAGGCCAGCTGGGACAAAAGGGAGACCCTGTCTCAAAAAGACAAAAAAAAAAAAAGAAAAAGAAAAGGAAACAAGAAAGAGAGAGAGAGAGTAGAGAGAGAGAAGGAGAAAAGAAAGAATGAGATAAAGACGGAAGGGGAGGGAGGGAGGGAGGGAGGGAGGAAGGAAGAAAGGAAGGAAGGAAGGAAGGAAGGAAGGAAGGAAGGAAGGAAGGAAGGAAGGAAGGAAGGGATCATAGGCTATCTGGGTGTGGTGGTGGATGCCTCCAATCTCAGCACTTGAGAGGCTGTCTGAAGGATCTCAAGTTTGAGGTGAGCCTCTTAGTGAGACTCTGTCTCAAAAAGTGCCCAGTTTATAATGTAATTTATTCTTCCATACGCATTTTAGAATAAGTGTAAATCCCTCAAACTCTGCTACAGTCTGATTTGCATTGAATAAATTTGTGAATAAATTTTGAGATCATTGATATCTTAATCTTTTATCATTCATCCATAAACATTATTTTAACTCAAGAGTCTCTGGAAGTCCCTAAAACTTAGAAGAGTCACAAGGTCCTTCCCTCCCCATGGTTACAAAAGCTTAAAGACTACTTAGTAGAGACTCTCTGATCTATCAAGCTGCCTGCAAATCCTGCAGAGAGCTCCAGGTTTCCAGCATTTTTGAGTTGTCACCCATGTTGAGGGGGGCTTTCAGTGGTGCCTTTAAGTGAACCATGTTCCTGTAAATATCTGCAAACACCCTTACTCTACTTTTGTAAGTAGCTCCAATAAACTCACGGGTTCTGGACTTTGGTGGTATTGTTACTTTGGTTGGTCAATGGAGGGGTTGTTTGCTCACATTTCTCGAGGAATAGTGTCACAACACTCCTCACTCTGACATTTGCACAGGAAATACAAAAGTATTTACAAAGAAGGAAAACAGAAGATGTATGGGAGAGAAGAAAAGAGGAAGAAGCATGGGTGTCCTAATAAATCACTTAGCACTTCAGTATTGACTCAAGTCATTTGAGCTGTCCGCTTAACAAGTAAGTGTCCAGGTACTCTACAGAGCTGACTGCAGGAATCTAGCTGGCCTTACACCACACTTCCAGAAAAGCTGGACTAGGGAGGGCACAGAATTAGAAAGGGACGCGTGGCGAAGACTGAGGGCAAGCCACAAGTTCTGCCACAAGACAGTAAACCTGGGTTTCTGAAGACCTTTTGAGAACTAGACAGCATCTGTACTATTAGTACTCATCATAATATATATAAAACAACCAGTTATATTAACCTCATAGAATAAAAGGCTTTCTAAAATACACCATCAGCATTCTCTTACATGTGGTACAATAATCCACATTAGAAATACAGCTGTTTTTGCTTCATGGGGAATCAGGTGGATTTGCCTTTTCATAGGGCGACCTGCTCACTGCCTATGAATCCTCATGCCTAGGGGGAGAACACTGGCTCCCCTGCCATGCAGAAATCACAAGAAGTTTCAACATTTAGGGGCAAGGTGTGTGCTATACGGTTAGCAGATTCAGTATACAGAAAGAAATCGTGGTGCAGGCCTGTGTCACAACTGAGGAAGTATCTTCATATTAAAGTGAGCATAATTAAGGAAAGCCCCAATGTGACTAGAGTAAACTTTTACTTCACTTATATCTGTTTTGATTTCCAGACCATTGTAGGTTTCAATTATCTGTTAAAAAAAAAAAATCTTTACCAGGCCGTGGTGGACATGCCTTTAATCCTAGCACTCGGGGGCGGCCAAGCGGCAGTGGGCTCTTTGTGAGTTCAAGCCAGTCTGGTCTACACATGGAGTTCAGGACAGCGGGGGCTACAGGGAGATCCTGTCTTGAAAAGGACCAAAAAAAAAAAAAAAAAAAAAAAATCTTTACTCAAGGCTCTAAACCAATTCTGTCTCGCTAACTTGACTTGTCTATCAGAAATGGTTGCTGGGTGAGGGAGGAAGGAGAGAGCTTGAGAGATTGCTCAGTGGTTAGAGCATCTCCTGCTCTTGCAGAGGACTGGGTTCCCTTCCCAGCACCCACATGGCGGCTCACAACCCTCTGTAACTCCAGTACCAGAGGATCTGACACTCTCTTATGGCCTCTGCTGGTACTGCATGCATGTGGTATACTTACATACATGCAAGCAAAACACTCATACACATAAAGTAAAAATAAATTTCCCAATAACCATAACAATGACTGGCACACAAATTATATTGGTGCAGTAGTGACACTTTTATCCTGGGGGTAATCAACAGCTATCTAATTGGACTTAAAATCTGCTCAATGGGAAGGAATTCATGTGTGATACTGAATATACAAATACACCTGACTGGAAACATCATAGATCCTAGAGAAAACCCCATATCTGTCACATCCCTAGACAAATGTTTCTTACTGTATACTAAATATTTACAGACAAGTATAACTGTCACCACTCAGCAAAGAAGTTTCTTTTTGCAACAGATGGAGACCTGTTCCAAGATTCACAGACTGGTCACACATGAGACTCAGTGTATTATGAATGCCAACTACGGCATCATGGGAAAACAGTGGAACAGAGAGTAAGAAGAATACTAATGGGTCTCTCAACTGTCACCAGCAAAACTTCCTCATTTGCAAAGAGGGGATAATAGATTAAAATAGAAGGCCACAACTGGCCAAATGTGGGAGAATAGAGAGCTACAGATGTGACATTGCTTCTGGTAGGACTTGTTCTAGTTTCTCTTCCATTGCTGTGACAAAACACTCTGCCGCTGACACCAACTGTGGGAGCGGAGGAAAGGGTTTTATCAGCTTACATCTCCCTGGGTTGTAGTTCAGCACTCAGGGATCCCAAGGTAGGTAGGAAACTCAGGACAAGAAACTGGAGGCAGGAGCTGAGGCATTAGGCATGGAGGATGCTGCTTACTGGCTTTGCTCCCGGCCCATGGCCAGCCTGCCTTCTTATAGATACACCAACAACACCTGCCCAGCGGGGCAACCATCCATATGCGGCTGTGGGCCCTCCCACATTGCCTCAACATCAAGACAATACTTCCACAGATGTGGCTAGGCCATCAGAGGCTATCTCATAGGATCCCTCCCACATCCTTGGAAGAACCCCCATTTCTTCAACAATTCCAATCGGAAATATACACATGGGCAGCTATTCCCCAGGCCTCAACCCAGTGTGTGTCAAGTTGACACTTAAAGCCTATCCAGTACAGTGACAAATTACCGCTGAAAATGTCTCTGGGATGTAACGTGCACTCAGATAAACCTATGATAAAAAAACAGCTTCGAGGTGCAACTATTTATTAACGCGTAGTAAAGCATTAGAGAAGGTGATGTGGCTCTGAATTGTTATCGTGGCGCGCAAATTTTTGTCCGTGATAAGCTTCCTCCGGGGGCTGCTGGCTCCGGCAGATAATATTTGCATATGATAAGGTTCCTCCGGAACACAGGTATAGCAGGTAGGAAGCTTCTCTGCACACGTTGCACCTTAGAGGACAGTTCTAAGCTATTCAGAGTTTAACTCTTTTTTTTTTTTATTATTTTTTTTTTTATAAATTTTAATTTATTTTGTTATTGTATGCGTGTTATTAGTGTACGGTCTGCATGTAGTGTTGTGCACCTGTGGTCGTGCCAAATGCCGCGGAGGTGCAGAAGAGGGCGTGTCGGATTTCCCCCGTGGAACTGGAGTTCTCTATGAATTGGAGTTTCAGACGTTTTCGCGCGCATGTGGTGCTGGGGATCGAACCCGGGTTCCCTGCAAGACGGTCGGCGCTTTAACCGCTAAGGCCATCTCCCAGCCCCCAGAGTTAACTCTTTAGGGCAGGCTTACCAGCTCCTAACAGGAAATGGGCCTAGTGGTTGAAGAGCACCAACTGCTCTTGCAGATGACCCGGGAGTTCGATCCCCGCACCCACATGGCGGCTGAGACAACCTGTCTGTAACTCAATTTCCAGGAGAACTCCAGTTCCAGGGGAATCTGGACCCTGCGTCTGACCTCCGCGGCATGCATGACAGGACTCTGGGGGGCACAAGACCTGCAGGCAGACCATGTACATCATACACATACAAAAATAGAAATTAATTAAAACTGAAGATCCAAACCTGAGCACTACAGATTTCCACACATTCAGCTCATCCTTTGGACAAGGGGGGCCAAGAAGACATGGAGGGAAAGACAAGCATCTTCAAGTAAGTGGTTGTTGGCCAAAACTGGATCCACCACTTGTAGAAGAATGAAATTATACCCCTCACATCTCGCCTGTACAAAAGTCAATCCAATGGATCACAGACCTCAACATGAAAACCCCATAAACTCTGGAGGTATAGAAGAGAAACTTGGCAGCAGACTACAAGTACATAGGTGTAGGAAAAGATTTCCTAAATCACACAGCAGGCTGAACAGAAATAAGTCAACAATTACAAATGGGACCTCATTAAAACTCAAAAGCTTCTGTACATCAAAAAGAAACAATAAAGGAGTGAAGAGAAACCCACAGAGTGGAGGAAAACTTCACTGCCCAGATACAATCTGACAAAGCATTAACTTACAGAATAAAGCCTACTCAAAAAGCAAAGAAGAAAGAAAACAAATGAATCATCAAACAGAGGAGGCAAAGATTTGAATAGAGACTTCATCAGAGCAGGAATTCGGGATGACTGCAGAAACATCTTAGACAGAAGTGTTCAACCTCATTGCTAATAATCTAAGGAAATGCAAATTAACAAGCACTTTGAGATATCTCATACTTAACTCCAATGACTGGCTAGGATAGAAACGCATGATCAACCAAAGTGCTGAGAGGTTGTGGGGAAAAGGGGAACACTCATCCATTGCTGGTGTGGAATGCATACCTTGTCACAGCCCATATGTAAATCAGTGTGAGAAACTTAGAAGACTCAAAATGAGCCTGCCATTTGACCCAGTCACTACCACTCCTGGGTATTATACCCACAGCCTCATCTTGACGGCAGATCATAACAATGCACAGCTGATGTTTATGCAGCGTCTCTGTTCACATAGCCCAAAAAGCTGGAACCACCCAGCTGCCCCTCAACTGACGAGTGGATAGAGAAAATGTGGTATACTGTACACAATGGAATTCTATGCAGCAGTAAAGAGGGACAATCATGAACTTTGCACGGTAAATAGAATGGAAGCTAGAAGACATCTATATTAAGTGAAGTAACACAGTCCCAGAAAAAACAAACAACAAATGGTGTCCCTCATATTGTGGGTGCTAGTGCCAACAACCCAGTTATAAAATATTTCTTGTGGGGAGGGCTGCATATTAAAGAACAACAGAAAGACTGCATCAAAGAAAACGTTCTGAAATGGGGGTGAATTGGGAAGGGTGGAAGGGGTGGGAGAGGGACACGGGTATATATTCAATTAATGCATATTTAATTGACGTGAGTTCAACAAGTATCCAGTTTTGCCCAGACTCTGTCTACAGGTTACATGGTGTTTTAGGACTTAGTAAAAGTATATGTGTATATTAACAACATTGTTTAAAGCTCTGCATAAAAATGATTAATGCATCTGAGTTAAATGGAGATATAAATTGCTGTTGTCCACATTTGTTTTTACTTAAAATCTGTGTAACAATAACTTTGGGATTGGCAATACAATGTTCTCTATATTTTTCCATTGTACAGTATCACCTTGTGCATTCTCTTTCACCTGTAGGATGATTAAAAAAAAAAAAAAAGTTTGCTTCCCAAGTTAATCACATACAGTCACCCAAACAGCATGGGTGAATTTGATGAAATCTGTACCTTGATTCCACCCTATAGTATGTATAATACAACTGCCTACTGGAGACTCATGGATCCAAAAAACAAAAACCTAAAATTAAAAAGGGGGATACAGATAGTATGAAAACCTTTTTATCAAAAACCTTGCAATTCAATCTTAAAACTAACTACGGGAAAAGATTTTGTATGTTCCAACAGGTCAAAATGTCACCAACTTAAACAGCTGAGAAAGAAGATACAGCTTTGTATTGGTGGATTTTACCCGAAATGCCAACAGAAAGGTGGCCCATCTGAACATTGAAAGGAAGAAAGCCTCAGATTGCTACAGACATCAAACCCTCGTGGATCCTACTTTTAACAACTATTTATTGAGCCAACAAAACTTACCTTCTAGGTGCTGCAAAGTTGTTTTTTTTTTTTATTTTTAAAATTTAATTTATTTATTTATTTTATGTGTATGAATGTACTGTCTGCATGTAGGTCTGTGCATCCGTGTCATGCAATGCCTCGGAGGTCAGAAGAGGGCGTCGGATTCCCCTGGACTGGAGTTCTCCTGGAATTGGAGTTACGGAAGGTTCTCAGCCGCCATGTGGGTGCTGTGGATCAAACCCAGGTCCTCTGCAAGAGCAGTCAGCGCTCTTAACTGCTAGGCCATCTCTCCAACCCCCGCAAAGGTTTTAATACGAGAGACTTTCTTACCTCCCCCCCATAGAACAAGGAGAAATATGAGGAGCCCATGTCAGAGAGGTAGTAATCTCTTATAAAACCAGTTAAACTGCCTCTTTTTTTTTTTTAGGTTTAAATTTATTATTTTATTTTTTATTTTTTTCACATAAATTTATTTATTTATTTATTTTTAACAAATTCTAGACCCGTGTTCCCCCCATTCCCCCACCCCGCAGAGCTCTGCTCTGCCAAACATGCTTTTCATCTCTTAGTCTTTCTCAATATTTTCCATGGGAAGTTGACTGTTTTGAGCAGAAGTTTCACTGTTTCAGCAGTTCTTTGATGCCAGGTCTTTTTCTGTGTTGTTGCTGTTGTTGTTGTTGTTTCCAAATGCATTATGCCCAACTGCTTTGGACAAAAGCTCAGGGGGCCCTATACAAGAAATACTTACAACTGGGTAATTGGCACTAGCATCCACAGATGAGGGATACCATTCGTCATTTTCGTTTGTTTTTCTGGGACTGTTACTTCACTAGCATGATGTCCTCTAGCTCCAGCCATTTTCCTGCAAAGCTCGTGATGTCGTCTTTTTCTCTTCTTTCTTACCGCTGAATAGACTCATTGTGGTAGATGTACCACATTTTTCTATCCACTCGTCAGTTGAGGGGCAGTTAGGTTGGTTCCAGCTCCTTGCATATTGTGAAAAGAGGCTGCAATCCACAACTGGCTGCAGTATCTCTGTGGTGGGTGAGTTTGAGGGTACATGCCACAGGAGTGTGATGCTGGGTCGGGTGGCAAGTTCATTCCAAGTCTTCCAGAGTTCTTCACACCTATGCTTTTCCATAGTGGCTGTACGGTTTACATTCCGCACCAGCAGTGGATGATGTCGTCCCATTTTCCCCACACACCTCTCCAGCACTTGTACTATCATTTGTTTTCTTATCTCCTTATCTAGGCCCAGTCCTTACTGGATAAGATGATATCTTATAAGGTGGCTTTCATTGCATTTCTTCCTTAATGATTAGTGATGTTGAACAGTCTTAGTGTTTCCTCAGACATCTATCTAAAATTCTCTCTTCACTTGTGAGTCTCTGATTCAGTTCTTTGCTCCATCTATTGAGTTGGTCATTTGTTTCCTTTTTTCTTTGTTTTCTGAGTAGTTTATATATTCTGGAAATCAATGCTTTGTCAGATGTATCTGCAGTGAAGGTTTCCTCCCACTCTGTGGGATTTCTCTTCACTTCCTTGATTGTTTCTTTTGATGTACAGAAGCTTTTGAGTTTAATGAAGTCCCATTTGTCAATTGTCGACCTTAATTCTTGTGCAGCTGCTATCTGATTTAGGAAGTCTTTTCCTACGCCTATGTCTTGTAGTCTGCAGACTACAAAACTGCCTTCTTTAATTGACTAATAGACATAGGAACTGTGAAAAGGATTATTCTCTATTCAGAACCAAATATAATACCAAAGTCTCCTTAAGCTATGCACTTAAGCAAAATATATTAATACAGGAGCTCTGACATCAGCAATGGATTATTCTACCAAGGAGATGTTGGCCAGGGGATCCAAGCCCCCACAAAAGGTAAAGGCTCCTTACCTCTAAACTGGGATACCTGCAAGAAGAGAGGCGATAAGGCCCTGTTGTCGAAGACCTGACGTTAACATGGGAAAGATGTATTGAGACCACACTTGCAAGTGTACAGATGGTCTCTGGAATACCAGAGAGTGTTACCAAAGGCCACTAAACCAATAATGCAAATATAGGCCTCCGTCAGCACCAGCTACACCTCGCCTGCCTGGAAATACTGTGCAGCAGTGGCAGCCATATGCCTGTATATCCCAAATCTAATTGGCTATTAGCTCTCTCCTTGGAGGAATAACCCACGGCTGATGTCACAAGCTTACATCCTCTAATGGTTAGATGTTATAAGCCACAGTAAGACCTTGTCATATTTAACAGGAAAAAAAAGTAATTCATGGATTAACATACCATCCAAACATCTGTGTCTATTCCAAAGTAACCTACCATAACAATTAGTACTGTTTAAATACTAATTGCCTGTGCTTCATTAGTAGTATCGAAAGGTTATTCCTAGACAAACTGTCAGCCCATGAAAGGAAACATCCAGAATTGACCAGAGTCCAAGTCAAGGTGAGGAAGTGGGAGAAAGGAGAGGGTGTTGGAGGAAGCTAAGATCGCGCGCGCGCACGCGCGCACACACACACACGCACTGAAAGCTCGAAAACAGTCGTTCATATGCCAGCTTAAAGTGCCCTTTCCAGGAGCCCTATCAAGAAACAGGGTATTCAGGAGCTGTTTCAACCTGTCCACACCCTGTATGACTTCCTCACAGGGCGAGCAAACCCCGAGGAAGAGCGAGTGCCACGCCTCGCATCCCTGGCTCCTCAAATCCTAGCGCGCATTCCCACCGGATTCCCCCCGGGGCTGACTTCGGAGTGGGCACCGAGTGGACCCGGGCCCAAGTTTTGATGGGATTCACTCTGAATCCCGTGGCTCCCAGAGTGGGTCTGGCGGCCGAGTGGCGGTGGCAGCGCCAGGCACAGGCGGGGACAGCAGCCCACGGGCTGTGCGGTGAGCCGGCCGCCACGCCGCTGCCACGCCAGCGCCCCGCCCGCCGGCCCGCCTCACACGGTTCTCTGCGTGACTGACCCTAGCCAGACGGGCGGAGGGAGGACTGCTCCGGCCCGCCCACTCCCCGCCTGGCTTGCCGCCACCACCCTCTCTCCTCATTGGCCACAGTCCTGTGTCCGTCACCCACACTCGGCGCTAGGATTGGTAGAAGGCGCACTTCTGGAGAGAGAAGGGCAGAGTGACTCTGGCAGTCTCCCGCGGCTAGTCTTTGCCTCCTCTGGCTCTACGTCCACCCACCTCTCCCCACCCCCATCACTTCCCCCGCCGGGTGCGCGGCAGTGTCCTTAGAAGACTCATTGGGCCTGGGGCGAAGCCAGCCGCCTGGTGAGCCGCGTCGCCATTGGTCGACGCTCACGCCCGTCGGGACGGCGAGCTCTGCCATTGGTCAGCCTCGCTGCGCCCCGCCCCGCTGCCTCGCCTCCCGGCCCCGCCTTCCCTCGCGGCTCTCGGCCCCGCCCCGCCGTGGCTTCCCTGTCCAGCTGGGCGGGGACTGCCGTAGACTCTGTAAAGTCTGTGAGTCACTGCACAACCCATCAATCCAATTAAATGTCTTGAGCGAGCCGAGCAGGCGGTGCTGCCCGCCACCGGCCGCCTCTGCTCGCAGCGCCCCTCCATCCATGGCAGGCGGGCTGTTCTCCTCACGGTGCACGCTCCTGCTCGGTCGCCGCAACTTGCCCTCAGCTGGCCAGTGCCCCGGGGCCGTCGAGGCATGGGCTAGCCCCCGAGCCGCCTCTCTCCGCGTCCCCTCCAGCCCCCGCGCGGTCTCGCCCCGTTAGTCCACCTCGCCTTCGCGTCGCCCCGGTGTGCCTCCCTCGGCGGGGCAGGGGCGGAGGGCCGGCGGGCTGTGGCAGGAGGGGCGCTCCCTCCTCCTCGGGTAGTGACTCAGTTTCCCCCTCCTCCGCGTTCTTCCCTACGCCCGTGGAACCCCCCGTCGCGCACCGACCGACGCCCCCCCACCCACGGTCCAGACTCCTCGACCTGCCTCGGAGCTGGACCCGGCGCCGACTTCGCGGAAGGTGAGGACCGGGTTAGGTGTGGGGTGGGGGTGGGGTCTGAAGAATATGTGGTTGCCAGGCCACTTGGAAGGGCAGGGGTCAGCGTGTGGCTGGAGGTTCCCGGCCCCGCGTGGATCCCGGGTGGCGACTCCCCTCCCTCCCTCCCTCGCTCTCTCGCTCGCCCCCCGCCCTCGACGCCTTCCTTATTCTCCTGTCTTGCTGTATTTCTAGGTATTGCCAGACTTCCACCAGCGGGGCATTATACCGCTTATAAAATAATTGATGATGGCATGCTTTCTGTCTCTTGGATGCCGAAGTGAGCAGTAATAGCGATGTGATCTGATAGACTCTATGCCCTGCAAAAAAGTGTCAAATGCCTAATGGGGGACATTTCCCTCTAAATCAAAGTTAACTTTTATTCTGTAAAGGCAAAGCAAAAGGATATTTTTAATTTGAATGCAAGATGATAGAAGACTGGCTGCCTGGTGGAATTACTTAGTGCTTTGATTTTAGAATAATTTTATGGCTTCTTCTGAAAAAAGGTGAGTTCAGTAATAAAGGTTGTGAAGTCCCGACCTGTTGGAGGAAAGGTAAGATGGGGGTCCAGCTTGACACCCTTTCTGTTCACCTCTGCTCTAGGGAGGAATTGCAACACAAATTTTTGTTAGTTCTTGGTTGCTGGACTTGGTGCAGTGCCTTAAGGAGAGAAGAGGAACGTGGGGTTTTGTTTCTTTTGCTACACATCTTTTGTGTGCTTGATTACTCTTGAAACAATGCCATCCTATGGAATTTTTGTCAGTTTGAAATTTTGCTTGTCTGTCTTCAGGGGTTCAGAATTACAAACCAGTGGCTATGTGCTTCACAGTCTTACCTTATGAATCTTTAATATTTTGTTGAGGTAAAAGAAAGAATTATGAGAGATGGTTACTTTGCGTTGGCTTCTGAGGTCACTGTGCAGAACTCAGCAGCATTAAATTGCGATTACTCTCTTTAAGTGGAAGTTCTGTGCTAGTTGTCCATAAGATTTAGATTAGGCCAAGCCAAACATGTTAAAGTGCAGTGTAGTTCATTCTCTACTTTCAGACTAACCAGAATAAGTTGTTACTAAATTTAATTTTAAAGAATAGACTGTTCCTGTACTGAGATCTGCCAAGTTGCTACAGAAAGATTTCTTTTTAGAGCCCTGGGTGGTGCATGGTGGCTCAGCCTTGGGAGGCAGAGGCAGAGGCAGAGGCAGGCTGTTCTCTGTGAGGTCAAGGCCAGCTGGGGTGACAGGGAGACCCTGTCTCAAAGGAAAAAGAAAAAAGTGTAATACTTTATTTTTTACTTTATGTGTATGATTGCAGTGTCAAAAGAAGGCATTGGATCCCCTGGAGCTGGAGTTGGGACAGTTGTTAGCCACCATGTAGGTCCTGGGATTCAAACCCAGGTCTTCTGTAAGAGCACCAGGTGCTCTTAACTGCTGAGCCTTCTCTCCAGCCTCAAGAAAAAAAGTTTATTAAAGAGCATAAATGTGTTTATGATCAGTTCGAAGTGGTGAAGTTGAAAGATAACTTACATGTAAATGCTGTTTTAAAGAAGTGCCTATGCCAGCCCCCAACCCTTTCTGTGTGTTCCAGGAAGACTTATACAAAGGCCTTTTGAATTGTTTAATAAATTCACCATGTGACTTATTTTCTTTAGGGTGAGCTAGAACCTTTGAAAGAGGCCTCATTGCACAGGGGACCCTGCTACCTGAATTTGAATCTTGCCACTGTCCTGACATGGACACTGTCCTTGCCACAGAGCCCTCACTGGCTCCGTCACCTTGGGCAAATTTCCATCCTGGCCTATGGTAGTTTTCTCCAGTAAATAGGAGGGAAGACTCCTCTTCAGAATTTTTTTGCAAGGACTAATCAGAGTGCCTGTCACAGAGCCAGCAGTGTTAGCTGCCCATCTCACTGCCATTCTCAGGGTTTCTAGTGTGGGAATGAAGGGTGAATCCGTGGAGGCTGGGGAGATGGCTCTGTTGGTTACATGCTTTTCTGACTTTAGATCTCAAGCACCCATGGAAATGTGGCAACCTGCCTGTAATTCTTGCACTGGAGAGGTGGAGACAGAGCTCCAGTGGCAAATTTGCTACCTAGACTAACCAAATTGGCAAGTTCTGGGTTCAAGTTGAGAGACCTTGTCTCAAAAACAGGATGGAGGGATGAAAGAAAGCATGAGATGTCAACCCCTGACCTCCACACTCATGTGCACAACAAACACGCATGTGCATTTGCATATATATATATATATATATATATATATATACACACACACATATATAAATGCATGCGCACCATGCCACAAACACACATAAAAAAAAAAAGTGGAACTCTGAGACTAGGCTGCTAGTGCTCATTAGTAGCCCAGCTGCTTGGAGGGCTGAAGCAGGAGGATCACCTGAGCTCAGGAGTTCAGACCACCTAGGCAACTCAAAACACCAGACCACCTAGGCAACTCAAAAACCCAAAAGTCTCAGGATTTTCTCTTGCCAGCTCTGTGCCCTTGGTCAGGTTAACTTTAGATGCCTCATCTATAAAATGGAAATGATAGTAGTACCTACTTCATGGGGCCCTAATGAGGATAGGACAAGTTAAAACATGCAACGATTTCGAATAGCATTTGGTACTTCTTTCTGAATTTAGCTCTTTATGTTCCTTGTATACGAGTAACTTAATGTTTTGTGGGGTGTGTGTGTGTGTGTGTGTGTGTGTGTGTTAACTTACTGAACTGGGGATCAAACTCAGGACTTTGCATATATTCCCACTGATCTACATCCCTAGACCTGGCAGCATCTGCTGTTGAACTAGAGTTTTACATAAAACTTGAAGAAATTCAGTTGTTAGAAGCCAGATGTGGTGGTCCATACCTGTAATCCAAGTATTCCAGAGGCAGAGGCAGGAGGGTCTTTACAAATTTGGAGCCATCCTCATCTACATCAAAAGCTCTAGGCCAGCCAGGACTGCATAATGAGATCTTGTCTCAAAACCCCTCCAAAAGGAGGGCTGGCAAGATATTTCAGTTGGTAAATTGCTTACCTTGTAAACATGAGAGCCTGAAGTAGATCCCCTGAATTCATGTTAAAAAAAAAACAAAACAAAGCTGGGCTGGGTGTGGTGGTGCATGCCTTTAATCCTAGCACTCGGGAGGCAGAGGCAGGCGGATCTTTGTGAGTTCAAGGCCAGCCTGGTCTACATAGTGAGTTCCAGGACAGCTGGGGCTACAGGGAGACCCTGTCTCGAAAAGACCAAAATAAAAAAAAAAATTAAAAAAAAAGCAAAAAACTGGGTCTGGTGATGTGTGTTTGTAATCCCAGCTTTGTAGAGGTAGGAATAGGTTGAGGCTCACTGGACAGCCAGGCTTACCTACTTGGCTAGTTCTAGGCCAGTGAGAGACCCTGTCTAGATGATGCCTAAAGAATGGTACTTGAGGTTGACTTCAAACTTCTACATGAACACGCACCATGTATGCACATACGTATACCTGGACACAGGAGCATGCACTTGAACATAGGAACATTCACATTCATAACACACACTCACACACACACACACACACACACACACACACACTCCAAAAAAAAGAGAAAAGGAATTCAGTTATTAGAGCATATCTATAACACCAGCATTCAGAAAACTGAGATAGAATAATCAGGAATTGGGGCTGGAGAGATAGCCTAGCGGTTAAGAGCACCGACGCTCTTGCAGAGGACCCAGGTTCGATCCCCAGCACCCACATGACGGCTAAAAACGTCTGTAAACTCCAATTCCCAGGAACTCCAGTTCCAGGGGAATCCGAGACCCGCTTCTGGCCTACGCGGCTTTCCACTACACGGGTGCACAGACCTGCATGCAGACAGTACACTCATACACATACAAAAATAAATAAATAAATAAATAATAAAAAAAAAATTTTTTTTAAAAAGAATAATCAGGAATTAAGGGCTAGCTTGAGCTACATAGTGAGACATTGTTTAAGGGGGGCGGGGAGAAGAAAGCTCAGTTATTGGATTGGTTGAGTTGACCACACTCTCTCACTTTTTGTTTGTTTGTTTTGTTTTTGAGATTGGGTCTCAGGCCTCAAACTTGTCCAGACTTCTGCCTTGGCCTTGGGAATGCTGGGATTTCAGGCCTGAGCCACAATGCCTGGCTTTCTTTCAGTTAAATTTGCATAGTAAAGTCTACCCACCTTCAATAAAATAATTCTAGCAATCACATGATTGTTGTCTGTGGCTTTCTCCTCTACTAAACAGTTCTCTGAAGGATAACAGTAGTGTTCTGTTCGTGAATTAATTGCTGGTGCTTAGCAAAGTTCCTTCCATATAAAGAAGGGAATGATGCTTGTGGAATTAATTAAACAATGTTTTCTTCTTAAATTGTTTGAGTAGTTGAATGAATATTATAATTGTTAGTGTGAAGAATACTGTCATTTGTATTGTTGAGTTGAATTTTCACTTTACTATTTTTGTAATTAGAGAATAAGTCTGATTTATAATATAATATTTTTTCATTCACAAGTTTTCATTTTGAAGATTAAATTGAAAATAATCTGAAAAACATGGTACCTGGCCTGTCCAGATTTTAATCTTAAAACTTTCTGACTCGTAAACTTTCTGTCATTAAGTTGGATATCGATATAAACTAATAAATATGAACTATACAAATTAGATTTGGAACATCTCAGATGGTGACATGATAGGATTCTGAATCAATAAAGAGAATTTATCAGCTCAGCACTGTCAAGTAAAAAGATCTACCTCCTTATAGACAAAATCTTTACTAATAATTAGCTGCTGAAATAGCTATAGTAATAATGTGGGAGGGGTCAAAGTAGGGTCTATGTAATCAGTAAATAAAACAATTCAACTTCATACTTCCCCACGTTTATAGGCATTACATGATTAGGAAATAACATTTTTTTAAATAAGCAAAACTGATGGAGCCTACTACCTGCCTCATTTATAGAACCATTTTGTTTTACTTGTCAATAAAACATAGCTTAATCACTGTACTCTCTTCAGTTGTAAAATGCATGAAAAAGTAAAACAAGGATCTTCATTAACAAAATCAGAAGTGTTACCATGTTTTATAACATTGTTAAAACTTTTCCAATACATGAGATACCTATTGGAACTGGTTAATTCTGTATACATAATCCCTTGTTTAATCAAATCACCTTACACAGTTTAGTTGAGTATATTGTTTTGTCACTGGCTAAAATAGTCAAATTTTAGAAAAGTTGTCATCCCCCCCTCCCCTTTAAAGCCAGAGTCAGAGTCTCTTTGTATAGTCTGGGCTTCCCTGGAACTTGTTATTTTCCTACTTCAGCCTCCTGAGTGTTTGAATTAAAGCCATGTACCTCAACACCTTGCTGTTTATATACTTTTGTTGTTGTTTTTGTTTATTTGAGACAGGGTCTCCTATAGCCCATACTGGCCTTGAACTCCAGATCCTCTTTGCCTCCTACATGCTGGGCTTACAGGGAAGCACCACCACACCAATACTTATGAGTCTTTTATTTATTTTTTAATGTGTATGAATGTACTGTCTCCATGTAGGTCTGTGCACCCCCTGTGTCATGCAATGCCGCAGAGGTCAGAAGAGGGTGTCGAATTCCCCTGGAAATGGAGTTAAAGATGGTTCTCAGCCACCATGTGGGTGCTGGGGATTGAACCCAGGTCCTCTGTAAGAACAGTCGGCGCTCTTAACCGCTAGGCCATCTCTCCAGCCCCCACTTAGGAGTATGGACTATATGAGACCATGCCTCAAACAAAGAGGGGAGGGAGGGAGGGAGGGAGGGAGAGAGAGAGAGGTATTAAAGTGAAAGGCACATTGTGTCTGAATTCAGCTTTTCTTTTCTCTAATTATTAACAATAACCACAACCTTCTATTCACTTTTTAAATGAAATAACATTTTAATGTATGCAGAATAGGACCTATTAAAACAAGTGAGGCAGACAAAAAAATATAGATTCTAGTCAGTATTAAGCATAATGAGTAGCAGTCCCCAAAATGTGAGTTTTCTAAATAAAAGTCAACTTTTTATGGGCGCTGGGCTTGAACTCTAGACTTTTACATGGTAAACTCATGATCTGCTACTGAGTTACAATCCCTAACCCCCAGGAAATAACTTTAAAAAAAATATTGCCAGCCGGGCATGGTGGCGCACGCCTTTAATCCTAGCACTTTGGAGGCAGAGGCAGGCGGATCTCTGTGAGTTCAAGGCCAGCCTGGTCTACAGAGTGAGTTCCAGGACAGCTGGGGCTACAGGGAGACCCTGACTCGAAAAGACAAAAAAAAAAAAAAAATACATTGCCTTTGTCCTTATTCAACAACCAACCAACTGGAACCGAGCAATTTGATTTCTTCTCTGTATTTGAATTTAAAGTCCACATTGATACCTTAGGATGTTTTTGTGGTAGATGTTTACTTTTAACATACTAAATAAAATAAAACATCCCACCATTTAAGTTTTCTATGTTTTCCACAGCCTTTTTCCCTTTGTTGTAACCTTGTTCTCAAGTTCCTTAACAGTTCTATATGAATTTGTATGACTGTGTGTGTGTACATACCAGCATGCATGTGTGTGACATCTTTCTTATTTTTGTTTGCTCTTTTTTCTAAAAATAATTGTGATATTTTTCCTCGGTCATGGTAGTTTTTCTTTCCTTTGGTTGTCTGTGCATTTACCTCTGTTGAAAGTGTGGAGTTGAGTCATTAATTTTAGGCTGCTTATTAAACCAATGGAAAGACCTTCTATATAGGAAATTTTTCCTTGTCTTTTATAGAAAGATGAGCTTTTTGATCATCTTATCTGCACATGATTCAAGGAGCTACTTTAGAAACTCAAGACTATGTTTTAGAGTATGCGAGGTGGTGTCAAGGAAAAATGGTCACATCCTCATTTACTGATTTCTTTCTAGTAATCTGTTTTATGGTGGGAAGCCCACTGCATTTTTTTCCCATTGACTTCCTATAAAGTGTCTCAGACATCAAGCATTGATTTGGGTCCAGGCCAAGTGCCCGGTGAGTTCAGAAGCTTTGTTTATGGTGTATGGTGACCATCCCCGCCTGACCATACTGCGGGGCACACTCCTGAGTCCAGAGGAGCAACTCCTTTTGTTTTGCTTTGAACGCTGTCTGCTGTCTGCTGTCTGCTCTGGTTTTCCAGGCTCACCATTGTTGCATGATTAATGTCCCTGCTGAAGTCACATCAACTTTATTGTCCTCATTGACTTTAACTCAAATGAAATGTCCCCTTTGGGGTAACTTTTGTTTGGATTTTAAGGGTTCTTTTACCTAGAAAATCAGAGTATAACAATGTATGCTTTTTTGCTTTTTCTGCTATGCTGAGAGTCACAAAGAAAATCAGGCCTTATGCATATTAGGCCGATGCTGCCCAGCTAAACTGTACACCCAGACCCAAATACTTGTTTTTAAATAAGATTTGCATAAAAATCTTGTGAGTAAAAAATTTTCCAAAAGACCAAAATCTTCTATTTGCAGTGACTGTTTACTACTAGTTTCTCAAACTTTTGACAATACTCAAGTAGGAAGCCTTCAAATTCCATTTACTAAAATGAACCAGCCTTTCTTTTGAGACGGGTTCATACTATGTTGCCTAGGCTGGCCTTGAACCTCCTAGGTGACCTGGGACTCCTAAGCCTGCTTTGTCAGCCTTCTGATTGAGTGCTAGGGTCACAGGTATGCACCACCAACTCTAGGTGGGTCTTCCTTTTGACTTAGAAAACAATCTGTTATGTGTAAACAATTACAATATAGAACTAAAAAAACTGTATTTGGGAGTTGTTATAAATAAGGGATTTTCTAAAAATTGTACTCCATAAAATTTGTTCTTCAGGGATGAAGTCTAGCATTATGCACACCTGTGTCCAGGTAGTGCCCATTCAGTCACTCCTTCAGTTCACTGAACCAATATTATTGAGTCCTTAGTTATGGGGAGCTGGGCACAGGTGATGTAGCAGTGAAGAGAAGAAAGAACTGTCCTCTGGAAGTTATCTTCCAAAATGACCTTGGTGTTTACAGAACTTGTTACCTACTGTCTGGAGTAGCTCTAATTAAACATTGTACAATAATGAAATGATAGGGCTGGAGAGATGGCCTAGAGGTTAAGAGCACCGACTGCTCTTGCAAAGGACCCGGGTTTGATCACCAGCACCCACATGGCAGATGAAAAAACTGTCTTTAACTCCAGTTCCAGGGGAATTGGACACCCTCTTCTGACCTCCAAGACATTGCAGGACACGGGTGCACAGACCTACATGCAGACAGTACATTCATACACATACAAAAATAAAATTTTAAAAAGAACTTTAAAAAAAAGAAATGATAATAGAAAAGATTATTTGTATGGATTTTATGCCCTTTGACTTTATATTAAAAGGATTCCTAAGTCCTAACACAAAATTCCACTTGAGTGAACAACTTTTATTTGAATTTGAGTTGAGACATTAAAATACAATGTTGTCAGTAGGTTACACCAGAAATCATGTCTTTTCCTTAGTTACTAATTCTGGAAAACTTTAGGGTGGACATGGCCTAGAATTCACCTAGATTTTTATTACACTTTTAAGTTTGTTTTCTCCTGTTTCTTTGTTTACCTTATGACTGAGGCTGAAAAAAATGGTAACAGTAAGAATTTCACAATGGAAATGTAGTTAGCCCAATTATATTGCACAATTAATGAGAAAATCTTAAGTTCACTTTGTCTGGCATCTAGTGAGAACTAATTTTGTTTCCATGATTGTATGTCTGTAATTTCCTACACATTAATTTATTAGTGTCAGTTCCATCTCAAATACTATAGTGAATATACTTCAGTTTTTATGTAGTAAAAGTAGCATTAACATCATGTATTATCATGAATGATTTTATTTCTTTTATGAATAGTTAATACATGCCCCAAGTGCTTAGGAATATCAGAGACATAATAAGCTGTTGCCCACACCAATGTGTATGTCCACTTGTAGACAAAAAATTCTCTGTAGAGGTGAAATCTCCTGTATTAGGCAGTATGTGCTATAGCATAAGGGGAAGTCTGGTGTAGGCCACAGCAGTAAGTCAAGCCCTGGATCAAGTGGACCTGTAGCCTTGTGGAAGCTCTGGATGGTCTTCTTGGGACTCCATCCTTCCTCTAAGTGTAAGCAGCCTTAGTTAGAAGGCCTTCTTCGCGCCTTGGACAAAGAAGTATAGTCTTATCTCTAGCTATCACAGAGGCTGTTAGTAGGGAAGAGGGGATGGAACAGGCATCCTGGTCATTAATGATACTCTATCCCCTTGGGATGCAGAAACTGCATGGGTATATTTAGATTCCTGAGTTAAAAAAAAAAGTCCTTTGCTGGGAAGCTTGAACATCAGTGAAGGCACTGTAGACATGGAGGATTCCCCCATGAAAGATGTGGAGGTCAAGCTTTTAGAGTGTTACCCAAGACAGTTTCTTCCTCTGTTTTGTCTACAGCAGCCATGCCTGCAGGAGAACCTTATAGGACAAATTTAGGGAATCTGGTATATTGCTGTCATGTATAAATGTGATCTTTTTAAATGGTTTTCATTTGAACTTAACAGAAAGGCCCGTTGTCTTTATTTTTGCTTGTATTATTATTGTTAATGTTGTTATTATTTGGTAGCTCTGAGAATTAAACCTAGGGCCTCAGGAGTGCTAGGCAGAGCTCTACCACTGAGCTGTATTCCCAGCCCTGTATTTAAATTATCAAACCCACGCACATGCACATACACGCACGCATGCAAAGAAGCCAGGCATGGTGGCACATGCTTTTAATCCCAACGTTTGGGAGGCAAAGGCAGATGGATCTCTGTGAGTTTGAGGCTAGCCTGATCTACATAGTGAGTTTCAGGCCATCCCGGGCTACATAGTGAGACCCTGTCTCAAAAACAAAAACAAAACAAAGCAAAACAAATTCTCAAATATGCTGTGAGTGTGGTTTTTGTTTTCATTTTTCTTAGTGTTTGAAATGCAAACATTTTCTATTTTTAGAACACATATGTTTGTTTAAAGCTACGTCTAAGATAAGATAATACAGTGTATTCTTGTCTTGTAGATCTAATTTGGGGCTAAAAAATCCAAAATCTCACAGTTTATCTGTTAATGAAAGTATTTAGACATTTCTGTGGAGATATTTAAAAACAAGGAAAATAACCTATGAAGAATTTCTTTTCCTGAAGAGTTTTCTCAGACTCATCAGTCCACTCATTTGAAAGGTCATCTAGCATAGTTATGCACATTATCTCAATGGTTAATGATTTGAAGGATGTATATCTGTGTCAGAATTCACCAGATGGTAGCCTGGCATGGTAGTATACGCCTGAATCCTAGCACTTGAGAAGTGGAGGCAGACGCATCAGTTCAAGGTCATACTTGACTACGCAATGAGTTTGATGTTAGCCTAGGTTATATGAAATCCTATCTCAAAACAAAACAAAAAATTACCAAATTGAGCCTAGGGTAGTGGTGCATGCCCATAACCCAGTTATTTGAGAAGCTGGGGTAGGAGGATTGAGGATTGAGGGTTCAAAGACAACCTGGCCAAAACAGCAGATACCCTGTCTCAAAAAAAAAAAAAATTAAAATTTACCGTGTTGAACATTTTAAATATTTATTTATTTAGTCTTTTTGAGATAGGGTCTCCCTGTAGCCCCAGCTGTCCTGGAACTCGCTCTGTAGACCAGGCTGGCCTTGAACTCACAAAGATCTGCCTGCCTCTGCCTCCCAAGTGCTAGAATTAAGGGCGTGTGCCACCATGCCCAGCCATTTTAAACTTTATTATATAATCAGTAAAATTTTTATCAAAGCCATATAGGTACATTGTCAAACAAAATCTGTATTATAGTATTTTTTGTTTTTTTTTTGTTTGTTTGTTTGTTTGTCTTTTCGAGACAGGGTCTCCCTGTAACCCCAGCTGTCCTGGAACTCACTTCGTAGACCAGGCTGGCCTTGAACTCACAAAAATCCGCCTGCCTCTGCCTCCCAAGTGCTAGGATTAAAGGCGTGCGCCACCACGCCCGGCTATAGTATTGTTTTATAATATATTTCTTTTATTATTGAATTATATGAACTGTTCTATTTTGAGACAAGGTCTCGTTGACTCTTGGCCTTTTGGCTAATACGATCAAGTGTGGAGTCAGGGTCTCTGTAGCTGAGGCTGGCTTGAATTCTAGGTAATCTTCCTTCCTTCTCAAGTGCTGGGAAACAGGTGTGAGTTTGAATTATATTTTTAAGCTTTGTGATTTATGTTTTATTTCTCTGTCTTCTGGGACCTTTGTTCATATATGTCTTATATCCCAGACACACACACACACACACACACACACACATTCACACTAAGGAAGAAGGACAAGTGGAATGAAGGAGTCAGCTTGGGTGTTGGCTAAAATTTACATATTAGACCTTAGGGAGCTTTTTTCTACATATAAGACTCATTGGAGTCTTCTAAGTAATTTGCACAAATTTGAATTTCAAGGAATCATCTCCTTATAGCTTAACTGATTATGACTCTCTTTAACATGGAGAAAAGAATACAATTTATATGACTTCAGTAAGCTTTTCTGTTCTTTTATTTTTATAATTGGAATGTGGTGTGTGTGTGTGTGTGTGTGTGTGTGTGATGCCTTTGTATACATGGGTGCACAACCTATGCACAATCTATGCATCTATGGAGACCAGAGGTTGGGATCAGGTGTCCTCATCTAGTGTTCTCTCCTTTTTATAATTTTTTATTTTATGTTACTGCTGCATGTATGTAAGTGTACCCATGCATGCAATGCCTACAGAGGCCAAAAGAAGGTATAGGTCTGATCCCCTGGAACTGGAGTTACAGAGGGTTGTTAGCTGCCATGTAGGTGCTGGGAACCAAACCCAGTGTGTGCAAGGGCAGCTAGTGCTCTTCACCATTCAGCCACCTCTCCATACCCTCTATCTTATTTTTTGAGACCGTTCTCTCACTGAATTTGCTGTTTAGTCTAGATTGACTGGTCCTGAAGCCCCTGAAATTGGCCTGTCTAGCCCATCCCCCAGTGCTGGGGCTGCAGACAAGCACTGAAGCACTGTTGGCGGCTGGCTTTTCTGGATGCTGGAGGTCAGAATTCAGATCCTCATGCTTGTACAACAAGCGCTTTATCCATTAAGCCACCTCCTAGCTCTTGTTCTTTTCATAAAGAGGGTAAATGGCTTAATGGTTCTCCTGAATGTTGTTTCCTATTTTTTCTTATTTATTTATTTATTTATTTATTTATTTATTTATTTATTTATTTATTTATTTATTTGTATGAGTGTACTGTCTGCATGTAGGTTGGTGCACCTGTATCCTGCAATGCCGAAGAGGTCAGAAGAGGGCATCGGATTCCCGTGGAACTAGAGTTAAAGATGGTTCTTAGCCACCGTGTGGGTGCTGGGAATCGAACCTGGGTCCTCTGCAAGAGCAGTAGGCACTCTTAACCACTGAGCCACCTCTCCAGCCCCTTCTTTACTTTCTTTTTCCCTCCATCAAATAAACTTTTTTTTTTTTTTTTTTTTTTTTTTTGGTCATTTTGAGACAGGGTCTCCCTGTAGCTCCGGCTGTCCTGGAACTCACTCTGTAGACCAGGCTGGCCTTGAACTCACAAAGATCCGCCTGCTTCTGCCTCCCAAGTGCTAGGATTAAGGGTGTGCACCACCACGCCCAGCCCCAATTTTTTAAAATCAAATTTTGCATGTTGTGCCATGGACTATAGATAGATGTATTTAGCAAAGAAGTAAATCTGTTTTATTCCTCTCTCTCTCTTTCTCTCTCTCCTCTCCTCTTCTCTCTCTCTCTCTCTCTCTCTCTCTCTCTCTCTCTCTCTCTCTCTCTCTCTGTGTATTTTTAATTGTGCCAGGCATGGAGCCAAGGACCTCTCTGGTGCTAAGCATGGGCCAAGGGCCCCACCAATTGAGTTGTATCCCCAGCTCACTGGTGTGATTTATGAGCACAGCACACATGAAGGTTTAATACAAAGTTCTTAGGTAATGATTTAATGTTAACTAAATATTTCTTTTAAAATTTTTAAATTTTATTTCTTTTATGTGTATGAGTGTACTGTCTGCATGCAGGTCTGTACACCCGTGTCCTGCAATGCCTCAGAGGTCAGAAGAGGGTGTCGGATTCCCCTGGAACTGGAGTCAAAGATGGTTCTAAGCCACCATGTGGGTGCTGGGAATCGAACCCAGGTCCTCTGCAAGAGCAGTCAGTGCTCTTAACCGCTAGGCCATCTCTCCAGCCACCAACTGAATATTTCTTAAGTTAGCCAGTGTTTGTTTCTGGTAAATTTCTTCATTGTTGTAATTAATGCCTGCATTAAGTTTAGAACACTGGTAACTTCTCATTAATTAAAGAAAATAGTCAAGAAAAATGATTTGAATTTTGTCTCTGGCATTGGGACTATCAGAATGTTAATGAGTTGTGACTTAAAGTTGCTTTCTGCCATCCTAACAAGACACATTGGAATTACCCTTTCCAAGCCACAACCCCAGAGTGAGGCCCTGGTTTTGGTACATTGGGGAGTCCCAGGTTATTTGAACACACAGTCACACTCTACAGTGCTGTCTCCTGCAGTAGATTCCCCTAGGACCAAACTTTTCAAACATGGGGAAAACCTGAAAGAACAATTCAGCACACACCCATACTCCCTCCCCCTTGATTTGGTAATTATTAACCTGTTTTATTTGCTTGCTTCTCGTACTTTCTCTGTATGTATACTTTTCTCTGTATTAAGTGAAAGTTCAGACATGATGAGTCTTTACTGAATGTGCCTCAGTGCATCTCCTGAGAATATGGCTGTTCTCCTGTATAGCCGCCGTACTTTCAGCACTTCTCAGAAAATTAGTAACTTAGAATGCTCTTCAAAATTTTATTTATATTAAGACATGAGAATCCATAACTAGATCATGCCTCCTCCTTTTCCTCTTCCTCCTCCTCTTTTTTTTTTTTTTTTTTTTTTTTT
>VZQC01008729.1:7861-19756 GCA_009823505.1 Rhizomys pruinosus | reverse complement strand
CAAAAAAAAAAAAAAATGCTTTCACCCTGTAGTTGGGAGTAGCTGAGATTTGCTACCAGTGGCTCAGAGGGTGAAAAGAACAGTGAAATGGTTGTTGTTTTTCTTATCTAATAACCAGGTTTTGCTTTTATTTCCATTGTGCAGTATTAAAAAAGAAACAAGCCGGGCGTAGTGGTGCACACCTTTAATCCGAGCACTTGGGAGGCAGAGGCAGGCAGATCTCTGTGAGTTCAAGGCCAGCCTGGTCTACAGAGGAGTTCCAGGACAGCTGGGGCTACAGGGAGACCCTGTCTCAAAAAGACCAAAAATAAATAAATAAATAAACAAATAAATACAGGGAGACCCTGTCTCAAAAAGACCAAAAATAAATAAGTAAATAAATAAGAAAGAAAGAAAGAAGAAAAAATGCAAAGATCAATGTGTAAAAACTAAAATGACTTTACACACACACACACACACACACACACACACACACACGCGCGCACACACACACCAGGCCCAACTCAAAAGTTAAAACAATCATTTTTTTTAATTTTTATTATTTATTTATTTTATTATTATTTTTTATGTGTATGAATGTACTGTCTGCATGTAGGTTTGTGCACCTGTGTCGTGCAATGCCACAGAGGTCAGAAGAGGGTGTTGGATTCCCCTGGAACTGGAGTTAAAGACGGTTCTCAGCCACCATGTGGGTGCTGGGGATCGAACCCGGGTCCTCTGCAAGTGCAGTCAGCACTCTTAACCACTAGGCCATCTCTCCAGCTCCAAAACAATCATTTTAAAGATAGCAGTTAGAACTCAGAACAAACAGAGCATGGTAAGTGACATGACGTCTCATTCTGAGATGAAGGTTGAAGGAGAACCTCGTTCTGATGTCCTCATCTGACCTCCCTGGGCATTGCACAACATGGGTGCACTCACAGGCAATACACTCATACACATAAAATAAAAATAATAAATAAAATACTTTTTAAGAGTTAAAAAATAAAAATTATGTTTTACCTTAAAAAAACCTAAAGTGAATAAAAATTTATTTTCTGGGCTGGAGAGATGGCCTAGCGGTTAAGAGCGCCAACTGCTCTTGCAGAGGACCCAGATTTGATCCCCAGCACCCACATGGTGGCTGAGAGCCATCTTTAACTCCAGTTCCAGGGGAATCTGACATCCTCTTCTGATCTCCGTGGCATTGCATGACACGGGTGCACAAACCTACATGCAGACAGCACATTCATACACATAAAAAATAAATAAAATTTAAAAAAAAAGAAAAAAAATTATTTTCTAAGTAGTGGGAGGTCGCTTTGCTGTGGTGTAAAGAGCTTAGGTAGGAAGCAGTTTTCCCAGCCACACATCCGATTGTATCACTGCTGGGATCAGTACTTGGATCAGGTTGTAGTCCTGTCTTCACTCTGTCAAACAGTAGATATCAGTCGGGTCTATGCAGTTGAGCATGCTCACACTCCACTTCTTTTTTTCTTTCTGAGAAATGTTTTAACTGTGTGTCCTGCTCATTCCTTAGAGACGGGGACCCAGGACTAAGTGAAGGTAGTTTGAAGAACCAGGAGTCCAGAGTATACTGAGTTAGCTGCCCCAAGCTTCACTGGTGTAATCTACATTTCATATAGCCTCTGACTTTAGCACTGAATCATTGTGTGAATATTTTTGTTTTTTTGAGACAGGTTCTCATGTACCCCAGGCTGGGGTTAAAATTGCCATTCACCTGAGGAGAACCTTAGGCTTCTGATCCTCTTGCCTCTACAAGCTCAGTTTATAAAGTGCTGGGGGTGAACCCAGCCAGGGCAGGCTTCATGCATGCCAGGCAAGAACTCTACCAGTGACGGTACATCATCAGTAAGATGTTTTTGATTAGCTGGACATGGTGGTGCACTCCTTTAATCCCAGCGCTTGGAGGTGGAGGCAGGCAGATCTCTGTGAGTTCAAGGCCAGCCTGGTTTACATAGCGAGCTCCAGACCAGCTGGGACTAAAAGGAGACCCTGTCTCAAAAAAAAAGATGTTTTCGATGTTCAGAGGTGGGGCCAGGGTTCCAGCTTGGCTCTAACCTTTTTTGCCTCAGCCTCTAGAGTAGCTGGTGCTATAGGCTTAGAGCACCACATATGGGGGAAAATTTCTGCATTTTTTTTTTCTCATTCATCTTCTGTCAGTCATTTCTGTACTGGTAGGCATTGTGGCTGTATCACTCTTTTAAAAGTTATTTTTAGCCGGGCGTGGAGGCGCACGCCTTTAATCCTAGCACTTGGGAGGCAGAGGCAGGCGGATCTTTGTGAGTTCAAGGCCAGCCTGGTCTACAGAGTGTATTCCAGGACAGCTGGGCCTACAGGAAGACCCTGTCTCGAAAAGACAAAAACAAAAACAAAAAGTTATTTTTCAGTCACATTGTTGGCATTCCAGCTGGCAGTCTCACCTCTTAGGGGTATAAAATAAGATGCCCTTCGAAGTATTTACTCTTTTATGACTAGGAAAAGGTTTTGGCAAGGTATATTGAATTCACTCAGCTATGAGCTGGAACTGAGTCTTCTTTTACTAGTTTTGTCTTTGAAGTTAAAATGATTTGCTGCGGCAGTCACCTATTGAGTGTGAGAGCAGTGAGCTCCTGAGACCCTTCTTCTCCCAAGGAGGCTGTTGATGTAGCACATGCGCAGTGAACACGTGTGTTATGACTGTTCCGAGCAGCGTGCTGCAGAGCGGGTGATATTCTGGCACCCAGAGTACAGCAGTTCAGCCACAGAGGGTCAAGTAGAAACTCCACACTTCGTTAGTCCTGTTCTGAGTTGTTATTCTTCTGCTGTCCGATTTTTTCCTGTATATATCTGTAATTCTGTCAGACTGCTAAACAGAAAGGAAAATGAAACTAAGGTCTAAATAGCCAATTTTAGAAATTTTGTGTTCGTGTGTGTGTGTGTGTGTGTGTGTGTGTGTGTGTATACATGTTGAGGTGAGAGGTTGACTTTAGGTCTCTTCTTTAACAATTGCTTTTCCACCTTTTTTCTTGAGACAGGGTCTCATTGTGCAACACTGGCTGGCCTGGAGCTTTCTACTGACTCAGGATGCAAAGCTGTATAGTCCATAGTCATTGCTTTGTTCATAGGTTGATGTCCTGGCCCATTCAAAATATCCCCAGCTGAGGATTATTAACACTGTTCTGCCATGCTGTCCTCTGAGTTCTTCGTATGCTAACCTGTGTGTTCAGATGTCCCGTAACCTGTGTGTTCAGATGTCCCGTACCGTAGGAGGCAGTGAATCTAGTAACAGCCACTTGCTAGTCTAAAGCTACTCTATTTTTCTGTGAGGGTTTTTGGCATCGGTTTCTAGAGTTGGTGTTAAGGAAGGACTCAAGATAGCCCTTCAGAAGTTTTCTTTTTCTTTCTTCTTTTTTTTTTTTTGAGGTATTTAAAAATGTGTGGCCAATGTTACTTGTTAGAACTGACCCTGGCAAAGTTGAACTGGTGCCGTATTTCTCATGCTACTATTACGTCTAACTATAAAATGAAGGATTCGAAGTGCTAATAACACTTCCTACTTATTTAACACATTTCCTCCCCAGCTCTCAGAGTTGGCCAATATCAAGCTGGATCCCCAGCCCATGTTTCTGTTCTTTCCTAATTCTCGTCGTGTAATGTTATATAGAACTTTAACTTGCTAGCTTCTTCTTTTTTAATATTTTATTTATCATTTTTATTTTTATGTGTGTGAGTATATTGCCTACATGCGTGTGAATGTACCTGTGTCATCCAATGCCCACGGAGGTCAGAGGAGGGTGTTAAGTCCCCTGAAACTGGAGTTAGGGACAGTTGTTAGAAGCCATGTTGGTGCTAGGATTCTAACCTGGGTCCTCTGCAAGAGCAGCCACTGCTCTTACTGGCTGAGCCATCTCTCCACCCCCAGCTAGCTTCTTAATGCTCTTCTGCAAATTATAAAGTAATATTTCTGTTGTCATCCCCCTTTCTCAGATACTGAAAATAAAGCACATCTCAGCCAGGTATTTGACCAAGGTCCTGCAGTACTCAGCACAGGGCCAAAACAGAGCATGGGACTCTTCCCTGACTTTTCAGTCTGTAGTTCTTTCCTTTTCAGATACCCCTTAGGGGACCAATTTGCAAAAGCATTCCCCACATCTCTCCTCAGTGTTCTAGATATATCCTCTCAGGTGGTCTCATTGTCAGGTGTAAACACAATCTTTTCTGTGTTTTTGATCTGAGTGTTCTCCCAGAAGGGATGGAGTCTTGAAGGAAGATTAAAATGAATTCGGTTCCTTTTGCCCCTCTGACTTTGATATTACAGGTTGCTTTCTGTCAGGAAATTTATGAATGGGCAAATGTTAACAAGCCATTTTCTTTTCCTTTACAGTGAGAAATGTAACAGAACCTCTCCCCAAATTGGGTTCAGTAGCAAGAGTATGCTACTACTTTGATGAATAGCTCCTAAATTATAAGTAACTCCAATGACTTTTGAGATGAAATCGTTCCTCTAAAACTTAGTCACCACTTCTGAATACATTTTATTTATTTATTTTTTTGGTCTTTTCGAGACAGGGTCTCTCTGTAGCCCCAGCTGTCCTGGAACTCACTCTGTAGACCAGGCTGGCTTTGAACTCACAAAGATCCACCTGCCTCTGCCTCCCAAGTGCTAGGATTAAAGGTGTGCGCCACCACGCCCGGCCCTGAATACATTTTATGCTTTGAAATTTGTCCACAATTCTCCTCACTAGTGAATGTTTATAGAACTTGAGAAGATTCTGTAAAAACTAGAAGAATCGATTGTTCTGCTTTAAAACTTTTCTAAAAATTAAACTGAGGATGAAGTTTGTATGATAGTTCCTCCCCTCTTGTGTGTAACAAAAGTGAAAGTTGCATTTTTAAACCATTTTTCTTGGTCTTCGTGAAACCTAAGACTTAAGTGTGGTGTGCCTGCACCGAGAGGCTTTGCTGTGACTCTGTGTATGTGCGCTCGTGCCATGCATACAGAATCCATTCTTGCTCACATGCAGCCTAGGAAGGCTGGCCATTGCAGTCCTGGGCTCAGTGGAAATTGGCAGCCTTTTCTCTCAGAAACAACAGCTTGACATCACCGCAGGCCGTGTGATAGGACCCACTTCTGAGATTCTCAATGGGCGGAACTGGGGCAGGCCTGGCACTGATTGTCTTCTGTCACACTTGAGTAGATGCACTCCTGAGGAACTGGTTAATTCAGAAATACTAGGGCAGCCCTTTACAACAGTTTCAAAAGCACAGTACTTGTCCTTGAATTTTCATACATAGTCCAAGCAAAAAACCAATGTGATGAGCTAGACAATTTTGGTTATTCAGATTTTAGGAATGTGCTAACCCAAGTCCTGATAGAGTGAGTTATGATAGAGTGAACACTCAGATCAAAAACACAGAAAAGATCAAATTTACATCTGAGGAGACCACCTGAGAAGATACATTTAGACTCAGAATGCTGAAACACTGAGGAGAGACGTGGGGAATGCTTTTGCAAATTGGTCCCTTAAGGGGTATCTGAAAAGGAAAGACCTACAGCTCAGTAGCAGACGATAACCCATGGTGTCCTTCCTTCCTTCCTTCCTTCCTTCCTTCCTTCCTTCCTTCCTTCCTTCCTTCCTTTTCTTCTTCCTCCTCTTCTCCTCTTCCTCCTTTTCTTTTCCTTCTCCTTCTCCTTCTTCTTCCTCTTCCTCTTCCTCCTCCTCCTCCTCCTCTTCCTCCTCCTCCTCCTTCCTCCTTTCTCTCTCAACAGGGTCTTTATATATTGCCCAGGGTGGTCTCAAACTATGACCCTCTTGCTTTAGCCTCCTGAGTGCTAAGATTTTAGGAGCATCCTCAGATGGTTCTTGTTTTTCATTATGTTAAATATTTTTTAGAATAGTAATTGTTAATTGGTCTGTGCTGCTACTTCCTTTCCCATTTAACTGTGTGGATGATAATTTATGAGGTTTTTTTTTTTTCCTTCCAGTCAAGACATCTGTGCATTAAAATCAAGTATAGTCTTGTACATTCAGGAACCTCCTAGACAGTGAGATAGACCAATCTTTGACACTGAGCCTTTTGAAACTTCTAGCACAAGGCTATACTCAGCAGCATATAGAAAATTTATTAACATGATGATCCTGTGCTCACTTGGCCTCTGAAAGCCATGTAAAATTGAGAGGATGAATGATCTTAATTTATTGTGCTGTTAACTGAAGGAGACAAAACCAACTTGAAAGGACTGCTCCATTGCTTAGGAACTAGCATTTTACTTGGGAAGGAGGAGAAAGTTGAAGAGCTTCTTTTTAAAGTACAGCTTGTTTTGGCTGGGTTGATGGCTCAGTTAGTAAGGTGCTTGTTAACTGAGCCATCGGGAGCTCCAAGCCAGCTGGGACTAAAGGGAGACCCTGTCTCAAAAATACCAAAAAAAAAAAAAAAGTAAGGTGCTTGCCTGCAAGTATAAGGACCTGTGCTCAGTCCCCCAGAACCCACATTAGAAAAAGTACGATGAGCCGGGCATGGTGGCACACACCTTTATCCCAGCAGAGGCAGGCAGATCTCTGTGAGTTCAAGGCCAGCCTGGTCTATATAGAGAGCTCTAGGACAGCTGGGACTAAAGGGAGACCCTGTCTCAGAAAGACCAAAAAAGAAAAAAAGAAAAAGTAGGATATGGTATTGGCAAAGCCGGTGTTAAGGAGTAGAGACAGCGGAGCCCTGGAGCTCACTGGCCAGCCAGCACAGCCTTCTTGATGAGCTCAGACTAGAAAGAACAGGTCTCAGAAAAACAAAACTGTAAAGAAAAACAAGAGTAGACAGAAAATGTGCTTAGATAGCTGTTGATGAGGCAGATCGTGACTTCTCTGCTGGAAGCAAAGCCTCTGGCCTACTTGATGTTGATTAGAGAATATAAATTAATGTTGACTTTCACTTACTCCTGACACAAAATGTTTTTAAATCCTACACATTAAAAAGGAAAATATAGGGCCCAGTTGTTAAGCCCTGGGCTCCATCCCCAGTGCCACATAAATGGGTGTGGTGGCACCTGCCAGTCCTCCCGGCACCAGAGGAGGGTAGAGGCAGGAGGAGCAGGAGTTCGAGGTCATCCTCAGTAAGTTTGATGCCACCTTGGGCTACTTGATAACCTCTCTCAAAAAAATTATTTTACAAATAATAAACTGCATTTTAAAAATGTAATTTGATATACAATAGGAATGCAGATGAGTTTTAGATAAAGCTATCATGCTCATAATTTAATTAGCAATCTCATTAGCACCTATATAATAATTGACTAAAATATACTTAAAGAAATGCATTTGGAGGTGAAAGAAATGTATCTTACTGCCTGTTGTGGTGGCACTGTGAGTTCAAGGCCAGCTTCAGGCCAGCTGGGACTAAAAGGAGACCCTGTCTCAAAAAGACAAAGAAAAAAAAAAAAAAGAAAAAAGAAAAAGAAATGTATCTTACTGCCCAGTGTGGTGGCACTGTGAGTTCAAGGCCAGCTTCAGGCCAGCTGAGACTAAAAGGAGACCCTGTCTCAAAAAGACAAAGAAAAAAAAGAAAAAAGAAAAAAGAAAGAAATGTATCATACTGAATAACAACACAAATCAAAAAGACTTTATATTGCATTTTGTTTAATTAAACAAAGGATAGTTGAGCCTTAAAAGATGATACTCCCAGTTTTTAAAACTATAGCAGGCTAGTACAGAAAGCCTGCTCAGACAAAGAGCACGAGTCACTGCCTTCTCACCATTCTTTCACTTCTTTCTGAGTGACAAAGAATAGGAGCAAGGAGCAGCTGCCAGCTAAAGCCTCTCCTTCTGCAGTGAAAGTCTCAAAGGCTGGGGCGCCTTTGCCTTGCGTTGTGCAGGGGGTGGCAGGAGCTGCTGTGAAGGGAGTGGCCACACAGGGCAGAGCAGCCCAGTGCAGTGTGGAAAGAGGCAGCCTCCACCATCGCTGCCTCTGGGAAACCCCATAGCACTGCTTACAGGAATGGCAGCTGGGGTCGGCCCCAACCACTTTCAAGATTTGTTGTTTTTTTTTAAAGATTTATTCATAAACTGCCCCAGATTATCACCTTACAGCAGTGGACAGTGTCCGCTCTGCATAAGATTGTAATTGTAAACAAATAGTAGTAGGTGGAGGCCAAATTGGGCTTCCACTGAAATGTGTAAAGTAAATGATCTTGCTGTCTATTCCACAGTAGAAGAGAGGAAAAACAAAGAATTTTAATATTAATCCTTTATGAAGTCATTAGCTTAAAAAAAAAAAGTCAAGCTGGGCTTTAATCCTGGCACTTGGAAAGCAGAGGCAGGTTGATCTCTGTGAGTTCAAGGCCAGCCTGCTCTACATAGCGAGTTCCAGGACAGCCAGAGCTATAGGGAGACCCTGTCTCAAAAAGACAAAAAAAAAATCGAGAGTTTGTTGAAAAATACTCTTATGAGAGAATTGTTACAAGTACTACTACTAGATTTGTATGGTGTGGTATCACAATTCTCTTTTTTAATTTCAGCAGGTGTGTGTACGCAGGTGCACCATTGCGAATATGTGGAGGCCAGAGGACAGCTTTTGGGAGTTGGTTTTCTCCTGCCCTGTAGTTTTGGGAGATTGAAATTGGGTCATCATCCCCATAGAGCAGGTGCTCTTACCCACTGAACCATCCTGCCATCCTCGTGTTACAGTTTTCAAGTGTTCTCATGAGCATTAGCCTGTGTAACACTTTAGCCACCGCCACCTTGTGAAGTATTGCCCTTCCATTTTATAAATGGAGGTACTAGGATTCCAGACCTTGTGGGGTGTGCGGAGTCATCCTGATCCAGTATTGCCTTTGCTCTGCTAGGAACCAGCACTTGGATCACATCTGCCTCCTGGTCTTCCCTGCCTTTTACTTTCTTACCTGCAGAGAAAACCACACAGTCCCACAGTCCACCTCGGTGGCCATTTCAATGTTACTCACAGTAAACACATGTGTATTAAATGACAACTTCTTGCTTAAACTTTGACTTTAACAGAATAAAAAAAAAAGACAGCCTTTATTATTTCTTATTAAGAATCAATGTTAGGGACCATTAAAGGTTTTTCCATTTGTTTTGTGCTGGGGATAGAACCCAGGGCCTGCTGGGCAAGAGCTGCACTACCTAGCAGCAATCACAGCACCCTCTTAAAAAGACTCATTTATTTTCAGTTATCTGTCTTATATATGTGGATGTGTCTTCCTATAACCACAACTGGCCTAGAGCTGCTATATAGCCCAGGATGTCCTTGATCTCACAGACCCACACGCCTCTGCATTCTGAGTGCTGAGATTAAAGGTGTGCACCACCAGAACTCACATGGATCTTTTTTTAGTTATACATTCTTTTTTAATTTTATTTATTTTTGTATGTGTATGAGTGTACTGTCTGCATGTAGGTTTGTGCACCCATGTCGCGCAATGCCGTGGAGGTCAGAAGTGGGTCTCGGATTCCCGTGGAACTGGAGTTCTCCTGGAATTGGAGTTACAGATGGTTCTCAGCCGCCATGTGGGTGCTGGGGATCAAACCTGGGTCCTCTGTAAGAGCAGTCGGTGCTCTTAACCACTAGGCTATCTCTCCAGCCCCTAGTTATACATTCTTAAGTGAAACTCTATACTGTGAAATGCTCTCTTCTGGAATAACACAGCCACTGCACTCATGAATTCACAGCAGTCAAAGTTACCTGCACAAGGACCTGTACAATAATGGGTCTGTCAACTTTCCATCATAGGTAGAGGAGGAGCTCATGAAGCACCCCACCCCTAACTGAGGAGATATTGACAGTGATGGCTGCTGGGGGAGAAAGAGTGGTATAGGCACTATAAGTTGCCCATATGCCAGTAAATAAACCTATACCTGTGCTCAGCTAGTCAACCCTAATTAAACTCAGTGAGTTGGAGGGAGATTTGTTGGGAGAAAGAAGAGGTTCAGAAGGAACGGGACAGGGATAAGAGAAGGCGATAAACACTGAAAGTGATAAAACTTACACATGTATGAAATTACCACAGAATAAATTTTAAATATATTTTACTTATTTTTTATGTGCATGAGTGTTTTGTTTGTAGATATCTAAGTACAGGGCCTGCGAAATCCAGAAAATGGTGTCAGCTCCCCCAGAGCTGGAGTTCCAGATGGTTGTTCACCCAGGTCCTCTGTGAGAGCAGCCAGCACTCTTAACCACTGAGCATCTCTTTAGCTCCTAAAATAGTCTAAGAAAAGGTTAAAGGTTTATTTTGGCTCATAGCTTCAGACCATGGCCATTTGGCTCTGTGTTCCTGTGCCAACATAGGGCCTCATGGTGGGAGCACACAGTAGAGGAAGCCTTCCTTCACTTCTTGGTAGCTGGGAGCAAAGAGAAGGAGACATGAAGGGCAAGTCCCAATATCCCCTTCAAAGTCTTGTTCCCCATGACCCAACTCCTGTCCACTGTGCTGAACCTCTTTTTGTTATTGTTGTTGTTAACATATGTTAATTTTATAAAATGATGGGTTTTCGAACATTTTAATGTCTGTATATAAGGCACTTTGTGTTTACCCACAATCACCATCTCCTATCCCCCCCCCTTCCTTTCTCTTCCCTAAAAAGTCCCTAGGATTTACATATGAGAGAAGACCTGTGACACTTGTTTTTCTGAGTCTGGCTTACTTCAGTGAACATGGCAATGTCTGGTTCTCTACATTTTCCTGAAAGTGACATGATTTATGACTGAATAAAAGTCGTGTATGTGTGTGTGTGTGTGTATGTGTGTGTGTTTGTGTGTGTGTGTGTGTGTGTGTGTGTGTGTGTATCGGTGTGTCGGTGTGTAGATGTGTTGGTGTGTCTGTGTCTGTGCACGTGTGCGGACAGACTGCTAGACCCGCTTCCTCAGGCTAGGCCCACGTGCTCTTTCCTTTAAAGGACTCCTTCAGTGGAGGCTGCACTTCCTGTCCCAGGCGCGCATTTGTCCTGAGCTCTCAGCAAGCATTCCTGTGAAATGTGTGGAACCTGATCTGTGGGAATTTAGGATCTTGTGGAGAGATTTAATCCCAGGAAAATGCACTCAGTGCTAAGTGTTCCACCATTTAAAAGTCTCAGAAGACAGCTGTCTTGGTCCTCTGAAAACACTTAGAGGAAGAAGCCCTTTTTTGCTTAGTATTGTGTTACATTCCAGCATTCAGGAAGCTGAGGCAGGAGGATCTTGAGTTTGAGGCCAGCCTGGGCCACCTAATACATTCCAGAGTAGCCTGAACTACACAGTGAGACCCTATCTTAAACTAACAAGCATCTAAAAATAAGAATAAAATACATGGACAAAACAAAAAGAAGTTCTTATATGTTCTTACATTATCTCCTATTTATATGAAAACTTACAACACTGGCTACTTTGCAGTGTTAGGATAATGTTATCTGTCCCCAAGAAGCTGGGTATAAGATTAAAAGCAAACTAGGTTAAAGCCAGTTTTCTGTTTAGACCCTGTTCCTAAAGGTTTTGTTTTTGTTTGTTTGTTTTTCTTTGTTTTTTTTGAGACAGGGTCTCAGGTAGTCTGTGTAGCTGAGCCTGGCCTTGAATCCCATCCTCACGCCTCCACATGGTTGTGCTCAATCATAGGTGTGTGACACCACATCTTCAGACATTTTAGCTGAGAACATCAGATGCTACTTATGCCTTGTTATGAAAGTTCTGCTACTAACTTTTAACTCCTCTTTTTCTTTTTTTATTCTTTTTTATTTTTATTTTATTTATTTATTTTCTATGTGTATGGATGTACTGTCTGCATGTATGTTTGTGCACCCTTGTCATGCAATGCCGCGGAGGTCAGAAGAGGGTGTCAGATTCCCCTGGAACTGGAGTTCTCCCGGAATTGGAGTTAAAGACGGTTCTCAGCCGTCATGTGGGTGCTGGGGATCAAACCTGGGTCCTCTG